>OY751314.1:36613190-37130680 GCA_963564615.1 Rhorus exstirpatorius | reverse complement strand
AAAATGCGTACAGGGTAGACCGTAGACGTACCAATTGTGGCCGCTTTGAGCATTTTCGAACATTTATTTACGAACAGTGTTCACATTCAATGAACAATGCAAATTAAGAATTGAAAAAGTTATCGATGTAACCTAAAAGGTACACAGAATCGAATTGTTGTCATTTGAAACCTTTTCTGATCATGATAAATAAGAAAATAGAAAATTATCTTGTTGCTGTCATTTTCACCATTTTTTGCCACAATTTTACTACTTTTGGTCATCCGAAGTACCAGTTGTGGCCATCGAGCTTTGAATTGGGATTGGCCATAAGCTGGCCACAAATAGAACAATCGCATTTTGAATGTACAACTTTTGGCCACCGCGTATTTTTCAGGTATTTTAGCTGATATTATGTCAGTTTTTCGTGATTCCAACCCGCAAAATGAGCTTTAACTGATAAAATATACATTTTTTATGGGGCGGAATGTCTTTAGATGATGAGAAACCGTAATCTTCTCACCTCCGGATCCCTTAACACTTCTGACAAGAAAACTACACAAACCGCTCAGCGTTGATACATTTCGTTATGTTTCGTTGAAATAAATGAGGAAATATTCAATAAACCAATCGATATTTTGGTGCGGAAATATCTTGAATATCGAAATATTACCCTCGATGAAGTGAACATATAGCCTTGAAACTTTAAGAAATTCGAGGGAAATGCGGAGTGGCCACAAATGGTACAGTGGCCACAATAATTGGTCAATACCCTATGCCTTTGTTTTTGACATTAAAGTATAATTGTTGCAGTTAAAATTAATAATGCCTAACGGAAGAAAGATCAACGAAACTGAAATAAAAACGGTGGCACAGTTATACGTAAGCACGGATATAATATTTCTGAAATCAGCTACAATCATCCAGAGAAATTGAAAAGTAGTGCGCAATTTCTTGAAAGATCCTGAAAATTATTTTAAAAAAAAAATCCTAGAGGCAGACCGAAGACTGTAACAGATCGCCAGAAACGCGAAATTTCGCGTGTAGCTTTCCAATTGCTCATCAACGGCCCGCGAAATCGCTAAAGAAGTAGGTGCAACAAAACGCATCTACGAAATGTTCAACGTATCCTGCGCAATGCACCCCATTCGAAACGGCGAAAGCTGAATGAAAAACCACTCCTATAACGAAGCGTGATAAAAGAAGCTCGTCTAAATAAGTTTGCCTCGGAACATATCCAATGGAATAAACGGTGGCAAAAAGTAATATTTTCGGACGAGAAGAAGTTTAATCTGGATGGCCCCGATGGTTTTTGCTTCTATCTCCGAAAAGGCCAGAAAGTATTAAGTGCAAGACAGATGGATGGAGGAACTGTTATGGTTTGAGCGACTATATATAGGCTACACTTGGAAGACTATCGTTTTGCTTTTCTATCGTATGAACAGTTCACGATACATTACGATGTTTCATGAACAGCCTAACGCGTCATGCTGTACGTATATTGCCGGAAAAAAGTATGTATTTCAGCAGGATAACGCCGCTGTTCAGAGTCGGCACGATTCGTACAACGTTGCTTTGCGGGACAGGGCATCTCCGTTTTATCATGGCCAGCATACGCATTTGAACATCATAGAAAACTGTTTGGAAGACGTTGCTTATGCCGTCTACGTTAGGGGACGTCAGTTTGACGATTTGAAAGTACACTGTTAAAAATTTCTGTTGGAAATTTACAACAAATGTACACGAAGCAATATTCGGGCACGTTTTTTCACAAATGAAAAAACTTTGCTACACATGTTTAGCAAATTTAAGAAGCAGTTTCATCTTTCTCGATCAAATTTTAGTAAAATCAAAAATATTCATTGCGATTTCAATAAAAATGCATAGTAATCCACTTTACAGTAGTAAATTTGTAATTTTGCAAGACTTTGGTGTCGTAAATGTGTAGTAAATTCATAATCATTTTTAACAGTGTAGCTACTACTACGGAATGGAACAATATGGACCAAAACAGGATACGTAATCTGTATCACCAGCTTACCAGACCGAATGAAAGAAGTAATAATGAAAAGGGGAGGCTCAACACATTATTAAACAATATGTTTCATCTACACGTGAAATGTCTTTGGTCCAACAATTTGAATACAGTGAGCCGAAGCATTGACGCACTTTCATACTGCCCGATTCTCAAAATCCGTTACAAACTCGCGAACCTCTGCGAGCATTTAAGTATAATTGCACTATACAACTAATTAGTGTTTGTGTATTTTATTAATTACTTAATTCTTTTTCTGGCTATTAGTTGTTTACGGCTTTCAATATATTCGGTACACGGTGGGCTAAAGTTTTGTCGCAGACGTGTTTTATGGACGTTTTTCTAATCGCGAAATAGAAAGTTTTTTTTTTACGAAAACAAGGCTTCCTCTATGTTAGGAAGCAAAATTTCAAATAATTTTAAAAAATCTTGTACACGACATCAAAAATGTTAAGCATCAATTCGAAATGGGCTGGCGTTTTCTCATTGTGTTTTTCGACCTTTTTTCGAAAAAAAAAAATCATTCACAAAAATTAGAATGAAGATTCAGTCCACTATATGTGATTGCTAGGACATTTTATGATATGTAACACCCGGATTATGATGAATTTTTTCAGATTTTTCGGCCTGCGCTGGCACGCAGAAATTTGTAGTTGAATTGAAGAAACGATGAAATGCAATTTCGGTGCAGCACTCGATGTCACCGAAAGTTTGAATTTCATCAAATTCCGCGATTGAATAATATATTTTTCGTATAAAGGTGAAAATTACGGCATCTCCTGCCTAGGAAATTGCAGTTTTGTCCAATCAAAGTGCTCTGATTATGATTTGAAGAAAATTTTATTTTTAGCCGAAATCTTACTGTATTATGTATATATATAAGTATGTTGTCACCGTGCTAATGCCGTGTACAATAATTGCAGGCCTATGATAAGGAGTGTCCCATTCGAAAATTATGACGCCGTTTGAGTTTGGGCTTTTCATATTTCTTGTACGAGGAGTGGCCAATTTTGATAGGATGTCTCTGTTTGGTTTGGGCTTTTTATATCCATTTATAAAAAGTATCCAACTTGATTATGATAATTCTGCTTAGATTGGGCTCTTTATATTCCTATATAAGGGCTGTTCGATTGTTTATAAAAACTGTTTGGTGTTTATATATTATATATCTCAAATATAAAACAATGCTTGTATATGACACTAAAAAAATTAATATCCCTGCAATCCGAAAAAAAATTGATAGCGTTTTCCCGTTACATGTGCATACAAGTCTTCGTTCCATATCAATGCGATACAAATCTCTCCGTGATAAATCTACTTCTCCTATTAAATATCCAATTATCCGCTATCTTATCGGCACATATAAATAACACTCCACTCGTCCTATACATAGTTACACGTTTCCTATATCGACTTCACAGCCCCGATATCATGCCCGGAGCCTTGACCCGATGATATATATGTGTACACGTAAATCGACTTACACACAGCTATATACCGGAGCTCATTAGCTGATATCGAAAAATTTCTATACATAATCCGGCAACACGGAGAATCTTGAAGTAAGAAAATATACATCCACAATTAATATAGTACGAATAAACGATGCGATGTACAGAATACATCGTTAAGGCGCGATCGCGATTGGCAATTCGTCATCGCGCGCGGGCAGCCTCGCGGGTATATCTCGATCGCAAAAACGACCCACGCGTAAAGCAAAACGCGTTGTCGCGCTGATCTCGTCGTCATCATCGCGTTATACCGAGTATATTCGATAGGCAAAGTATTAGCGCCTCGTCATTCAATTTTCCTTTCGCAATTCGCACGGAAAGGACGGTGACATATGAGCTCGAAGATGAATTCCGCGACAGCAGGAAGAGATCGATTGATTTAGCGATTGATCACAAACGTTATAATTCATGCCCTACGCGCTTCTGGATTTTTTCAACTAACTTCCGACCAAAATATACGACTGATTGGTTCACGAAGGTGATCGGTTGTCGAGGGCACTTCAAAGGCATGCGAATGTTCTCTGTTTCATGGACTCTGACGGTAGAACGGAGTGCATGTTAATTTTTAGATCAATGCCAGTTGCAAACTATGAAATTGAATTATTTGAAATTTCAACCCGTAATTCTGGAGACCTTCTATCTAGAGCCTAATGGCTAGAAAATCGAAAAATTCAATATAAAAATGTACATTTTTGGCTAAAATTCGAGAGGCCTAAAACAGAGAAATGGATGTGATGATTACCGTACAGCTTAATTCCGAAAAAGCTGGTCATTTTAGGCTCTAGACGGATGAAAATTCTATCCAAAGAGCATTTTTTTTCCGTATGTGAAAAATTAAAGGAACAGCAGTCCTCCAAAAATTTGCAAGAATCGTGGAAAAATTGCTGTGCAAATAGTTCGTGAATATTTCACTATATGGGACCACGTTTAGGCCTGAGCACGTGACTTTTCCTGCCTAGTTTTTAGTTCTCAGACGATTTTCCTGAGTTTTTGACGTCCAAGTTGTCAAATTAGGAGCCCAATATCCCAAAAAAAAACCTAGAAAATGGCATCCGAATCGGGCAATTCGCGAGCTTGATGCACTTGACCGGAACGTTCGACGAGTTTTAATATTTCCTACAGAACTGACGTCATTGGAATTTCTCCCTGCCTTTCACATGTTCTTAAGTTCAAGTCAAAGAGAGTGAGAGAGATAAAAGATCATTCTTCAAGAGCATCTTTCTTCTGATATGATTGATATAGTTGGGAGAGAAGCAAAACCCTCACGCCATCCATCAATCGATTCGCCAGGGCATGAATCTCAATAATCTTCGAAAAAGTATAATTACAGTTCACGTCGATCGATCGACCATCGGTATTGACAATACATCATAACGGGACGTGACGTGTAAAAATCGGGAAAGATGCAGGAGAGAGTGAAAGCCAAAAAGGGTTGAAAACCTTGCTGTTACCCTACCACGAACGGTGTCGAAGGGTTTCCCGACTCAAAAGCGCCGCTTATGTCGGGAGTCAGTACTGACCTGCACAACAGCCATAAACTTTGCGCGCCGAGCGTGAGCTCTCTGTGCCACAAAACTGTGTATATAGACGCTTATATGTGCGCTTTCGTGTGCATGTGTATGCGTGTGTGTGTGTGTGTGTGTGTGTGTGCGCGCGTGCAGATACGCGATAACTCGCGCTTTTACCTCTCGCCGTAGGGGGAACATTGCAGTCGGGGTTCAGGTCAGGGCCGTCGCCAGAGATGTTGGCTGGAGCACAGACTCGATGGTGCTTTGCCAGGGTTGTCGTCATCGTCGTCGCGGTGGTTGCAGACAACGACGAGTATGAAAAAAAAAGGGCACAGGAGGGTGGGAGTTCAAATCGGGTCAGCATGCGCGTCATTCGCAAAGCTCCACCCGATTCACCGTATATATTCGAGACGAGAATCCGTGCGAGTTACAGTCCTTTGACACAAAAGCTCGAGAAAGCTGCTATGACGTTTCCATGAATTTTCCGTTTATGCCCAGCTTTACAAGTATACATTAATTACTATACGCGTTCATTTATATGAACTTTCTTATATAACCGTGCTCCCTATGATTCAGTTTCAGCTGCATCAACCTGACCTTTTATAATTCATTACAAAACATCTCGCTCTCTCTCTCTCTCTCTCTCACTTCTTCTATTTGCTCGGTCACAGCCATTGGTCCGAAGGGAAAACAGCTTTCACATAAATTCATTGCGGAAATTCAATTACGATGAATTATAAATGCGAATAAGAGGCAAAAAAAGGAGTGATATTTTTCGGATTAGAAGCGGCCAGTTAGGACTCGGGCTTAGAGAATTTGAATGAAATCCTAAGGGCCCGGTTGTTTCATCTCCGTGGTAAAATTTATCTAACGGGTAACCGCAATGTAAGAGTACAGGGTTACCCGTCAGATAAATTTTATCCAGAGGTGGAACAACCGGCCCTAAAGAATCATTCCATAAATTATAGGAGACATCTGCCAGGAATTATTCCACAATCAATGGTAGATTTATCTAATCATATCTATGGTATGAAATTCTCTTATATGTTGTTTTTGCGGATCCAGATTATGCATAAAAAAAACTCTAGGTCTTTTTCTCAAAACGATGAATCCCGAGCGACACTCGGAGAGCAGGAAATACCGAAATTGTGCAGTCTCGATCGACTGGATGTGTCCTGCAGTCGGACATCCCAGCCACATTAATCATTCGCGAATCGAATAATCCGTGACGAAATAATTCGCTCGAATCACATTTGCCTCGATGCCCAATTGGGATACAGCCTGTACGTTCAGAGATGATAAATGTATAGATATATCGTTTGCGAACCTATCATTTGTATGCGTGACCTGAGCATTGCACGATACCGCGTGTGTTTGATCCCTAGAACATGCTCTGGTGCGTTGTCACAGTTATTCATCGATTGAATGCAAAAATTATTCTATACCCGGCGCTGATGTATCGTGATTGGTAGCAGGCGTTGGATCGTTTTTGAATTGATGTATGCCAGTGATTGAACGAAAATCATCGAAAGAATTGATACGCGAAGAGCCAGAGGCTTCTGACCAAAGACAATCGAAGATATCCAACGAAATAATAATGTATACGATCATTGGAAGAGGAAAACGAAAGCCACAACCTTCTCCAAGTGTCACTTTCGATTGCAACGACATTTGTACCACACTCGGAGATCAATGGGTGCATACAAGAAGAAAGAGGGAAGAGTTGCATTGCCATCGCAAATGGGGGGTTGAAGCACGTCGTAAAGTGGGTCAGGCTCGTGATCCCGGTGGCTGTTCCATTTCGTTTACTGGGTCACGAGTGATCTGCAGTGTGAACAATGAGAATTTGTCTCTTCGTTCACTGCGTAAAGCATGAGCAGCAGAGCGAGGCGAACTCTCGTTTCTGGACATGTGTGGCGTTTTCCAATCGATAGCGCGAAGGATTGAAGGGGTAAGTCTCGTTCCCGATGAGATATCGCCGCAAGGCATTGAAGATCCCGGAACTTGGTCATCTTTATTTTGTTTTTCTCATATTTGCGCGCGAGAGCTTGGAAAAAACATTCACGGGAGTTTCCGAGGGAGACATTTTGATCAAGCAAGCTCTAGAGCGAGTGGATATAGTTCCGACCCGGTTTGAAGTTACACTTCTGAGATACGCCATATAACAAGGTTCGATAGAGGCGGCAGAGGGTTGTAATAGCGGTATATGTCGTAACAGAAGTGGTAATCGCTCTGGCTGTTGTGACGTGTTGCTTCTATATAGTTTCGCGATGTTGGCGTTTTCATACTCTCTCTCTCTCTCTCTCTTTCTCACGACCTCTTTCGTTCCCTTTCACGTGTGTATATGTGTGGTGCACCAGCAGCACCGTCACCATTCTCCCGGGAGGCTGGGCCACAACTGGGTCACAGAGCCAGAGCAAATATCGACATCTTACCCTCGCCCCTTCCCTGATATACCGCCATCCGCAAATGCGAGACTGCGAGTCTCCATTCGAGTCACATCCCTCTTACACCGATTCATCCGAACCTACTTCCCTAACCACCCTCCGCGTTGCATCATTGCCACGAAGACCAATGATGCACACTGGGGCTTCGCATTCATAATACAGAGGCCGAAGCTTTCGCGCTCCTGTGCAAATCTTCACCAACTATGAAATTATATATAGGTCAATGGGTATAGATATACTGACAGATGGCGGAAAGAATAGGATAGTTCACACGAGGACCGCGTTCGTGCTTGATCATCTGGGTTGGATCCTTTTGTTTGGCTCGTCGGGCGAGTCTCGTGACGAGACGATAGAACGATAGATGGGGATAGAGGCGAGCCGACACCTTTAACCGGGCTTTTAACCCAAATTGACAAGCAAACTCGCCTCATTCTTCGTCCGTTGAAACGACATTTCGAAAATAGAGACGATACATTTCGTTCATTATCCGTTCGCCTTTTCGGTGTCTCGAGTTTTGAGACAAATCCTTGGTATATAATTTGAACTAGTTATTGCGATATACATCTACTTGTACACATAACAATGGCTATATATTTATATATATGAATACATATAGATATATGGACAGTTCCAAGAGTAATTTGAGTAAAAAAAAAAACCTCATCATTGGCCCCAACGATGAGTCTTACGAGCGTCTCGCGTGGTTGTAGGTCGTACAGCGTATATGTCGTGACCGAGTGTGAGCATAAAATTTGTACATGTAACACATCATGTGTGTACACGGAGATCAGAAAAATTCTTTGATCTGCTCCATAGATCGTGCATTCTCGTGACCTCGTAACCAACGAACGTGCATATACCATACAAACAAGACAGTTATATACACGTATGTATATCACCTCAACGTCGGTGAGAGCTATAGTTAGCGCTTTATTACATACAATATACACATCGACCGTTGGCAAAGAAAAAAAAAGGCGTAACCCACATATCTTTGCCCATTGAATCATGTGGGTTATACCCTTTTGTTTTCCAGCAATCGTTATTATGTATCATCGTCATAGCGAAACACCGGCTTCTCCCAAGCTCGATTGAACTACATGGACGCGAGGGGGAACGCAAAAGAGCTAACCTTAGATCATGGTTAGCTCGAGCAGAGAACGCCTCCTTGCTATTATATCCACACACACACACACACACACACTTATCCATATACATATTCATGGGTATTCCATCATTGCACGCTTTATGAAACATCATTGTAGCATATAGAAGCCCCATTATGCACATCGCGCGTCATATATACGCGAGTCTTAAGATTCCGGAATATAACTATACGTGCACGTGGGCTGGAGCTGTAAGAACTCTCCAGCAGTGAGCGCAATCACTGTTACGTTGGTGCACATATATACTTGCGTATATGCATGTATATGGAATAAGGTGCAAGGTAATGCCTGTACGCTATATTAGCTGTATACGCATAGTTAAGTTTCACACAGGTTTCTCGTCTGGGATGCCGGTTAGACCGCTTCGCAGCCTCGCAACTATGGGGAGGGAAAAAGAGACTGAGAGAGGTCCGCTCGACTCTTCGGTGAGGTTGGGGGGGGGGGGGGGGGGATTACTCTTATGTTCTTCAGCCTGCGGCACATATATATGACAAGCAAGCCACAGAGGCTGGAAATAAGAAAAGGTTGAGGTCTCTGAGTTCGAGGCCGGCTCCCTCACTTTCCCACACTCGTTCCACCCGTCTACCTTCTTTGCTCAACACGGGGCCTTTGGTATACAGGCATACACGTGTGCACCACTATAAGTATGTATATATGTATGCCCCTGTGCGTGTGCGTGTGTGTGTGTGTGTGTGTGCAATTATTATTACAGAGGAGACTCACGATAGCGGAGAATAACGAGAAAGATGGAGAACCGCGGTGAAACGTTGTAATATATATATATAGAGGGGAAATATAACCTGCCCGCGCTCTATGAACAAACCGTCTCGTGAATGCAACCCCGGTGCATACATGCATTTTTGCGCACTCTCGATCGTACGCAAAGGGGTGAACCACACCATGGATTTGCGCAAGCTAAAGCCCACGAATATGCGCTAATTTCACATTCATTCCAACGCTTTTATCGTACGGAGATTTTTTTATATTTTTTTTCATTTATTTGCCTCGCCTCGCGCTGTATGGGCTTGGAGCTCGCGAGTTGCATCTGCATCTGGACAGAGGTATCTTTGTTCGAAAGGACTGTGTAGGATCCGGATCTTTGGGTTCAGGGTTTTCTGGGACTTTCGGGAAATGGTTTGGGTGCAATACTCCTGATTCGACGCATTCGATACCGTCCATTGATCTTTGAGGATGCCCTTGGCACGTTTCCAATTGAAAATAAGATTTGGGGTGGAAATATTGAGTGCACTTCGCGGTTGGATTAAGGTCTGAAAAGCATTGACCGTACGGACGATGCTGAAAACATCGTTTTTTTTTTTTTTTAATAATAAATAACAATCAAAGGTTGTCGTATTCGCGATGCATTCGATGCGACCTTTGATTGGATCAGAACTTCATAAAGTTGTAGGCCAATCGAAGGTCGCAGAATAATTATGAAAAGTTTTGGTTGCATTGGGCGTTGTTGATCAGTCCAGCGGATTTTTTTCTCATATGCTCCGACCGTATATATCTCAAGATTCTTGAGTCATGGATTCTCGATGCTGGGCCTCATTGAAAAAAAGAAGTATACACTTCGATCAATCGTATACCTATCAATTTCAATAGTTCGTTTGATGCATATTCATGTAGTCTTCTGCCCCTTACATAATCTTTCGTTTCCATATCTCTCCCCTCTCGTGTCGTTCTTCGTCCGTTCTTCGTCCGTTCATTATTATTCATTGCTAATTAACGGTCATATACACGGCATTGAACTTTTGCATAAGGCATCTTGAGAATATTTTATTACAATCAACAATAATTACTTTGCCACTCATAAACATCTTAACTGTGCTTGTTCACATCAAACTTACGTCTGAATTCATGATTTTTCATGAAAAACCATGAAAAATGATTACAATTTAGGCATTTTTATCTCACGAAAACGGCGAAGTCGAGCTTATGGAGACTTCGGTCTTAAACTTTTAGTGGTCCATAGCCATCTAAAAAAAAACATTTAAAAAAACGGCGAATTCAGAAGTTTCTAACGTCATTAAAGAAAAATTAAAGCTCGGTAAATTATTATTTTCTTCTCGAGTTTTTCCCGGCACATTGGTCCAACCAATTTTGAATTGGGCCAACAAAATTGACACAATTATGCCAGTAGTTTTGAACGATTGCTACGATTAACTCAGATCCAATCGATAAAAAGTTGGGTTATGTCAATCGATTCGCATTCACCGAGAAATTTTAAAACGATGGGAAATTCTGCCTTTTGACAAATTTATTCCATCATCACGATATACGCAGCGACAAACAGATCGCAAAAGTTGACAAAATTCCGGCTGAAAAAATGTCAGATTTTCATAACGTCCCCGATTCGAGGCACAAAAGAGAGCTCCGAAACTCTTCCCGGGATATTCTCTCTGATGAGCATTGAGGTTTAATCGAAAAGTTTATATATATATATATGCCTGTGGAGCAGTATTTTATACTTCCCGTGTACGTAAAAGCTTTCGAGACGAGCAGAGGGTGTGTGCATGCGATATGGGTGCACCGCGAACAGTTCATCGAGTGCGCATTCTCGGGTAATCGTGCGACCGCGAACAGGCGCCGCTTCTCTCGTGCGTCTACGAAAAGTGTTTTCATGCATGCAGTGTCGAGCATTTTTACGTACTATCGTATCTATAAAGCGTGCATATATATAATATAATCGTTATGTTAAAACGAGTCAGGTGGAATTTTATCGGAAAAAACGCGGAATTATAAGAGGATGTGTCTCGAAAAACAAAAAGTATTTATTTTTCATAAAGGATCATTTGATTTCCGTGCGGGAATTCAACGAGAAGAGAGAGAATTCCATTTAGCTGGAAAACCACGAAAATTATGGTACTTTGATGTTTTCAAAAATTCCGCAGTTTTTGAAAATCCAGAGACTACCGCAACTTTTGTTTTTTTTTTTTTTTTTCAAAATCAGAGAGGATAATTCTTTTTTTTCTTCTCATTTTGTTTTCAAAATATTGAAATTTACCGCGAGATCCCTGTGAGCGTGTGCGGACAGTCCAAAACATTTCTTTAATACACTGCAAGCCTTCTTTTTTTTTTTACGAATTCTTTTACCGCAATTTATTTCGCTGCTTTTCAAGAGGAATTTTTTCCAATAGAAATATTTTGAGACAAGACAATCTTGAATTAACATCGAGGAAAAAAATACCATTGGGCGAATAATTTGGGATAATTATTCTTATTCAATGAATAATCAATATTTATATTCTTGCGTGGCAGTTCATATGGTTACGTTGTTAGAAAATGTTTTTCGCTGATTTTTTGTTCGAACGTATGAACAGACTCCATAACTTTCGACTGTGTATATATATATGTATATATATATATATACGTTTACATTATCATGGGATAAGTGAGGGAAACGTGTCGACCATGAAAATATCAAAGCCGATCTCGAGAGTCAAGGGGGGCAACGACGTATATCGATATCGTTGCTCATATATATATATATGTATATATATATATATATATATATATATATATATATATATATATAGGAGTCTCCGACCGTGAACGTGACTTCTTACGAACTCGCGACCACGACGAACTTCGAGCAAATCGATAGCGAGCCATTCAAAAGGAATGGAAAATAAAAAAAATTAGAAGAAATCAAAAATTTCACTCGAGAAGCTTATTGTCACTTCCTCGTAATTCACAATATTCTAAAACGCCGAAAATTTAGATCGAGAAGCGCGCGCGTCTGCGTCCACGTGTGTTCGTTTAAGGGATCACCTCAGAGTGTGAAATTTTCAATTTTTTTTTTCTTCTTTTTTGCATCATCCAATAGTGGAGACGGTTATGGACATGCTGTTCAATTTTGGGGGTGAAATTCGAATAATTTCGGTTGCTGCAGCCTTTCTGGAAGAAAGTGTGATTCGAGTAGCTCTGCCGCAATCGAAACTTTAAAGGTGTTTTTCTCGAAACGTGTGGTTTTTAAAAATGTCGTACACTCTCAAAGGAAGAGTTTTCAAGCTAATTGTCTCAAATTTTGACACGACATTCTTCACGCCATTCTTTATCTTGATATGGAAGCTTTTCTTTCTTTTTTTAAATCTTCATGTTTTTTTTAACGAAAAACTGTCGAAAAAATTGGCCAAATTCGATACTTTTTCTTCAAACCACCGCCATTTTGTCAATTATAAAAAAAAAACCGCTATAGCAACATAGCGGCTTTCATTATGATTAATAATCTTTTTACAAATTTTCTTTCGCATAACATTTACAGCCGCAGCCGTGTACACTTTGAGGATTCCTTTTTTTTTTCGAAGAGATTTTCAATCGTTAAAAAAAAATGTAAAAAAAGTAAAAATAAACGTTTAAAAATTTATTTTCTGTTCTTCACGAGTGCTTTGATTTGACATTTAAAAAATCAGACTGATTAGCGTGTTTTAATCATTGAAAAAAAATCGCGAAAATCAGCTATTTTTCGACTCATTACACTGAGATGATATAAAACGAATCATAGAAGAAATAGAATCGTTTGCAATTAGTCTTTCTTTGTCCGGGGGGGAATTTCCGTTTGTTTGTTGTTTGTTGGGTTTGGAGTTGTCTGTTATCTTGAATTTTTTTTTCTCTCCATTTATACTCGCTTGAAGCCCGGAGAGCTTGTCGAGCTGAAATTCCACACACGAGATTTAAAAATAGTTCGAGTCCAATGACGATCCGTGTTCGGTAAAAAATCGAAAAGAGAAGCTTACGTTTTACGAGAAAACCGTATGAGAAACCGTACATGAGAAAATTAAAATTAATCAAAAAAAATTGTTGAGATTTTAGAACCTCTTTAGAAATGCATACTCTGCGGGAATAATTTTTTTTCCCCTCAAAGTACACCACATCTGACGAGCATCACCCTCAAATATATCGAAAAAGCTTTTAAAACTGAAAAAGTCATGACTTATTTAGTGAGAAAAAGTTTATTTTTCCAAATTCAGCTCTTCGTCATTTGTTTTTTTTTTTTTTTAACATTTTGCTTCATGATCGCTCGGCTAACCACCGGTGTTACAATATATTCGACGGATCGAAAGAGACAAAAAAATAATCATATCGATATCATTGCAAAAGTTAATTAATAATTAGGAAAATAAGAAGTGTATTGGGAACTCACAAATGCCAGCCTGACCTCTGGCGGCCAAATGTCTAACTGCTCTCTCCCAGTCACTGCTCGATGATTTACTATGCGAATCTGTCACTTTTTAATAATAATTCAAAATGCGTTGCTTTATAACAATAAATAAATCATGAATAAAGATCGGGAAGACATAGTCGATATTTGGTGCGAGGGCGTGAGATTTTCAGCACACGCAGAATATGAATAATCGTTTTATTTATGTCGTGTAAACACGCAAGCGACATGACTTTCAGTTTCATAATTTCTGAATCATGAACAATAATTTATAAATAAAGCATTTTTCATGCGATAGGTTGATATTATAAATAATAATTTATTGCTCGAAAGCATTCAGTTAGCCGAAAAGTGACACGGGAATTTTGTTAAAAAGATTTTGAGGTTAAACATGGGACGTCATGTGGGTTCATTGTAATCCTTATGGCGATAATCACTTGATCCATATCCAATTTGCGCAGTGGATTCTATCCACGCATAATACTCAACTCATACTATCCACGCATAATAAGCCTCATTATCAAATCTTACTCAAAACAATCGCATTTTGCCGAAAATTATAACTTTTTCCCATGCTGCCCCATGCTAACTATACAGGGCTGGCTGACTGGGAATGAGTGGCCATATTAGACAGGCCCCGCTTCTGTATTAATTCCCAATATACTGCTGTGTATAACAAGAAAGTTGCAAGGCTTGGAGACTCCTCTCGACGTGTCGGTATAGAAGGAAATGTACTTGTCTTGAGTCGCTACCGCGATTCTTGATAATTTTTTTCTTACTCCAATCGGATGGTCACGTTTCACGCGGCAAATATTTATGAAAAATCAGCCGCAGGGGTCGCAATTTGACCCAGTGTAATCGCCGCGAGGCTGCCGAGATGACGATCACGATTTAAATCAACAGTTTGAAATTTCTTTTATTTATTTGGTTTTTGTTTTTCCAACCATTCGAACACTCGTGAATTTAGTTTGAACCCATAGCTACGTGATTCGTTTGTTTCTGTGAAAGAGAACGAGCGACACGGTTGGTGATGGACGCGAGATACGTCAATGCCAGTGAGACTGGTCCATTCGAGAGCGAACGTGGATGCTGGGCGAAAAATAAGTAAAAAAAAAACAGCAGCGGAGGTAAAAGAGATCGAGTCACGGGATAAGAGCGGGAGGTAAAAAAAAAAAACAGAGATACAATACCACGATACGTATATATAACGTGTATATATGTATAATTGTTTCAATGCGTGGCAATGCTCTCCCCAAGGATATCCACTCACTTATGGTTGCGGGCCAGCCGACTAACGACATTTAAGGATTGAAAGAAAACGCTTAGAGCGAAGGACACAGCGCAGTCGGGGCCACTAACAAAATGTAGAATTCGTCCTCTTGTTCATTTCACACACTCTTTGCGCTTATACGGCCCAGTGTATACGAGCCAATTAGTCACGCGTTCAAAGCCCCTGCTATGAATTATACATCGTTAACTTCTTTCTTTTTTTTTTTTCTCACGATGAATTACATTACACCTGGACATACCGTGAGTTTAGAAAATTCACGAATTCATACGAGTCGAAATGGTGAAAGTGGGAGACTCTTAGATCTTCATTTTGCAAAATTTTCGAAATAGCGGGTTACTTTTTTTTTATCTTCGAAGAGGAGAGATTTCCTTGATTTATACGAGGGACCATTACTATATTTGGAAAGGTTTTTCGAAAATCATCATTCACAATTACGACTTTATGTTTTCCAATTTTCCAAAATGATGGAGGAGTTGAATAACAGTTTTGTCGAAGACAAAACTTTTTGTAATAGAAAAAAAAAAAAAATAATAATTGCTGTCAGGAAACTTTGGCATGATGTACCTGAAGCGAAGCGAGAACTCGAAGCAAAAAGCTTGCGCCATTGTAGAGACACTTGAATGGCGAACGACCTTCGTCACTTCCGTGATCGCGTGGTTTTTTTTTTTATAGTTTTAGTTTTTTATTTTGTATTTTTTTCCGACTCTATACCACCGTAATAAAGATAAAAGCGACGAAGTTTTATGGCACTCTGAGAGACATTTGTCGGGCAATTTCGCGGTGTTTCGTCGAAAATTGTAATGGACTCTTCAACTGGTCTGGCACTCGCGTACGAATCATTGAGCTTCGCGTATAGCGATAATTAAAGGTTTCGAGTGGTTTTATCGAAAGGGATCGACGTAATTTCAATAATGTTAAGTCCACATCGACGTGTCGTCATAGTCTCGCTGAATTGATTTATTTCTTAATTTTTAGTATATCAAAAAGGGAATACGAGACAAATGCTCGAACATCAAATTTTTTCGATCATCGGTCTGGTCGCACTGTCAATTAAAGTACTGAATTAAAATTGTTCAACCCTGATTAAAAAATAAAATTAATATTATAGTAATTTCATTTAGTATTATTTACTATCATTAATATAGAATTGTTAACGGATTTACTATAATTGATTATTCACTATTAATGTACGATTGATTTTTTTTTGTTTCAATTTCTCGATTAAAGAACGGTATTTTCGTGAACATTTTATATAGCAGTCTCCTCCATAGCTGGGAAAAGTACCTGCAAGTACTTCAACTACAAAGTACAAAGTACTTTAAGTACTTGAAGTACTCGTGTATTTCAAAGAAATTACTTCAAGTACTGAGTACTTGAAGTACTGAATATTTGAAGTAATTGAGGTATCAAGTACTTTAAATACGTCAAGTATAAAATACTTTTAAAATTTTCAGGTACACTTCTCGTAAGTTCCAGTACGTACATTTGATTTCTTACGTACTCTTTGAGCTCATTTGATTTTGATTCGAGCACGTTTTGTATCAAAACATATTTTCACATTGCGCAATTCACTCAGGTTAGGCAGATTGGAACAAAAATATTTAAACGAAGAATTATAAATAGTTTTAAAAATCAGCATTGACGATTGTAATTAATATTTATTTAGCTTTAGGTTTTAAAAAGAAAAAATAAAGAATATAATACACGGATTGTTAAAGACGGAGCCCCATGCATTGACAATGACATTCTAACTACCGTAGCTTGAGCCTTTGAACGGTCATTCCTTACAATCTTAAACCAAAGATGACGCAGAACGTTCCTCAATTATATATTCAAAGGCGTTATGCATGCGACCGTTGGCAAGACGTATTCAAAAGTACTTCATACTTGATGCTTGAAAAAGTACTTGAAATATAGGGAAGTATACTTGAAAATTTAAGTGCAAATACTTGAAGTACAGGTCAATTACTTGGAAATTTAAGTACAGCACTTGAAATACTTTTAAAGTACTTTGTACTTCAAGTACTGTACTTCCAGTACCTATATCGAAATTACCGGGTATTTGAATTACTGCCCAGCTCTTAGGTCTCCTCTCTCGCTACTGCGAGCGCTGCCTGATAAAGCTGTGAGTAAGAAAGTAGGTCATGCACGAAGCGACCGAAGGAAGTTTTGCAAGTTCCAAATGAAATATCAACGCCGTTACAAATAAATCTCACGAATTTATGAGTTTCTTATATGAATTCGTAAAACGATTTTTTTACTATTTTACTATCCGTTTCGGCATGAATTCCGAATTCTCGATGCAAATCGCTCGTTCACGTTAGATTCGTGTATATACGTGAAAAATTCACTTACGCGATAATCTACGAATGAATCGATAAATTGGGTGTGTGTGTGTGTGTGTGCGTGTGCATCGCTAGACTCGCGGCAGTGGCTGATGAAAGAGTGCTTCAAAAAGAAAACGGGGGCCTTAGAGAAAATAAAAAGACGAAGAAAAAAAAAGAAAACACTCACTTCGTACTCTCGTAAGAAATGAAAGAGAGAGAGAGAGAGAGAGAGAGAGAGAGAGAGAGAGGTAGAGAGAGAAAGAGAGAGGCAGAGCGAACACGTTCTGTGTGCACAACCTGATTCGATGCTCCACTTGTTTTACGATGCGGCACAGCTAAACGATCCTCTGAGATGTCGAGCAAAGTGATCGAGAGAGAAGTATCCTTTTCCTCCAAGAAGCACGAAAATATTTTTCAAGCTTGCTTCGAACTTTTTGGAGCGAAAGATAGAAGTTGAGTTGGGGGATACAACGTTGAACGAAAAAAAAAAAAAAAAATTGCATTCGAGTTTCAACTATGCAGAAGTGCATACGTGTACTCTCTTGGTGCATGGGAATAGCGAGAAAGGACACTTGCCGAGAGTGGGTCCGGCTTTTGCAGGATGTCAGGAGCAAAAGAGAGGACTGGCACAAAAACTGGTCTCATGCAATCTTGGTACATGAGACAGCCTCCCATTCTCTCTCTCTCTCTCTCTCTCTCCTCTCTCTCTCGCTGTTCCTCTATCTTTCTCTCTGACTTTGGAAAACAAGCCAAGTTTCTTCGACCGTTCAAGAGACGACAGCATTCACGACAATCAGCCGGGAAAGTTCGGATTCTGTCGCATCACGACCGTATTTCGTATCTGATTGAGAGACACGCGAGAATTCGCGTTTCTCTATTATATATACGAACTCCAGATTTGGACATTCCGGATAACGGGAAACACATAATATATTATATAAGAATATAAAAATCATGAGAAATAGTTATTATAAAATCGATGCAGAATATATATATGAATAAATAAATAACAAATATAGATGTTGCTATAGATTTTATGGAAAAATTAGTTTTGAATTTGCCTAAATTGAAAATAAAACATGAAAGGTCTGGACAGTGGGGTGCAATCGAGAACTACGATTTTATAAATTAATTGCACGTGTGTTAAGGACGAAATTGATGTTTATTAAAGATGCGATGGATCTGGGTGACAACAAAAACGGGTATTCGATGAGAAAAAAAAAGAAGATCAATTATCGATACCACTTGATATATAATATATTAATGAATGGATGGAGGATAGCTATGCTAGCGAGTGCCCAGTGCGAGTGCCGTTTAGAAGACCAGCCCCGGCCATATTTTCGGACAAAAACATGTGAATCTGTCACACAAAGAAGTGATTAAAGGCATGGAAAACTGCTCCGAAATCACTCCGAAATGCTCGCAGCTGACGGGGCGAATTGAATTCCCGCGCCCCTTTTGTCTTTTTGTCTGCAAAAATGGCGTCGCTTCGCGGTTCAATTGGGAACCACATCCGAAGCCCTATCCTCCATCCAGTTAAGGTTGTTCAGAAGTTTATCAGAGTGGGGGAGATTTTCCTATGCTTATACATTGGGCGCTGTCAGTCACTCACCCGCTCGGAGAGTCGGAGTGAATTTTGATGCGATTTTTGATACATATGTTACAATATCTTCAAGGAAATTCACCAAAGGCTAACGATTTTGGTACTGATCGACACGGAATATTTCAGAGAGTAGTTGGTTAGTTTTTTAACAAAAGTTCAATGGCGCGATTAGATATGTCGCGAGTTTATTGAGATCGCGCATGGCTCTGTCCATTAGAGGCTATGTATATAGTCGGGCCTCAAAAGTACCCAACTTTGCAATTTTTTTACTCCGTGAATAAGCTCTAAACTGACTTTAAATTTTACAGAGATATAGTTCAAATGTTCAATTACACACTGCGTAAATTTCGAAATTTTTTCATAAGACGTGATTTAATATATATATATATATATATATCAGTGATCGATACGCACAGATAGGCAAGCTTAAAGCAGATTCATGAACAAATGACTGTCATTTGTGAATATCGAGTATAATCAACATTTAACGATTAAATCGCAAATTTTCAATAATAAATAATAATACAGAAAATTTGGCATTGCAACGCCTCAGCAACAATTATGAACTGTGAGCTATTGATACGAGATTTTATGAATTTTTTTCATTCTTGTAATTTGATCGGTATTATTTTTCCTTTTTTTTTCTAATATCACGTGAACGTTCTTCGATCAAGGCTTCTCTGGCAATCAATTAAGGCAATCCGTATTTGCACGAGCTGCTTTTAAAAAATGAGACAAATATATTTTTCAAGGCCCGGTGTACTCGAAGACTGCTGCTCCATTTTCATCTTATATTACCTATTTTTCATGAAAATTACACGTCCTGTATCGAATAAATCGTCTCGATGATTCAGTAGTGAGCATTTAGAAGCTCGTTCGAAAAATTTTGATGCATCTTCGTCATGAAAATGTAGCAAAAATAAAGACGAAACAGAACAAAGTTTTTCGATTTTCGATTAAAAAAAAAAAGGAGAATGTTAATTTTCCATTACGGAGCGTCATATGAAAAGCTTTCGTGCAGCCTATTCCTCGTTTATTTTCATTGATTGATCAATGTCAAATTCAAGACGGGAATGAGATCGTTCCAATTGTTCTTATTCTCGATCAAAAAAAGGAAATTAGAGAGAGAGAGAGAGAGAGAGAGAGAGAGAGAGAGAGAGAGAGAGAGAGAGAGAGAGAGAGAGAGAGAGAGAGAGAGAGAATAAAGGGGAAAGTGGGAGAGAAATATCTGGAGGGAAAAAGAGGATGCATGGCGCCACCTGCATCATGAATTGCACAGATTCGGTGCGTCTTTGTAGAGTCACTACAGGTGGCGGTGGTGGCATAAATTCACAGAGCAACAGGGATCGATAAGTAAGGGAGGTTCTCGTGGAGCTAGCAAGGAATTCTCAAACGTTCCGAAATGACCATCGTGTCATTTATAAATATATATATATATATATATTTAACGAAGAGAAACATTCGAATCCACAAATCCTTTGCTCGGATGATAAATTTAGAAAACAAAAAACAAATTTTTTTTTTAAATTTCTCGATATCGCTTATTAAAAATACACTCAATTCGATGACGCGTCAAAACTTCCGAGTTGATACTTGCATTTGATGTGATAATGCGAATAATATCGAGAGAGAGAGAGAGAGAGAGAGAGAGAGAGAGAGGAGAAAAGAAAAATAAACAAAAAAAATATGATAACCCCTCGATCGTAAAAACTTTCCGTTGTACAAAGGAAAAATGACGATTGAAAAAAAGGAAGGAAATTTTTTCTCAGCAACTGAATTGCCAATTAACGAGAGATCGGAAGACCTTTTAGCGAGCTCGAGAAATCTCCGAGTAAACTTCTCATGGCATCGAGTGCAGTGTACTATTGTATAATAATCTCTTTGAAGAGAGAGAGAGAGAGAGAGAGAGAGAGAAAGAGAGTGCAGCAGTCGATGTCAGGCGGCTAGTATCGTGTCAGAGCTTTGTTCTTATCGTGGAGTGGCCATGATAAAGCGGCCACTACGTACAATCCAGTGATATGACATATACGTATACGTGCACATTGATGCAAATAAATGCAACACCTCGTAGCATGTGTATAGCGGAACAAAAATTTGTATCATGGTGCGAAACAGTACAAAGATATGGAAAATTCAGAGCACACTCGCCTCGCTGATTCGAGTCTCGCGGCCATTTTGTTTTACGAAGAAATGGGATATTCGAAAAGTGAATTAACAATAATGCCCAGCAGTCAATGGTCAGAACGCTTGAAACAAAATGACAAAATAAAATGATTTTACGTTAATGATGAGAATCCGGAGGAAAATTCAAGAGATTCGGGAAAAAGTGGTCTACCAACGAGGCCGAAGAGAAGCGAATTTTTGAGATTTTTTTTTTTTTTTTTTGACAAATCACAAACATATATTCGTACGTAAGTTTTGTACTTGAAAAAGTAATGTTTGACGTATATTCTTTGATTTTTTTTTCCGTTCAAAAAGCTTTATTCATACGGAAAATTAAAACCGATGTCCGGAAAGCACGTTTTCAAAGTCGATGACTTTTTTTTACTTGTTGTCGCACGTACGCCACGGGTTTCAATGAGAAAACATTTACGTGATAAAAATGTGTTTTTTTCGTTTGTTTTTACTTTTGACGCGTATACCGAGGGCTTTGTAGAACGAAAAATAAAGTTTGCCAGGACGGAGAGAGGAACCGTTGGAATAAGGTAGTCCTCGTGTTACAACAGTGCGAGAAAGTTTTCTATGCACCGCATGATAAAATATACACGGTCCTAGTGGTCATATGCAGCGAAATTTTGATTGAGTCTGTATACAGAAATGACTGTTACACATGGAACCGTGCATATTCAGATACATTCACATCATAGAATATGCAGCTTACGCATCGAATTTTCATTCATATTGCATTCTTTTTGTGATCGTCATTCGTAAACGAAACGTTTAATAATTTTGTTCTTTTTTCCTAACATGTGAATAATAGTCTTCTCCCGTCTGCAATTTTTTTTATCAAAATCTGATTACGCGTTTAGTTGTCAAATTTGAAAAAAAAAACCGTGCTAGTATCAGTGTACAGCAATGCTTGCTATATGATCTACACGCAATGGTTGCTAACTTTAACATTGAATATCTCGAATTGTGAACGGACAATCTGCTTCAAATTTCACGTGAAGTTGGGTACTAGCATTCTCTTCGTCGACTATAAATTTCAACGAATTCTCATTATAAACACATTTGCACGAGAACTACCTTAAGATTTTTTCCAAGCTCAAAAACTCGAGATTGAAAAATTTCTTGGATTAAATTTTTTGATTTAAAAAGTCAAGTACTTATTCCATTGTGGCTGATGGTTTTCAGTAATACGGGATCAGACTCACGATCGTTGCAATAATGTGCTTTGATTCACGAATTCATTAGATTTTAATTCGTAAAAATGTACTTTTTTTCTTGGCAAGCACACAGTATTTTGGGAAAGCGCAAATATTTTCCTTCGTAGCGTAGCAGCATATCGTTCAAATCTTCTCTCTCTCTCTCTCTCTATGTTAAAACCGTTTAGGTTTGAATTTTCACCGCAATAAAGTCAGGTCCGCGATGTTTGGACGTTAAGGAATTGTTTGACAGACTTCTGTCACAATTACGCTTGTACACTGAAGTAGCTTAATTTCACTGAATAAAATTTATATCAAAATATAAGTCAGAGGACAATGTCATAGCACTGCAGAAATGTCTCGAAACGAAGAAAAATTAAAATTTCCTGTTCATGCAAAACATTTTGCAAAGATTTCTCATCGTTATAGTATACGGTATTGAAAGCGCTAATTGATTTTTTTATTTCAAGTTATCGAATTGAATTCCAGTTGTCCATGCATGGAGGTCATATCACTCTGAATAATTAACAATTCTTCGAACTGTCAATGACAATTATAATAACAGAAGAATGGGATTCGTGATTTTACCTGACGTCTCAAATTAATCCTACTTCAGCCTCTGTTTGGAATTGGTAAGGTAAACAGATGCAATGGCCATATATTACACACGTAGTGCACGTGTATAAAAGTGCACGTGTATAGATCGATTTCATCGCACTGTATGGTGCCTCGCGTTCCTAGACGCGCCGTTCGAAACCCCCCGAGAGACACAGGGTCGGTGGACGAGGGTGCTATTAGCAAGTCTAGCGTTCTCTTTCGTCGACCCTCTACGATCGCGGCTTCTATGTACAATCTAGGTGTATTGTATACCACACGTGTGAACACACATAAATGTGTGTATAACCCGGCGTGGGCGTATGGGACAACGGATTATCGATCGTCCTTTAACGCCAGAGTCTCGTACACTGAAAAAAAAGGTAATGTAACGGCAACAAAATTCGTTTGTTGCCTGCGTTTTGTTACGACCAATATATAATTTTGTTCGTAGGACAAACATTTTGTTGCGACCAATGAATAAAAATAATTCTTTTTGTTGGCCACATCGTCCTAATTTTGTTAATCACATTTCATTGATACAACCAAAACTGTTTGTTGTTGGAACAAAAAATACTTTATTTTGTAATACAAACAAAATTATTGGATTGGGCGAACGATACAATAAGAAGACCTCGACCCATCTGTATATTTGGTTGAGACAATAAAAAAAATAAAAGTCAACAACAAAAATGTTTTGTTGTCGTAACAAAAACTTCATGAACACCGCAACCCGTGCCCGTCAGACACACTATCGGCTTCTAACCAAACAGTATAGTTGTCGGAATAAAACGTTTTGTTGGCGCAACCAAACGTTACGTTCGCCCAACAAATTTGTCACGACGGCAACACTGCAGCATCTTTGGTATCGCGTGGTGTACAACAATCGTTCTACGACCGCGTGAATGCTTCGAGTGTGCATGTATATGGTGATAATATATTTTTTCGAGCCAACAGTGATATTAAAAAAATCTAAAAAATTAAAAAATCTTGGCTCATTTGTTATTTTTCAATCTAAAAAAGAGCATCTGCGCGAAAAATCTGCTTGAAGGTTTTTGAGGTTATGTTGATCCTTAGCCTCGCCTCAAACATTCTGTCATGAAATTCTGAACTTTTTTCACGGATAAAGCTTCCTCTGTGCTCTGTGAGAAAGCATTTTGGAAGTTAATTAGAGAACCACATTTTTTAAATATTTATTAACAATATTATAGCGGAGAGCATTGATTATCTCCATGCACTATACGATTATTACTGCAACAAAAATTATTTGCCCTGTACGCAAAATATGTTTGTTGCTGCAACAAAATTGCTTTGTTCTACATACATAAAATATAGCGTTTCGAACAGCAATGTTTTGTTGAGCCAACAAAATATATATGTCCGTTCAACAAAATTGTTTGGTTAAGGTAGCTAAATCATTCCATAGCGCAATCAAACGTTTGCTTGCGGCAACAAAATGTGTTTAACAAAACGATACCCATGTCGCCAACAAAACGTTTTGTAGATCACATGTTAACAAACGAATTTTGTTGCGCCAACGAAACTTTGGTTGTCACAACCAAACTTTTTTTTGAGTGTATCGTGTTGCCCCCGACGTTAGTCCGTTTTTACAAGTTCTCACTGTGCGCAGATCCAACTGCACATGCACGCGGTTCTATACGGAAAACAGTTTGCGCATCAACAAATGTATCTTACACGGAAAAGCTTACACGTAACGTCAATCAAATGCATAAAAGTTCTCCCGCATGACCCAACTGGACACGTTCCAACTCCATACGCGCACCGAATCTACACAGATTAACAGTTCAGCGCAGTCACATTGTGGGGCAACTGAACATGCTCCAACTGCATACGCAGTCCAACTGGACGGACTACAAATTTTCGATGCACGTGATAACGCAGAATATAATTGTGCGGACCGTTGTTACTCCCGTACATACAAAAGTGTGACACCGGTCGGTAAGAATATTCTGCTAATACCGTGTGCGTATCGAAAAAGTGCGTCGTGTCACTTTCGTGACAGTTGGTTCTGAAAATTATTGGAATGTGTAGAAACGGGCTACTGTCTCGTTTCCCTGCATCTCTAACCTCTCCAACGGATTTACTTGAAATTAATTTTTTTTAAAATCATTTCACGAGCGGTAAATTGCATTCGCTGTACTGGATTTTAGGTTTAAAAATCGATGTATTGCGTTCGAAATGATCAATCCTATAGGCCCTCTGAGAATAATTTTCGTTGAAAACGAACTACTTCTTGGTCAGCCACATCGACTCTGCTCCTTTCATTTTTCGTCTAATTGAAATTTCATCAGTGTGACTCTTTTATATATAGTTACATCGTTACACCAAAAAATAACTGCAAAGTTTCATGAAAATCGGCCAGGGCGTTTGTCCGTAATTTTGCCAACGAACTAAAATTCCAACAAGGCCGGTTGAATCAGAGACATCGCTTTTGTTACGGTCACGTTCTATCGAAAGGTGTGAAAACGGGGAAAAATAAATGAAAAAACGCGAAAAAGCACATGGGTTTTCGCAAGGCCCCACGTTCACAACCGTCCTCGAACGCATCAACCTATACGAACGTGTTCAGTTTTTTTTTGATACAGATACATACGAAGATGCAGATCGCAACGAATTTCCCGACGATTCATCCCACACCAAAGGTCGCAACGCCTCCGCGCTTCATTTCACGCCTTCCCGCTATATATACTCTTCCTACCTCTCTTTCATCTCATCATCGTAGTCGTCGTCATCATCATTATCATCGTCGACGTCGCGTCATTGTCGCGAACGTCCTCCTCCGCTGCGGAGCATAATATACGAGCGATTATATATCTGCCAGGAAGCTTCGTTGCTATCTTTGGCCAGAATCAACTTCCGGAACACGAACTATAACCGTGCATCTCTGGCTCTCGCTTTCTCTCTCTCTCTCTCTCTCTCTCTCTCTCTCTCTCTCTCTCTCTCTCTCTCTCTCTCTCTCTCTCTCTCTCTTCTCGCATGCATTCATGCATTGTGACAAAACAAGCTTCGGACATGTACGGAACATCGGTAAAATCATAGATGGAGCTCGAGTGTAATTCATCGAGGTAAGCTATATGGGAAAAAAAGCTTTGATGACAATTCTCTTCGAATGTACAACCAAATTCGAAGACCGGAACAGTTCTAGGCTATCGCGCGATTTATTTTTTGGTTAAATGTCTCCAGAGAAATAGAATCCGAGTCGCAGTAAGCGATAGTAAGATTAACATCTGACACTTCGGGTGCGTTTAGCCTTCGGATTCACATATTTAATTCTCCGTATAGTGCGAAATTACAACTTTGATTATTTGTGTGGCCGACATTGAATCATTTTCAAGCGCAGGAATTGCTCGGTTACGCTTACTCCGAGGATTAATTCATTTGTAGGTACCGCAGCACTCCCTAAGCTACGAAATTTCCTTACGAATTTTTCATAAAAATGATTATACAGGCCATAATATTTGATAACATTATCTGTTTTTTCAATCGTTGAACGACTCAATTCAAAGTGGAACCTCATGGTAATAGGGAACTGAATTCTCAAGCTCACCTTTTCTCTCTCTCTCTCTCTCTCTCTTTCTGTTCTGTCAATGCGAGATTTCATCATGAACATCAGTTACATCGGGTAGCAAGCGAAACAAACTCCAACCCCGATTAGAGAGTGGGAGAGGCAAATATATATGATACAAGTTTGCAGGATTTGCCGATCGACCCTCGCGGGCTTCATATAGATCGAGATTGAAAGAGAGATATTATGAGAAGCTCGTATATATGTGTGCGGAATGATTTTTATTTTCTGCATACTATTCTGCCCCTCCACGTACTGTGAACTATTCTATTCCTAATTAGCATTCCTCAGGTATACTTCAGAGAGTTCGAGACTTTTGACAGTTGCTACGAATATATGCACCCTCTAACGGTCGTAGGGATATATTTACTGCCAATAAAAATACGTGAAAAATCGTTTTGCGAGGCAAAAAGAGACACCTACGATTATGTGTTCATATAATCTCAATGGAATGTAGCAAAGTTCCCGTGCAAACGTCCACTATCTGCTGCTGCGAAATCATTCGAATTCCAACGAAGATTATGCGATCGTAAAGGCTACCGATCGCAAGACCGTTAGATTGTGGAAAAGAAAAACCCAACAAAAGTGCAACGTGTTATACTCCCACGATACACGGTGACACAGTGGAAGCTCCTACAGTCTGACGCGTCGGGACATTCCCAAGACTCGCCCTTCTCCTCGCTCTCTCCCACTCTCGCGTCCGGGCGCATGCGCGTTGCCTTCTATGGCAGCACTTATGCTTGCGGACATGCGCAGAGTACTCGCGTGAAATTGAAACTAAACTTTTTTTTGTTTGCATGAAACACGTAAATTCGAGGATCTGTGACAGCGACATATCTTCAATGTTTTGTCAGTTTATCGAAGATCTACGACGTATAATTAAAGATAAAAAAAATTTACAATGAAACCAAAGCTATGCATTCCGTAGAAAGCTCGAGATACGAAGTTTTTTTTTTTTTTTTTGAAAATTTGACGTCAACGCGGCCACTTGACCAAAGATAGCTCGAGCGGTTGCGTTCACTACGATAAAAATTTTTTATTCAGGTTCATTTCGAGATAATGAATCGTTCATTTGTTTTACGAACATCAATTACATTCTGGCTCGTCGCAAAACACTTAACTCGCTGTGCTGTGGTAGTTTCATGTGAAAAATATGCAAGTGACGTTACGTTGCACTGCGTTTAATTATGAAAGGGCCCATTGTAATTGAATGATTTCTGGCGTTATTTTCTTCAACAAAAACTATCACAAATAGTTGAAAAAAAAATTATGCACCATCGAGCATAACAGGACAAACTCGAGGAGCCTATATATTGTGAAGTACGAGAATCGAATGAGGGAATATGCAATTTAAAAAAAAATCATCTCAGCGATACTTTCAGGTCTGAATGTTGCCAGATTTTTGCACGAGTTAAGTAGATCGTATTAAAAATTAAGTTAATCGTGCTTGTTCAGGTTGAAAGAAAATTAAAAAAAATATATTAACGCTATTCAGAGTCAACGGCACCTTTTGGATCTGGGTCAAGCAGCCGTTCGGCTGCAACCGATAGCCGGGGCACTGATATGGCAAATACATTGCGAGCTAGCGCGTGATATTTCGAGCGTGCATACATAATTGTACATGGTTAGTGTATGCGGGGAGATAGATTACGAGCCGACGACCTACATCAACCCACACGGTGATGAACGCGTTATTTCATAACGCGCGCCAATCGCGCAAATTAGGAGTCTAAGGACTTTACCTGGTGCCCCACGCTTCAAACGATCTAACAAGTTATGCTGACAATCAATATTCATTTCTTTTTCTCAGTATCAAATTAATCCAATAATAAAATTATTATTATTGTTCTTGTTGTTGTATTAAATATCACGCTCAATAGAATATAAATACATTTTACTGTGGGTACATGAAACTTTCACTCAGGCTGTGATGCTCGGTTTAATATATATATATACATTGAGTCGTTACGTGTATCCGATGAAGCAAATCGAATACCTTGCGATCTCCTCGAAGACCTCCCACAATTGAAAATTACGACACGACGAGAATTGCCCGTCTCTCGAAAGAAGGAAAATGGCATTTACAATGAAAAAAAAAAAAAAAAAAAACGGACCATTCCATCCCGAGTGCAGAAAAGAAAATTTAAGCAAACACTTGTACCGGTTAATTAAACGCTTTACCTTCATCCAAGTTGGCTAAATAGAAGCATCGATTTTATTTTTTTTTAACTTTAATTTTTGTTTCATTCCAATATATAAATTCCTGGTGACGCGTGTAATACGATTGCATATGGAGTGCAATTTTTGCGCGCAGCCAATCGACGCGAGAGCGAAAAAGTAAAAGAAAAAATTGAAAAAAAAAAAAAAAAAAATTCGACAACGAACAATCGTGCCCGGTCTTTACCACTTTTGCTGGCCTGCCCGGTTGAAACCTCTCGCTCTGTCATATTCTCGGTGTCTGCCCAGTTGATAACCGCTGATAAAGCCAGACGCGGTAAATATAGATAGAGCACGAGGAGCGAGAGAGACAGAGGAAGCTCTCTCTCTCTCTTTCTCTTTATCAGCGAAAAACAATCGCTGTCACAAATCTTGCTGTGTATGATCGTTGCGGAGGCGTTTTTCTTTGCATGCGTGCAGCACGATTTTTTTCATTTCGATTATTAACACGTCAAATCGTTAAACACGAAGGAAGGACTCTCATGCTGTGTGTGTGTTTATGCAAACAGTTCTCCCATTAAGGGGTCACACAACCCTGACCCCGTCTTCTCATAGGCACAATAAAAAATTTTAGATTTTTTTTTGCTCCGCGACTAACGCGTAAATTCAATTTATAATTAAGGGATCCATTGCGTTCGTAATGTCGAATGCTGTCAGTCGGCAAAAACTCAATTGGATTTTATCGAAATTCTCTCAGCAGAGTTTTCACGGTCACACGGATCAACGAAAAATCCTGTAAATATACACCCGAAAAAGTGGCTCAAACAAGTGAAGCGAAAGACGACGTACGAGATTATATTTTTTGTTGTTTAAATGACAAACACCAAATTTATTAAATTTAAAAACCGTCGTTTTTCTGGTACGATTGTTTTTTTTTTTATTTTGTCTTTTTTTTTTACTGTACCGCTGGCGTGAAAAAAAAAAGAAAGAAAAAACAACGAGTTCAAGCGTTCGCACGTCATGACAATCGGTTCTTGATAGCAGGCGAAGTTCAAGGTGAGGTCTCTGTCTGTTGGTTGAAGCGCTCAGAGATATAGGCGATCGCTCCGACGGGTGATTAATCTCTACATTGCGAAATTCGGGGAATTTTAGCGGCGCTTGTCGGCCACACACTCGTGGCTGATATGATAAGAAGTGAAAAAAAAAGAGACCGTCACGAGAGGCAATAATATAATATATAACACTCTCATGCGTGTTGACCCTGGAGCAAGATTAGTGAGTGTGGAGTTAACGGTAGAAGTTTAAATTCATGAAATATCGTCAAGAATAATATATTTGCGCTACCCGTGTTGAAATTTGGATTCAATCTTGGGTTATGCACGAGTAGAAAGTTTTACCAGTCACTGGGCGGGGTTGAACTAAGTATACTGGCTAGCCCTATAGCTGCATTCGTAATTATGCTATATCTAGTCAGCTGAATAGCGCATCACTCCGATGTGACTCATTCCTACCTAGCCAACCTATCCAGGAACTGTCCAGCTGGTGACTAGCTCTCCCTGGTTTAGTAAAATTACTAACAAATAGGAGGTTGGTATACATTTTTATTACGGAACAAACCGGAAGTTTCCTTGATCAGGTCCCGTCTAGTGCCTGATCAAGAATACTCCAGCAAAAAGGATGGGCAGACGGCAAACTGAGCTTGGGAATTTCTGGCTGCTTGTCTGGACAGCCTCTTGTCTCAAAATGAGCCATAAATATATTGATGGTGGCGCCATCATACTTTCCATTATTTCTGGATAGTATTTGGCCAGGATTTACCTGGTACAACTGTGCAAGCAAAGTGGTGTCAAATAATGCGACACGAAAGAATTTTCCCAGCTAACACTTTTCTCCAGCACTTCTCGAAGAAGTCTATAGACAGACAAAACTGGGCCAGTGACTGGAGGCTCTCAATCTAGGAGTGCACAGGGAAATTTCCACACGGCTATAGTTCGTCTCTTTCTCCCGCAACATCGGCGCGGTTTTCGAATGAATTCGATTCAACTACGATTAATCTAAAATAAATTTAATCTATTCGAATTTAATTCAATTTAGATTTATCGCGATCTGGACGATTACGTTGAGGAAGCGTGATAGTAAAATTTTCGCAGAGACATTTTTTTTTTACATGTGAAAGGAAAGATTGGGTTTCAGCGTTTAGAATTTCATGTATCAGTAGATTTGTTGAGGTTGTAAGGGATGAAAAAAAAAGTAACGAAAAATCGACAAAGGTGTCAAAGTCAAAGAATGACGAACATATGACGACGATGATGTAAAATTTTAGAAAAAAAAAAAACATTCAGTGAAATTAATAAATCGATTGACAAACGGAATCGCGAGTTTTTTCACTTCCGCTCATCAAAAGAACAAACAGGAACAGTTTGATCTGCGAACTCGCAGCAAACGTTAATTCTTGTTTGACGAGGGAGCATTCTAGACGTGGATCAATGTCCGTCGTATTAATCAAGATGAAGGAGAGTCAGTACTCTTGTGGAGGAAAATAATAATAATAACAATAGTACACGTTACACGATATATCGTCTGCTATTGCTCGACGTTCGTTTCCTCCTATTTCCTCGTCAACATCCTCGTAGTCCAAGCTTTTCCTGACATAATAAAACACTCCTCTATACGTTCTGCCAGAATTTACTATCGCTCTTTCATTGCAATGAGATGACCGCAAAGCCGACGCAGATGCAAGGAAAAATCTTTCGAAAAGGTTGTACGAGAGGATTTTGGTCTTTGAGCTCCTCTCAAACAAGACCGAGGTAGGATGGGTCAAGGATACGAAAGTTCCGGAGATATATGGTCAGGCATCAATTCTAAAATTCTCGCTCTCGGAGTCTCGAGTAAATAACGCGAAAGTGTTGCCATTTTTTTTTAACTCAATGAGTTTTTTAACTCATAATATAGAACAGCTCATGGGATGAGCTAAGACGAGAGAAAAAAAAAATACAATCCGATGAAAATGTAACGCTTACGATTTTCCGGAGCACACACATCTCCTAAACTCGAGACGAATTGTTGTTTTTTTTTTTCGATAAATGTGGTGTTTTTTTTTTTTAATTATAATTATTTTCTCATATCGAATAACCGCGAATGCGCTTGCTAGACCATACATCTTTACGTGTATATCGCGATTTTCCTGATAACCGATATAATACACCGGGTGTACGTATGCTATATATGTGTCTTGTGTACATTTTTTTTTCTCCACTATTCAACTATCGCAAATTCGTTATCTATCTTCGTCGTCATTATGCGTTGGCTGATCGTCGTCGTCGACACTGACCTAGACGAACATTGAGCACGCTTATTCATGGTGATGTATATATATATATATATACATGTACGTATTATTGGTATAGTTGAATTGCGTAAGAGAGAGAGAGAGAGAGAGAGAGAGAGAGAGAGAGAGAGAGAGAGAGAGAGAGAGAGAGAGAGAGAGAGAGAGAGAGAGAGAGAGAGAAGAGAGAGAGAGAGAGAGAGAGAGAGAGAGAGAGAGTGTCTCGAGAATGAGTCTGCTCTATCTGCAATGGAATTTATAAATTCATAAAGTATATAGTACATACGTAGATTAAATACGCTACTGGCGAACTCAAATGATCTTCAAACGTATGTACATTGGAACGATGAGCCTGTGTATCTATATTCGGAGCGCTTAGACCGCGAAACTTAAAAATTTCCGAATACCAAATCGAACGCCGGATATTGCAAAATCCGTATAAGCTCGTAGCATAGGAAAACGTTATATAATTATAGTCCAGCTGGTTTTGACCATGAGCTCAAAAATTTGTTTCAGATTCAAGAGCAAGAGGGTGATAAGAGTTTGAAAAAAAAAAACACGATTTTTGTTCATTTACTTGAGTTTACTTGAGTTTGTTTATTTACTTGAGTTCAGAGTTTAAAATTTCCACCGGTCAAAATTTCATCGAAAAAATTCGCAATAACACCAAAAGGTATAATTAGCCGTTTGTTTCTCAAATTTCTCCCCTCTGCTTAAGGTATTGCTGGATGAATATTAAAAAATCGTCAAAATTCTTGAAAATTTGAGGAATTATAGTTCACGATAGATCATACATACATGATTTATTTCAGAATTTTTCACTAAATAATATAGCAGTTGTAAATTTATGAATTTAACATGGTCGCTTATGGGAAAACAGGTTCTGCAGACGTTAATGGTTGCAAAACGAACGGAACTAAATCGCCGTAAATTTTGAAAATATTTATATCATCAGGATTTAGGATCGAGCGATCGATTATGCTGAGTTTCAAGTTCAAGTGAATATCGATTGAGTAAAATTGTCGAGAAATTAATTAAAGTAATGTGAGGAGTATCGTCTTTTTTTTTATGAATTGCGCCGGTAGACGTGGCAACGTTTTTCTCAAAAACTGTCGACACGCACTGAAGCCACCGCTTGCCCACGCTCTTTTGAGGTTAGGCTTACTCACTCCTACTCACCGAGCAGCGTTAATGCGGAGAGCACAACGTATGCTTCAACAGGTCGAGCAGTGCTACCACCGATGAACAAAAAAAATTTTCGACTCGTTGTCGCGTTTAGCAGACAATTCATAAAATATTAAAGCATTTATTTTAACGATGAATTAATTAGCAATCATTCGAAAAAATCAATATGTATATATTGAGTTTTTAGGTAATTATTGATAATAATAAGATGATCTGAACGTATCAATTACATTTAAAAATTGAGAAATTTTTTTTGTTGGACAGTTCAAACAGTTGTACAGTCACTGACAAAGCCTCAGTCAAGGACACGCCAATATCGTCGAATTTGACTTCAATTATTATTAAAAGTAGAAAATCAACATTTCCAAGCGTTAATTGATTATTAGTTTAGCTATTTGTAAGGCTAAACATGTATGACATGATCGAGACTTGTAAATCTACGATTCGTCCATTTTGGACCAACTTTTTGTACGACGGTCCGTCCAGTAATACCTCAAAAGAGTATGAAAAAGTATATGAATATGAAATATAGTAAATGATTTTGGGGATCAACGTTTTTGACTAAAAACTCTGGTCGATAAAATTAAACGCGATGGCAAGATATTTTACGAAAATCATTCGAATTTAAAGATTCGAATCGTTGGAACGGGCGCTCCCAAAAACATAAAAAAAAAGGGAGAAATTCTATATGAAAGTCACGAAAATATGAGCACAGTTTTATGCTGGAATAAAAACATGACGAGGGCTGTGATAGCTGCGTTAAAATAAGGTGAACTGTCCCCCATGTGTGTCCCTCGAGAGCTGCTTCCTCGTAGTAACCACCGAGGAGCGACACGAGAAGGTCGTACGTACCTAATCTCTCGAAACGATTTATTTCCTCCACCACGATGTTTATTATTCATGGTCTTTGAGACCGAAGCAACTTTCATACATATATTATTATATGAGAGTAATTAAGTCTCGTGTCTCGTTTATATCGTAATAACGCAATTATTATTCAAGATATGTATGCTTGGAGAACGAGTGAGATGTGATAAATCGTCATTCGCGGGTGCTGTGAGATCGGTAAGTCTCGCTGAATTCCACGTATTCGAAACTCAGCTTTATTGTATTTTTTAGTCGAGATTGCTAGCCGACAGATATCTCGGTTCGTTTTTTTTTTTAGTTTCAAAATTTCGACACTGTATTCTAGAATAAATTTTTGGATGACCAGTTGACGTCGTCAATTCGACCTTGAATTCGTTGGGTTTTATCGTTTTTTTTTTTAAATCTACCAAATTGCAACTCTACCAGACATGTGCCATATGGCTGATATCTCTACCCAATAAAAACTATAGGAAAATTTAGTCTCCTCGAACACGTCAACGAAATTAGAACCCTACCACGAGACAACTCTACCGAATCTGTGGGCGATGACTAAAACGCCTCTTCCCATTAAAAATAGCAGAATTTAGTCTCTCTCTGAATGAACCTACGAAATTACGTCTCTGCCACACGTAACGTAACTCCATCGGACATGAGTCACGTCTAACAACTCTACCCAGAATGAGACTTTCGCGAACATCATTATCCAAATGAAAGTCTACCAGATAAAAACTCTCCGGCGAGGCTGATGGTAATAAGTTAACCTGAGCTCACTGTGTGCTATGCAAGAGCGCATTTATCGTCAGCCTCTCGTCGGAGAGTTTTCATCTGGTGGACGTGTAATTGGAGATATGTTCGCGATAGCCTCATTATGGTAGAGATTTTAGCCACGGCTCAGGCCTGGTAGAGTCGTAGTTCGGTAGGGTTCTTCGCGGAGAGTTTAAATTCTGCGGAGTTGTTTTTGGGCAGTAAAGTTTCGTGGAAAAGCGTGAAAATCCACTCTCAAAAGCATGTACACCGTAAACTGCTCAATGTACCACGTCTTGTGGTTTACTCCCGCGTTTGTTTGATAGCAAAAATAATATAAAAAAACATATATGATATGTAATTTATGATGCACGAACTGCACGCTGAAACGGTCTACTGAGATGATGGACGACAACGTCGTTGTTATGAAAAAATTATGTCCTCGTGCTTGCACCAGCAGTGAAAGAGAGCACGCACACAACAAAAATTATTATATGGGCCAGTGCACGAGACGTGGGACGATCGCGGGGAGACTCTCATTGCCATTAACCTCCGTGTGTCCCAGCCATCGTGCAATGCTGGCAACGTTCAAGGGTCTGCATGCATGCAATCGAGCACATATAACCGCGTACATGAAACGTTCCGAGCCAAATCGAAAGATCCTTGATCATCGCAATTCATTATTCGTTGGTACGTTATAAGATAATTAAAAAAAAAAAAAAAAAAAAACAACCACGCGCTAATTGGAAATTTTTTTTGCATGTGTTCGATCGTTATCGACCAGAGCGTTGAATTTACACCGTCAGAGGTAAATTGTTGAGTAGATTAATTTTTTAAACTCCGGACGAAAATACGAATTGATTTTTTTGACTTCGTAGTTCGATATCTTAATAATGATATCACGATTGAAAAAATAAAAAAAAAAAAAAAAAAAAAAACAATATGAAGGATCTGAATTCTGTGCATATTTCGAGATAAAAATAATTCCAAAAACCCTTACTGGCACAATAGTTATTTTGAAGTGTAAACAAAAAAGTTGACATTTTACGGAATTACGCTGAATGATTGTTCAGGTGAAAATATCGAAAATAAACAAAACTCAATTTTTCGGCAGCACTTATCTAGAACGAAAAGCGAAGCCTTCAGTCTCAAATATATATTTTTCATTTTTACCGAAAATTTCCAGTATCAATTCAGCACTTTCGTTGTTAAAGATAATTAGCATTTCCGGAAATATTTTTGAGAATTCCTGTTGTTTTGGGTAAGAATGTCCCATGTACATGCGTGAATATATATATACAATATATGTATATGTTAATTTTTGTATCGCGAGTAATAGCGTATATGTGACAGCATAGAACAACGATGTTTCGACTCGAGATACTGTTTAGAGATTAAAATCAATAGGGCGTAAGTGACATAGCTTTACACGTTAAATTAAGCTGAATACGAACTTTTGTAACGTCAAAGTGTACGATACGATGCATCGCGAATATGACCTCATGCCACTGCACCATTACGAGTGCATTGTAGTTGCAACTTGAACATTCGTAACTTACACGAATGCGCACACAAGAGCTAACGTTATGTCGCGAGACTCGACTTTCAGTGAATTTGTGTGTGGGTGAACTGAAAAGTTTCTATCTCTCTCTCTCTCTCTCTCTCTTTCTATCTCTCTCTCTGTGTGTGTGCATCTATGCAACTATCAAGTGATATATATGACGTTCAGTTAGTCAAGGCCGTGTATCTGCATCCTGCACTCAGCAGGCGAAGAGCAACGGGTTATATATTCTCCCTCGATGACAAGAAACAAAGTATCTCAAAAATTACTTCATCAATCTTTTTGAAAATTTTTTTTACCTTTTTTAGACATGAAAATCCGAGGTCGGATCGAAGAATTTTTTCCTTTTCGATGTATACTTTCGATTCGACGAACGAAAAATGGTCGTTTTGGTTTTTTGTCAAAAATACTTTTCAAAAAGTGCTCCACGAACATCGGTTGTATACCTTCCTTGCGAATGATTTTTTTTTGCACGAAAAAAAATGAATGAATGTTCTTCAAACGTTATTTTTTCAAATGCATAACTTCCGTACGAATATGATGCTTGTAATTTTAAAACGAAAAATTTCAATAAAAAATTCGTCTTCCTTCGGCTTCCTGACGAAGCATATGATCCTTTATTGACAGTCTTTTCTTTATTGATCCATGCTCACATTGCGTGACCGCAAAAAAAAAAGTAGCTTTGTGTCGAAACTTTTCATGGCACAGTGCTCGCGCAAAGCGTATTTGATGCGAAAAAGTCTGAGGTCGGAGACACTCGCCTATTGCCACATCGCGATTGCTCTATACAACCCGAAACAAAGTTGCGAGTTCATGAACGCGCGCCTAGAGTATGTAATTCGCGGTATAGCGAGAGGAAGAAGTGAGAAAGCGGCGCCTGGCAAAGGTGTATCATTACGAGGGTTTATGTGGGCCGATTGTCGTTACAATTGCGAAAGCACACAGCCCGCTTCGTGAAATGGAAAAGACAGGAGAACACGAGTGAGACAAAACGAGATTTTTAGCCGGGAGAGAGAAGGGATATTTTACGCGCCGGAACTTGCCGGGCATGTGGGTATTTTGCGTGGGTTATCTTAGCGACGGTACATCAACTTTACATATACAGAGCATGTACGTTTGAAATAAAGATAGGCCATATACCCGCATAAATATTTATACATCCGACTGCGCATATATAAAACCGATGAGGCGTCTATCTGCGATATGATATATGAATAATCTGCGACTCTGCGGTGCGAATTTCGAGATTCCACGAGAATCAAAGTTTTGTTCAAAGTTTTAGAAATTGTTTTACCGAAGCCACGATATCGTTAAGGTAGTTCTATCGCTGCAGACTAGTCAATTAGCTATAAATGTCTAAATGATGATTCCTAAAAATATTGGATATATGGGTTAAAATTAATAAATATTAAATAAGCTTACCCAGGTGAATACAATTAATCAACGGTTTATTATAAATAATTATGTAACTAGTAAAATAGTAATTGCAACGACTCGAGTATTACTAGATCTCGTATGATATTTACGTGTGGCAACGTTGCGTTTTCTTTCTCTTTTCATTCTCGTGCCCTCTCACTCTCTCGCCCGCTCTATTGACGTTGACGCGGAGAGGTTATGTTGTTCGACTTGTCAAATACCGCTTTCGTTTCGATATCGCGTTGCCACATTTTTTCACCGTCACGACATTATGCCATAAGTTGTGTATCACTACCCGGATGCTCGTATTAAAATCAGTATAGCTTAAAAAATTGGTCGACAATCATATTTTTTTTTAGGCCCGTTAGATTTTTACGTGTTTAATGAATCTAAGTCTCGTTTTTTGTAAGAATCTTTTGGATTTTCGATAAGATATATCGTTTTAAAGTGACCGGAAATCGGTTCTTCTATATGCCGAAGCAAATTTGCCTTGAGGAACTGGCATTTTCAAGTATTAATTTCTCCGTAATTAGGTCGATAAGGGGCATTGACGTTTCGCGAAATGAATAAATATATTAAAATTGAAGATATAAAAAAAAAAAAATTTAAATCTTATGGATTAGTTACCACGATAGAACTACCTTAAAAATTCATTGAAAATAGTTTGCAATAATTTTATGCGGTCATTTGACCCTGTGATGTCCACAGCAAGAGAGAGAGAGAGAGAGAGAGAGAGAGATATAGGGATGAACCAGAAATCGTAGATGGCTGGGATGGAGTAGACACGTGTCTCCTTCATTCGCTTCAACTATTAGGAATTTGAAATTTAGACCGGATCGTGGAGAATTGTGAAACGTGACTCGAGCACCAAAAACGTGTCCCCCTATATACATATATTTACGTATCCATAAGTAATGCACGTTTTCGTCGTGGTCTCGCTCCGCGAACGATCGATAAACCAGCACCATCACCGACCCAACCGCTAACGCGGATAACCCAATTTCCTTGCGGTTCGTCCGCAACTCGGCACTCCACCGCGCTCTCGGTGCCCGCGATTGAATGCTCTGGTTTTCAATTCTACATGCTGGATTGTCAAACACCAAATGAGACGAGAGTGTAATTATTCAGATGAATTCGCGACGATGAAGCGCAAGTCACGAACACACATATAGCGACGAAATCGATCATTGGAAACTACCGGAAACTTTACTATGCCAATGACATCTCTACCAAAATTTTAGATTCTCCGAACAAGCCTACCAAATTACAACTCTACCGGAAAACAACTTTACCGCGATAATATCTCTGTATGAATGAGGCATTCGCTGATCATCTTTACTCAATTACAAGGCAACTCTACGGTGTGGCTGTTACTGGCAAATTCCCCTGTGTGTTATTCACATAATTTTCCCGTAACGCAGCATCAAATACTTTGGTGTGTTGTTATCCGGTAGACTTTTAATTCGGTACGGATTGTAGCGATAGCCTCGTTTTAGTAGAGACGTTATTGGGTTCAGGTGCGCTGCTCATGTCTGTTAGACTTGGTTTTTAGACTTGTAATTTGGTAGGTTTGTTCGGTATGCTTAAATTTTGATAGATGTTTTATATTGGGTACCGAAATTTTTGCGCCAGAGTTGTAGAAGATATGCTCCCAACGTCAGTAACACCGCGACAGGTCGTCGTCTTAGAAACACTCTTCATAAAAGATAAACGATATGATCACTCCGACGATTCTAGATTGTCAATCTTGAGCTGTTTTTTTTTTTTTTTCAACGAGTCTCAGGTAACCGGAGGTGAAAAACCACATGTATTTTTCCCCGTCTAAGATACCTCATCCTAATTTTAACGATTTCGTGACAAAAAGGTTTCGACTAACTTCTTTTAAAATAAAATATCATTGACTTCGAGTGATCTGGAGGGCGTCAAAGTCCAGGATGCTGTCTGTAAGACGAATCGCATTGCCAGCGTGTGTATGGTATTATTTTTCATAAATAATTGAAACAAGAAAGTCACATCCGTGGAAAGCGTGCCAGGGCTCACAAGAAACGTCGAAGAGTTCGTACAGGCAAAAAGAAATAAGTGAGACTAACAGAGAGAGAGAGAGAGAGAGAGAGAGAGAGAGAGAGAGAGAGAGAGAGAGAGAGAGAGAGAGAGAGAGAGAGAGAGAAAGAGAGCAACGGGATCGTGCGAGAACGAATCCTTCAAGATATAGCGCGTCTGCTGAATACTTTTAGCTTCCGTATTGAAGATCTCGTGTATCAGGAGCAGGGGGCCTTTAACGAGGTTCGAGTTCTCCGGACTCTTGGTTGCCCTCTTTTTTTTTGTGTTTGCGAGGGTGGTGTAAAAAAAAAAAAGGAAGAACGAAAAAGCAGTGTCATAAAGAGGGGGAGAGAGAGAGAGAGAGAGAGCGAGGAGAGAGCAACGTGGCTACACGTGGAGCAATTTCGAAGAGAATTACAACTTGGAATCTCGGACGTGATAATAATTTATACGTAGTAAAATTGCGAGTTTGCATAGTCATTGGTCATTTAACATACTCCGGTTATCGAGGCGTTTTTTCATCCATCCCCGAAAGTTTAATTGCATCTAGCGTCAAAATTGACCTATATATTTCAGGACGCATACATTTTCAGGAAACTTTGCTGACTTTCAGGTTAAGGAGAAATGACACAACACGACTCGGTCGGTAAAAAACTCGTTGCTCTTTTTGTTTTTACTCGAAGACGGTTTGTATTTCAGATGAAAAAGAAGAGGGTAATTTTTTTGTTCATCTTTTAATAGAGCGGAAGATGACGCTTTTCTTTTTTCCGAAATGTCAGTACATAGTCTCGAAGAAATTACGGAAACGCTGAAACAGCTATCTCTCTCGCACTCATGTATGTTACTCGGTACTTTCATAGACCTCCGATTGACACAAAATGTGACTTTAAAAAGTTTAAAATAATTATTATGGCCGCCGAATGAATTATAAATATAACCAGAATGTGGGAACTGTGCCACTCTCGTCGGTGAAACTATCACGTTTCTTTTATTATGTGAATAATTGAAATCGTATTATATATTATACATATATATTACTTATATATGTTTAAGTGAATGTCGTAAATTTCATGTGCTTTCGAATATTCAAATTAATAACATTTTTTGATTTTCGTAAGATTGGATATCGTAAAATGCTCATGCTGATATATAATTATCGCGGAATGACTAGTACACGTTTTTTTTTTTTTCAATTAAAAATAAAATAAATAAGTTCATTTAACTTATGCAAATTTCATGGGCCATTCGTACTGCGCGCAGTATGAAAACCATCGATGATACATAGTTAGTGGCCAATCACTGTGCCAGTTGACGCTCTTCGTTGGGAATTGCTCACGGGTATATGGCATGGCTGAGAGCCGACGGGCGAGTAACTCGAAGAAGCCCGGAGGGAGCGCAGTATGGCAGTAGTGCAAGCGTGCAGCCCGATTGACGGAAGTGCACGCGCTGCAAGTAGGGAGAGACCAAGAAAGAGTGCAATGCAAAAGAAAGAAAAAGAGAGAGAGAGAGAGAGAGAGAGAGAGAGAGAGAAGAAAAATTAGTAAAGATTCAAAGAGAGGGAGTGGAATGAAGAGAGACGGAAGATGAGTTGCCTCTGCCGGATGACGTCACATCCGCTCGGCTCCGAGCCACTGCTCTCGTAGGCTTTTGCTCCCTTTTTCGCGGACGATGAGCGTTATATCGTGCATGCGCGTGCTCGTACCGCACATTCATCCCGCAAAAATACTGACGTGCACAAGACGGAGGCACACTATCACGCAGAATGTGTCTGGGATAAAAAGCGCGAGCGGCGTACTCATTGAGAGCCGAAGACGAGCCCGATGAAAGTTATTAGAGTGAATCGCTCGTTTACTGTGTACTTAGTTGGAGAAAATTCGAACCAAACCAGAGAGAGAGAGAGAGAGAGAGAGAGAGAGAGAGAGAGAGAGAGAGAGAGATTCTCGTTGTCGGTGGTTGAGGAAAAAAAAAAATTACAACACGAGAAAATAATGAAACAGTGAATGGCTCTGCGAGGCGATCGCTCTAATTAGGTGAATTTAATTTGATGATTGTTGCCGAGAGTGCTCGTATACCACGTGGATTTGCAATACAACGAGATCGACGATGATAATAGGCTGTATGGCGATGGGGAATGATTACATGATTCAGGCTTTGATAAACTATTCGAGTGTGAGAATTGCTGTTCGTTAGAGGGGAGGAAGGAAACGGAGAAAGGAGATGAAACGAAAGAAAGGAAAACAAAAAAGAATGAATTCCGAAATCTCACTGGATCGTGCAGCACGATGCTGACAAAGGAGCTACCGCACTTTGCAATGAAAAGTGCAGGAGAGGTTGGTCCAAGAGCTCGTGAAAATTTTCTCTTTTTATCGAATTTTTTTCGCAAGCTAAACTATCGATGGAGAATCTCTCTCTCTCTCTCTCTCTTTATGTTTATGGTTATGGTTATGAAGATAAACACCTAATTTCCTAAAATACAGGTTAGTCTCTCTCTCTGTCTCTTTCACTCTCTTGTAGCAGGTTTTGCAAACCTACCTGTAGAAAACGATGTGGTTATGGTAAGTAGGTAAATATATATATGTATATAGATAATAACGCGTAGGACGATCGCGATCTTCTTCATCATTTCTCCCAGGGTTTTCTCCGTCTCTCGCCTTGTCTTTATCTCTCGCTCTCTTTCGCTGTTTCGTCATGTATAAGAGAAAAGACACCCTAGACACCCGTTTATTCAGCGTATAATTGAAAGATCGATGCTTCTATATTACATTTACGAGCTTGGAGCGTGAAGACCCACAACGGGTGAGTACTCGGTGTGGTCCGTTGATGATAGCCGCTGCGTTCACTCGTGCATTGGATGACGATGTTCGGCATTTGCGGCGTGTATATTGCACGCTTCGCTGATCGGTATACATTCAATGCCAATCGATCGGGAAACTTTGAAGAGAGCGAGAGAGAGAGCGAGAGAGAGAGAATCTGTGATCACTGGTATCAGTTATCTCAATGATATCATAGATCGCAGCCTCAAAATGCATTTAATAGCAAGTTTTATGCATCATTGAATTGTACGCACCGTCGAAGTTTCGTCGAAATACAGATAAAATCTTAATGCGCATGACGATAAAGACACGAGAATTACTATTAAAAAATACTAGACAATGTAAAATATTCGTTATATAACTTTCACGTGATAATCTAATGTTTTACATCCATAATTGTTGACCCGCGTGCTAAACTGCCAAGCTGCGTTGCTGATTATAAGGTAAGTATAATTGTCTCATTGACACGGAGTCCAACTTTAAAGGCTGATTTTTTTTTTGTACTCGGTCCTCTAAACCAAGTTACTTGACACTTGACACTCCCAAAAAGTTATAGGCGAAGTCATCGACCGAATGAGATTGAAATGTTTTTTTTTCAAGTTACTCTCTCAACACTGATGTCAATGTGAATAGAGATTAGTCACAACTTTAAGCGTATGATTCAACATTAACCCAACTTGACAGCAATCTAAAGGGTATCCTGTAATTCACCGATCAATTCTAAATATGTTCGCGTGAAAAAAAAAGAGGGCTACCGGTCAATCTACCCGGAACAGCTGATAAATAAACAGTCTCGAATTCATATGGTGTCGCCATATATTCGCACAAGAATAAATCCTATGCCGCTCGATCAATCGCTCACTTTGACTACGAAAGATTTGCATTGAGACTTTTCGATAAAATTAATATTTTGCTATTTCATTTCAATGCTCGAAACCTCGGAAATATTTTACGCTTTTGATCCCTACATCCATCTAATCGCGAAATACAAAAAAAATAACGAACGAGAGCGCGATCGCAGCACCTTTTTTCCATGGGGAACCATGCTAAATCCGTCGACTTTGGATTTATTTATTTAACGCGAATAACCGGTAATCGTCCTTGGGTCTCTACGCGAATTCTCCTCTATTATATATACGCTCGTATTATATCAAAAATTCCGCAAAGTGTCTAATATAATCAAATTCGTGCTCGTACCGCCTTTTGAGCTTCGAGTCGAGAGCAAGCCAAAATGCCCAAATACTTTTTACAATCGATGGAGAAATGTTGGCGAGCAATCGGAACATTACGTTTTCGGGACTTTCTGCTCCTTTCTCCGTTATATATATTATGATGAATGTCGCAATTTGGACTGCCAACGAATCAGAGAGTTTACAAAAATAACGCGGGACGATAGCCGAGCATGGGTGAATATTTTCCTGAATTGCCGCACATCCATTTTTCACGCTGTCCTCATTGACAATACCTTGCGACAAGACACACGAATACATTATTTTCTGTAACGCATAAAAGCAACTCCGATGATCTCCGATATGCAGACACTTGCGACGACTCTGACGGTTGAAACGACTCCCTACCGACGCCCCATATACATATGAAATATTAATAGAATCGTGTTTGTTGCGTTTGTGTGTACACGTCGCATATACCCGCTCCGGTTTGCCGTTATTATTATTGCAGACTTCGCGTTCCCATGGCTTATATATATTCTCGCGGTGAGAACGTCGTACGTAATGCCACACACACACACACACATTGCTCCTCCATACAGCGATATATGCTTATTTTTTTTTTTTTTTAATTGGCCGTGTCAAGACATAAAGCGATCTTATCGAGAGTTTTACACGCGAAGCGAGGAACTCGATGCGGCCTCAAGGACGGACTCTGGAGCATTCAAGTATAGGCCACAAGACACCGCTTGCGGAACGTAAAACGAAAGATGCGATAATTGGCAAATTAAGAAAAAAAAGTCAATCGCCAGTCGTCATTGATATATCTCTCGGCAATGCGTTTCGTGGACCGATCACCATCAGCGATCGTCCGTAGAAATTTTATGTCACCGAGCAGAACATGTATGGATATCTTGAAGCATTCTATAAACGCTTTGTCCGGATATGATCCCTTGACGCAAAATGTGACAGGGCGAAAAAAAAAAAATGGCGGTGTTTGTGACTCGTAACGCGTCGAATACGCGAGAGGTCTGGTCATGGGTCCGGTACAACGTCGTCACGGAGTATCGTTAACCGACTGTCTTATCGCGACCTCCCGTGAAGCTGTAGCTTCGTACCGCAGATGCTAGCTGCATATCATCAAAGGGACCGTGAAAGAAATAGAGGAAAGCAGAGCAAGAGATGCAGACAGAGCAAGAGAGAGAGAGAGAGAGAGAAAGAGAGAGAGAGAAAGAGCAAAAGAGACATAAAGAAGAGTGCCCACTCAGTCGAGAAGAGAGGACCGTGACAACATAGCGAGTTGTTACATTCCAGGAACCCGTTTCCACGAATAATAATTCCCCGGGCAAAGGGTTACCCAATCTCTCTCCTTTCCCAAGAGTTCTCAGTCTCACTGTGCTGTTGCCGCTTATGAGTTACTTTTGCTCCTTGAAGCTTCTTTGGCTTATCGCACGCTGACCATTTCTATCGCTACTCTCATAACGCTCGGTTGACTGAACCAGTAGACAGCATAACCCTGCTCTATCAAATTCGCATAGCTCCTGTCTTTTCGCAGATTAGGCGGCACTAATCGAATGTTTCGCGGCAGCGAGATGACGTTTCTCAGAAGCGATACGCTAAGAAATGAATTGGGGGTTCCATCAGCGTTACGGTGGACGCGCGCGAGGCTTGACAGTCGATCGTTCATCCTTTTTTTTTTCGTTTAGTTTTTTTTTTCTTCAATATTATCAATGAAAATTAGAGCCCTATCGAGACTTCGTCCGATAGACGATTTTGATCTTCGCACGTTCAACGGTAAAATCTGCAAATTCAAGAGTCTCGTCGATTGTTATAGAGCGATAACCATCTCTCAGCTCTATAATGCAGACCATTCTTTTTCCACACGATATTTCGCCATGTTCTCCGCCATTCAGAGACACTCGAGATTATACAGCGGAAAGAAACATAATGAAAATGCGTGCTCGTGTGTGAAAGGAGTCGAGCTATTCATCTCTAATCTATCATTCATATCGAACGCCACGAAACTTTCTATCTCAAGCCCGTCATATGCAGTTCTCCCCTATACCAATTTCTAATCGTGACTCTGTATATCTCGCTCAATCTCAGCTAATTATAGATTGTGCGTGGCTGTCTAATGACGGAAGGCTTCACTGTGGCGGGGATTCTTTCCGTCTGGACTCGTTCATTTTACAGATATTATGAGAGGCCTATACATTATACGATTCATATGCGAAACAAGAGATCGCGAACAAGATTTTATTTTGTAATACGCAAAGTCACGGAGAATAAATTATAATGTGCGGGTATAAAATTATTTTTTTATCTTCACGATATTGAGTCTCTTGAGAAGAGGATACACACATATATATATATATACATTCCTTTTCTTTCTTAAACATGCCTGCCGTCACGAATTGGCGTACTTATATATACAGGGAGAGCTCTGCCAACCAACATATCTTCCGGATCCTCCTTTGGGAGAAAGTGGACGTATAAACGGTGATCAAGGAGGCACGATCTCCTCTTGCGGGTTTGTGGTAAGCCGGGCCACCATCCCCCGTGAAGACGGTGAATGTATAAGAGCAGGTCTGTACGAGAACGTTATAATACGCTGATCAAGCGATAAATATACCTTCTTCGCGTACGGTTCAGCGCCTGCCGGTAATATCCGGATAATCGGAGAGATCAGATAAAAATTTTGGGCGGTAAACTTTTTGTCCGAGCTATCATTCCCACCGCTGCTGGTATGGATATGCGATAATGTATTTACTTGAAATCGTAAAATAATTCCAATCTTCATGCATCCTATTATATAATTCCGAATGTACGAAAAATGGAGAACATGATTTATGGCGAATGAAATGACTTACCTATTTTCCCGTTGGGGCTGTAGGGGTCGTAGGATCCCGAGCTCATGGGGCTTGCATAACCATTGTTATTCGGTGGTGCTTGCTGCTGTTGAGCTTGCACCTGAGGCTGCGTTATTGGCGTCGAATGCGCCATGGGAGGTTGCTGTTGCTGTTGCTGCAACGTTTGCACCTGGGGTTGAGGTGCCGATTGTTGAGGCGGTTGTTGTTGGGGCTGGTGTTGTTGTTGTTGTTGGTGGTGTTGTTGTTGTTGTTGTTGTTGTTGTTGTTGTTGTTGTTGTTGTTGTTGTTGCTGCTGCTGATGCTGCTGTTGTTGCTGCTGTTGTTGTTGTTGCTGCTGCTGTTGTTGTTGCTGCTGCTGCTGCTGCTGCTGCTGGGCGCTTGTCAATTGCTGTTGCGGGGTCGTGTATATGAGATGTTGAGTTGGCAGAGGACCCTGCGGCGAGCTTGGACTGTTGGGTGCAAGCCAATCGTCGGGTCTGGGACGTTTATTGCTGCTCGCTATACCGGCAAACAGACCACTTCCACCTCCGACTGGCCCGGTAACCGCTGACGCGGAAGTCGTCGCTCTGTGCTGGCCTTCGGCTGTCTCGGCCTTCACCAATGCCATTGCCGTGCCACCTCCGGCCGTAGGGCCCTCCGACGTATCCATATTCGAGGGTGGACTCATTCTGGACGAGGGCGTCAGTGCAAGTCCCGAGCGACCACCACCACTACCACCACCGCTACTGGCGCAAACATCGGCCGTTGCTGTCGTCGTCGTCGTCGTCGTCGACGTTGTCGTGCCGGGAATACCACCCCGCGACGCCTCATTGTAACGCACCGTCACGTTGCTGCTCACCAAACTCGTCACCGTGACACGCGTTCGACCGACTTTGATGGAAACTGTCGAGGGTGAAGCACCGCTTGCAGCTCCACGCATATTGTCGATGATGACGTAGTCAACGGCGGGCACAGTCTCATGTACCCGATCTACTACGCACATTCAAGAGCACAGTTAAGGTCCTGTCTTTCCTCACGATTCTCACACAACACTGCGTTACCGTTTTTATGCCTTCTTCTACGGTTTGATGAACGATGCGACGATCGATGATGATCGGGCATCAAGCAGCAAGCGGGAAAAGATGTTGCTTTGGAATGCCAAAGGATACCAGATTCTTCAAACTGTCGATCGTTTCAACGCCTTGGCCCCTTTCTTCTCTCTCTCTCTCTCTCTCTCTCTCTCTCTCTTTCTTCTATCCAAAATTATAGGCCTCTTGGGAAAGAAGTGCGACGATCGCGAATTCCTTCGTTAAGGAAGTACCACCGATCAATCTGGGCTTCGGGGAATTATCGTTACAATCGTAATACACAGTTGACGATCGAACCACGATTTTTTCCATCATGTGTCCTCCGACGAATTACTTCCGGTTGTCCTCGTTTAGTATCGGCCCTGAACCTGTCCCGCAGGCCACCGTCGGCCTTTTGTTTCCCACCTAGGTCACAATTTTCACGTCACGCGCACACCGAGACTCGCGCACAGTCCACCTTGACCCAATCCCGATAACACTGTCACACCTCACCATGTAACGCGGAAGAAAAAAAAACCAAAACTACCACTGGGACTCACGTTATCTCTTCTGTTTTCTTATTTTTTTTTCCCAAGATCACTGTAACATTCACGGAGGCACAGTATCTGTACTTGACTCTTGTACTGTTATTTCGAAAAAAGCTCCCAGACCTTTTTCTTTGTCTTCACTAGTTCCCGGCTTTGCGCTTTTCTTTTTTTTTTTTTTCACGCTCGCGCACGAATAGACGCACACTATACACGCACACACGCACACACAGACACGGATACACACGCGATGATGCACGAAAACACTTTCTCTTTTATCAAACTTGGCTCTTCGTCGAAGAAAAATAAAGTCCCCACCGTCTCTCTGTGATAAGGCGAGGTCTCTTGTCTTTGCACTGGAGGTTTGCTGGTTCACACTTTATATTTCACTTTTATTATCACGCTCCTTATTATTATGTGTTTATTTTTTTTTTTTTTTTTTTTCAACTTATTTATATTCCGTATATCGCACCTTTACGTGGGCATTAAATTTTTGCTGTTGCATCCTGCTGGCTTATGATGATTTCCGACAGTTGCCGTTCTGAGGTATCTGTAACATTACCAAGAGAAGCGACAATTAAAAATCCGCAGTTCTACAATGACCGAGGATCGAATACAAATATCCCGTAAGAGTGTCAAGCATTTTTCTATTCGTCTTCACGTTCGTACATGCGAAAGCATGATGAATAACTAGATGAAAACCGAACGTAACACGATTGCGACAAGTCAACACAAGCTAAAAACACTGTATCAAAAACCGCTGGGTACCTGGTACCGTGACGCAGTTGCCGAAACTGCCGGACTCAAGGCCCCCTCCATCGCGGTAGAGTGGGTCCGGGAGAACCGAGAGAATTCGGCGTCGGAGGTGATAAAGAATGAGATAGACAGAGATAGAGGAAAAGAGTGAAACGCGCGCGGCACGAGACGGGCCAGTCAGCAGAAGCGCGAAGGGAAAGAGGTACACGCGCGAGCGCGCTCATGTCCCGCGACTTTCTACGCAGTCGAGTGAGATGAGAACGAGCGCGGCTGGCCCCAAAAAAAAAAATAAAAAATCCAACGTAATGTTCCCCCGATTCGAGTCCGTCTGTCAGCTCTCGAAACTCTTGTTTACGTGGACTAAACTGAAGAGAGGGAGGGAGATAGAGAGAGAGAGGCAGAGAGCATGATGGAAAATTCACGCAGCTGTATAAGCCCCGCTTAGCTATCCGAGACCTTTTGTTCTCCTTTCTGCATTTCCAGAAAATAATTGTGTCTTGTTTACCGCTATATAGTTTTCCTAAAGAAAATATCGCGTAACGGAAAGGCTTTCATGATGGACAGGCACTATCGGTGATGAGGAGTGTGCGAAAACGCTATTGGAGAGACAAAGCATTTATACCAATAGCGTTGATGTGTAGCATTGAGTACGAATGTGTTTATTCTTTAACAAGGGCTCATCCGGAGGTATCAGTTCAGTGGAGACACTCAGAGTAAAGTCCAGTTTCAAATGTTGCGTGGGGCCTGATACTTTACCACAAATCATTGACATAGTCTATCGCGTGGTCGATCAAACTATTATGCAGGAGGTAGAATACAAAGAATACACACGATACTTGATGCGTTTAGTAAAGAGATCTGTCAACCAATTTCTATGCGCAAGTACGTTCGTGTTGGACTAACCAAAAGTTGGCATAACACGGTAAAACATTGACGAATAGAATTGAAGATGTGGGGAAAAAGTTCAAATGGCTGATGGATAACCTTGCACGGCGAAGTGTAGAAGAGACCCATGCAAGAGAATCTTGGACGAAGTCGCAACGGGAATTTTAGGTGAATACACGCAAGGGGAAAGCATGCGGCGGACTGTGAACTCGAGACGTAAATTCTGATCACGAAGACTTCTCGTCGGTGTCGGCGTTTCGCCTGTCGACGTCGCGTCCGGTTCCTGACACCTTAACCGCGGTAGCACCTAACTCTCGCTTCTCTCCACGATACGCACACGCCGGCGGCGATGCCATCAGAACCATGCTTCGTACTTTGTACCCTAACTCGTTCTTCCTTCTCTCTTTGCTCACTTCCCGTCCATGTAACTAAAGTTAGACGTATCCTGCTCGAGTACTCTCCGTTCCTCTCTCTCTCTCTCTCTCTCTCTCTCTCTCTCTCTTGATCTGTGCTTCTTGGCTTCGTATGTGACGCAAGTGGCGAAACAAACTCTACGAGCGGTATGCACGATGTATAAAAATACTATGTCAAAGCAATCGCTGACGTGCGTCAAAAATTTAGAATTAAATCGTAGAATCAGTGCGCCAAAACGATTCGTTTACAAGTATAAGCAGTGTATAACGACATAAGAAAGACGATGAATTTGGAAACGTTTTGGTGAACAGTTCAGCACTTACTGGAATGTTGCTACAATCGATTTCATCCGGTTGAATCTATGAAGATACCCCCATTCAGGACGATGACAATCTTTTTGCGTTAAAAAAAAGATCAATTGAATTTTCATTATGTCACGTTCTTATCCATTCGCATTATATACTTCTAGAAGAGTTTAGCAAGCCACAATTACGTGAAACGGTTCAGGTAGATATGCTAAGTGAAATAATATCCCAAATATGGTGTCTAAAACAAGAGACTGGATATGACACTCAGTTGATCTGACGATTAATTAATTACAGCCCTCCGACAGTGCATGTACAAATAGGACATTATCGTACGTATTCTGCGCAGTTGTCCTCGTGACTCTCGGATGCACGTGAAAGGTACAAGGTTTTGAGCGCAATATGTCCAATCCTCATCTGTACTTGACAGATTAGGACTTTAGCATCGCGGAGATAATTTCATGTATCCATTAGTCACAGATCTGACCACGGAAACTGAACGGACGACTTTAGGCTGTGATGATCATGAAAATTTTACCAGGATAAATATTCGGTGGTATTCAGTGAGCGATCATCGCGATCTCTCCCGTAACAGTTATTATATTTCCGCATAATTAAAAATCAATGAAACAAAAACAAAGTTTGACGAAGACAATCGAGGATTTTGAGGGGTTTATGTAACGGGAAGCTTTCAGTTTTAGCGCCGCAAAGCTTTTCTATCGCGTATATGTATGGAATCGCTATGGGCGAGAACGATAATTCTAGCTAAACGATCGGGTGCAAAAATTTCGATTCAGCTGAACTTTTGATGTGTTATCATGAATATTGAGACATGAAAATCCGTCCGAAATTCAGACGTCTAGGCCTTACCGTTTATGAAATACACGGTGATTAATTTTCATCGTTTGTTTAACAATTCGTTTCGTTGGAAAAAAATATAAAATCCAACAACTTTTTTGCATAAAAACGTCCAATCTTTCCGAATTTAAAATCCTTTTGAAAATAGATCTCCATTAACAGCAAAAAAAAAAAAACACGCTTTTCGCGGCAAAAGATCTTTGCCAAAAATCGTGTTCATATGTTTTTTTTTTAAATTTCATCGAAAAGCTCAGATTATTTTTTCGTAAAAACCCAAGATTTATGAAGTCGGATGTCTATGGGATCGTATTTGAGCTGAATTTGTGTAAAACTTGTAAATAACAAAAGTTCCGCTAAATAAAAATTTTGGCACCCGATCGTTCTCCGATATAACTGACGTTTTTTTTGCTCTTATGCATCTGCAATCGCGTTATACATATTACGTCGTGAGAATGCGTGCGCGAAACGATATTCATGAGCGCCGCAGTGCGCTCATGAAAGTACGGACGGACTATCGATCGATCTCTTCCACTTCGTTCTCGTTCATCTCTCTCCTAATCTCTCTGCCATTCTTTCTGTTTCACCCAGTACTTGCACTCTTTCTTTCTCGCTCTCTCTCTCTCTCTCTCTCTCTCTCTCTCTCTCTCTCTCTCTATCTCTTTCTATCTTTCCATACCTCAGGCATCAGCCTACCTTACTTCTCCCTAGTTTTCGAAAGCTCACAGGAATGGAGTAAACGAACGTCCTGTGGTTTCGTCTGACCGATGGATGCCCTTTCCATTTCCATCATGGAGAGCGATCAAGAAACCTAACCTCCGACACTACCTAACCCTGACCCACCCCACAAGCATACAACCTTGCGCACACATGACTCTCGCTAGCGGCTCACTCTTTCTTTTACCCTCGTGAGAATACACACTTCCACCTTGACGAGAAGCATCAGATGCACCCCAACCAGCATACATACCGGCAGCAGATCGGATAACCGCGGTTTTATTTTTCTTCTGGGTCAATAATTCGTCTTTTCTCTGCGATTCTTTCGTTATAATTGTTCGTTATAATTCGTTATAATCGTTTCGATATAATTCGATATAATATATAATTTCGTTATAAAACAATGTCGAGGACAATAATTCGGAAGGAGGAAACGACAAAACCTCGAAAAAAAAATGGCAGCCCGACAAAATATCTCTTACTAAAATGATCCCTTCCCAATCAAAAAATATCCCGTTTGAAGGTATTTGCGATAGGATTATTCGCCGGGATGTATACTCGTAATGTCTTCAATGTGTATATTCGTGGATGTATTTGTGATTTATTCGCATTTGCGCTTTGCCTACGACGTATGTGCAATGTACGCGTGTGCTTGTGTCGATTAATTGCTGTTTACTCGATAGCCATATGATTTGCTTGTTTTAGTTTCGCGTATTCGCGATGAGTGTGTGTGTTGCACTCGGGTGATTATATATTGTGTGATGTATATATTTATGTGTGTGTTCGATGAGTTTCTGTAATATTTCATGCGATGAATTTGTCAGTTTTCTGGAAACTATTGGTAACTATGCCTCTTTACTTTGTGCCGAGTCAGAAAGGTTCGTCATTGCTTTCATCGAACGACTATTCATTTTCGGTGCATTCTCAGACTGGGGGAAATAATTGCGGCTTGTATTAAAACCCGGAATTGCGGGGCTCGTGTTCATACGACTTGCGAAACACGGTATCGAATTTGTTTCAAGTTTCATCTTTAAACAGAAATTTTCGAAGCATTATATCACATGCACGTTTTTCGAATGCATACGTTCCAAACGTGGATAGGACAAGAAGACGATTTCATCAATGACGGGAATGACATTATTGCACTCGGGGAGTCTGTCGATAATGGATCTTGCTCCGAGATTTCATTGCGATAGTTGCTCTGATTGAATCGATTAAATCATTGACGAATCTTCGTGGTGTGTTCGCACTACCGAGATAATTTTTAACTCATTTCCGGATTCCAGGATGGAATCTCTCTCGCAATTACTCGGTATTTTACTAAGTTATTAAAAAAAAAAAAAGGTGGCGTAGCATACGTATAATGGATCCATGATTTATGCCGAGCCATGAGCAGCCCCAAATAATGCGGATATATTATATTTCCTCTTTCATTCCTTTCATATAGAAAAACATGATAATCCAAGACGAATAATGGACGAGAGACCCATCAACAAGCTACTGGAGACCCACATGAACGACATGTATGGATAATCAGTGTCATATTTACTACCGGAAACGTTATGACATCATTGTTATCGAAATGATTGAATCACATACGCGACACAGAGCTTGTGTCGGTTGATTTACTACAGGGCGAAGACGGTTTGTGGGAAATAGGAATATTTACCAAAAGAAAAACTAGCTGTGGGAGAAATTCGTGACGAAGGGAGGCGTATTGTTATGAGCTTGCGGGAACACGTGCGGTGGTATATTTCCTAATGGGAGACTTGTGAAGCATATATACGTTTGACCTAAAAGAGAGGAAGGATGATCCATAAGATCCAGGATACAAACAAGCGATGCACGAAAAGGATAGCCAACCGGAGCACACACTCGTCCATCCCCACCATATCTTCACTGCTACATATAACCAGCACTACTGCGGCTTGATTTATATTCGTTATGTACATATATACGTAAGGTATATACATAACTATGTAACTCCGTGTACAGTGCCCGTGTATGCGTATAAAAAAATATGTACTGTGAGTGAATCCTGCTGGGATTCTCTCTCTCTGGTTCCTGTCCGGTTACACTTTACGATGGTGCATGGTTTTTGGTTACATCTCTCTCTCTCTCTCTCTTTCTCTCTGTTCTTGTCACACACACACACACATTCACGTACAGGCGGGTATACTTATCGAGATGATAACATCCAATTTTTTTTCGTGGAAATTGCTCGCTCTTGATGACACAATCAAGTGACCAAACACTCCCGCGTTTTGTTGTTTGCCCCGTTACACGATACATCAGTCTAGCGAAATATTAGCATTGCAAGAGAAATACTCAGACCCGTCATACATGATGCTTTTTCAATTCTGGACGAATGAAATGTAACCCGTTGGTAGACGAAACGACAATTCAAACGCGCTTTCTGATGCACACCATGCATATGAATATATATATATATATATGTGTGTGTGTGTGTGTGTACCATCCACACCATCATAATGACGCTGATTGAAAACGTCAATCACGACGTGGATCATAAATAACGTTTCTCAAATGACGAGGAGCATGACGAAGAAAAAGCTTTGCTATCTTTAGCGTATAACCCGGCGATCTTGTATAGTACAATTTTTTAAATAATTTTTTTTTTTTTTTTCGACTTATCGACGACAGACTTCACTGAAGTAATTATGCTTGTTTGGCGAAGTCAATGATGTAACACTCGACCGCACATATATATAGTCTCACGCCTGTACAGACTTTATCCTCTTATGAGGATGCTTCACGCACTTCATCACCCTGTAACGATTCTCTGCTGATGTGCTCCTCATACTTCCTCTAACTCTATATGCGACGCACGGCTCAGAAATATTTGCCTGAGAGAAGCGCACCTAAGGTATACGCACCGACGAACCCTTTGCATATAATTCCCCGTCACACACGGTGATGTTACAACCATGATCAATCAGCCACAAACTTCTGGATTCTCACCTAACACGCCGCAGCACTTCAAACGGCTTTGACTGTGCGGATAAACATAGAACAGAGGATATATATGCCTGGAATGAGTATCGTTGAGCGACGCTCGACTCATCAAATCTGCGTGAATATTTACATGCGTATTTTGCAGAGCATTCTTAATGATCCTGATAAACTTTGGTATAGCATCACAGCTCGGCGAAAAATTTCTAGAGACCAATGTTTATCTACGATAACAAGTTGGACGGTATGATTGGAAAAATCTTGGAGCACTGTGTTTGCAGACACAATGGGAATTGTCTGCGAAATGTGTTGACTCATTCACAATGAGTAAAAAAAAAAATGGCTTCATTATCCTCCCATGTAGACATACTTCAACAGAATACTGAAGTACATGATTATTCATCTATGAGCCTTCCCCTGACAATCCTTCGTGATTGACGGATTATATGTTCGAAGTAGAAGCCGCACGCAAATACAAATTAACGACGCTAGCTAATAGATGCAAGGATTCACGCAGTGAGACATTGATTGAGCTGAAGGGGTGGGACAGAGGCGGGAATCTAATTCAAGAATATAGTCAGCAATCTCGATTCGGCTTCGGTGAGTATTTGATTTTGTTTCTTTATCACATTTTTTTCTCATCCGTAGCCACGTAAAAAATCATAAAGTCAACATGATACATATAAAATGACTGTATTATATAAATAGGTCACCGTCGCTATCGCCGCTGCAGTGTACAAGAGTACCTTGGTTGACCGGGGTCAATTGCTATGAGATGTTGATGAGATTAATGAGCAGAACATTTGATTAAGATATGTATAGCCGGTGGAGAAAGTTCAAATTAATCTGCTCGTATAGTATCGAATAAGAAAAAAGCCATCATTTCAACAGCACCGTAAGTTCTATAGCTATATGTATACCGAGCTATCAACGTGGAGAATTTTCGCGGGGAATCCAGACAGGATCAATACGACCCTGGCCGTTGCCGAGTAATCTCGCGGAGAGGCGCCAACCTCATACCGCGAGATATAAGCGCAAAACCACCCTCGCGAGAGCTCACCAACACCAACGGTGGTAGCCCGTGAACCTATAACGGAGGGGGTTATTGAATTTCCCTACCAATAGTGGCCAGCAACCTCGCCGGCAGCAACAGCAGCAGCAGCAGCAGCAGCAGCAGCGCCAAAGCTTCAGGATCACGATGAGGAGCAGAGAACGCATGGGGGAATCCCCTAGGATTCTATCCGTGCATTTTCCACCCCTCCGGAGAAGCGGCATTGAGGACAGTATAGGATTGATGGTAGTAGCCAGACTGCCTTGCAGCATCAAGAGAACGATCCCTGGCATCAGCTTACCAGAGAGCCTTGCGCGCATCAGCGAGCGTGCGCCAGTGCAGTCAGCAAAAAGAGGGAAGAATCCTGGTTCTTTCTCAGTCTGTGTGTGTGTGTGTGTATATATTCGCGCGTGCAAAAGGTGGGAGATAGAAAGGAAAGTCGCGTTCATATCCCAGGGCCAGGGTCTTGTCCCTGCACCAGCGTCGCGCATCAGCTTGGCTGGAGCGCGGGAGAAGACAACGGACTGGAGTGTGCGCATCGTGAAGCGACGAGAGATGAAGATTGCCGAGAGGGCATCTAGGTCAATGCCTGTTCTCGCCCCCGGGGTTCGCATCCAGGCTGCAAAGCCTTTGACGAACGAAATTCAAGGGACGACGACGACGACGACGACGACGACGGAGAAGATCATATCGTCCGATCGCTTTCTGCAGTGGCCAAAAGATGTGGAATGAACGATTGAAATCGCAGCGGCGTGAATACTCACTTTTCACCGCTATCATCAAAGTAATGGAGTTTTTTTTTTTTTGGTTAAGTGAAGTGTCGGAATAAGAATTACCGCAGAATATATGGTGTGCAGATAATGTTAGCGATCGGCACTACGGAGGAACAAAGAGCAAGAAATTTTGTTCTGAATATAAGCTGCAGTGATGATAGTTCAAGGGTCGTGTCATTGCTTTTCTCATATACCGAACTCAGTGTTTACCGAAACACAACACTATATCAGGAGTATTATTTTCGAGGGGGACTATGCTTGACGTGCATTATGTATTATAATTCTTTTCGTCTTTCTCCTGCTGGTAACTGGGGCATCAAATCGATTCTGCACACGAGCCAAACGATCAGAAAGACCTTCTTATTTGTCCGAGTCTTATATCCGCGAGGTCGTACCATTTTGTTTCAGTCCTCGGAGACAGCCGCGATGCAACAAGAACTTGCAATACTTGTGTTAGAATCATGTGTCATTTAGTTTGAGATTATTCTACGTCAGAGTAGGACATTTATATGAAATGTTTTGCAGTTCTGGGATATTAACTTGGAACGGATATCAAATTGTAAAAACGGTCTATTTTCATTGTAAATTTTAAGGATGACTCAAGCAATGACAAACGTATTTGAATATCTAATTACTCTTTGAGATCAAATTTAGACTGTCCCGGTTCTACGTTCGCTATAAATGGGTACGGATTGTAATTTTTGGGGGTTCGGGAGTTTGACAGGTGGGGATCCAAGACTCCATTCCTGGACCTACTTGCATGCATACAGTCAGATCTACTTCAAGGTTAATAATACGACAATATATTCCATGACTTTCTCCGTTGATTTAAAATTTCCTTTAACCTCTCCGATGTAATGTATGAAATTGCAAAAGTATCAAAGGTGTAAGAAGATTCAACGCTCAGGCTGGGTAACAAGAGGAGATGTTATGAAGCACAAAGAGAGGCCATTGGAGAAATATATGGTATATAGAGAAACCAGGAGAAACTTCGTTGGCACATCTGGAATTGACTTAAATCCAAAATTCATGAATCTTCGAAGGAAATTCAGTCGGGCTTTACAGAAATTGAGACAAGGAAGAAATGTGGAAAAAAATAATGTGTTTATACGGAATCCACATGTTTTTGATCACAAGGAACTAACTGTGTTTCTAAAAAAACAAAGGTTAATCTCACGGTAATTTCGTTAATCAATCTATAAATATGACGATAGTTGAAGCATACAGAATGAAGCATGCTATACGGACACTCGCGAGTCAACAGCCCTACACGTAAGAGCAAAACTCGTGAAATTAGACTTTACTAATTTCAGCGTTCTACCAGACTCGATATAGTATAATGCCGTCAACTCCACTATTCACAGATCGTCAAGAGCGAAGTTTCCTCAACCTCTCAACAACTTTACGGCTTGAAGCCACAATAATAACCGGCAAAGTTTCATCATCGTTACATTCACCTGTCGTACGCCCTTCATGTTATATATATATACATACATATATGTAGCAAGAATATTGTTCGGCAGCACATGGCTTGAATTTACACATTTGCACATACGATGCTACGTATATACCATAAGCGACTGAGGCATTAAAGAGATAATAATAACATGCCGCAGGAGAGAGGACAGTTTTCTTGATTCATATGATGTGCAACAAAACGGGCCTTCATCCCTTAAAAATTCAACTATATATTCCAGGCAAATTTCATTGATTTTATTTTTGTTATTTTATCGAGCGGGAAAATGCACCCACGCAGATATGTGCAACGTGACTCTCGAGTTCGTGGAGCTTCGAAATCGATTGTTCTTTCGGTTGCAGCGTCTCCCGCGCTTGCCCCTCTCGACTCTCCGCGCCATTGTGCTAATATACACACATACACGTATATATAGATATATAGGTATACATATATAGATATATAGACATTTAGATATATAGATATATGTACATGTATATATAATATATAGATTTATACCTATATAAATACGTATGTCTACAATGCAGCAGTGGAAGCACGACGCAATCGGGGGTGCATGCGCGCTGCAACTAGGGCAGAGAGCCACCCCCGACTGGCATGTATACACTCTGGCCTCCTGGAGAAAATAGCCAAGTATATTTTTGCACTTTTGTGTGTGCGTGTATGTGTGTGTAACTACATATATGCGCATACATGCATGTATATTACTTTTTATGTGTCTTCATCCGATATGCATACATGCATGCTGTGGGATATAATCGAGACGTAGTGCGGCCGTAGAGCTGCGAGGGTGCAGACTCGACCGTTTCAAAGAGCAGGGGCTCTTGTCTAATGCACAAGCATATACACAGACGCATTCACTTGTAACGCGCATAGACACATAGTTGGATGAGTTGAAGTTAAGGGAGGGCGTTCAATCGCGTGTGCGCGCGACCCTGCCTAGCCAGTCACGATAGAGCCCGAGGGGTTGGCTACCCTCAACCCCCTGTCAATGCACCAAGCCGCTTCGTCGTTGACGCTCGACCTAATTCATGGTACAAGGCTATAACGACGTGGACGAGCGCCCCGATTACACTATATGGATTCACGATATTATTTCCCTATACTTATATATGTATGAGCACCCCGATGTATATATAGAAATAAAAGATCGTTAAATAACGCGGAGAGACGATAATGCGAGAAAAGATTTTATTTTTTCATCCAGGGGAGGAATTTAAATTTACCATCTTATCACGTGAATCTAATGTAATTCGTGAATGAATCATTTATTGCGCATAATTTCAATCAATACGCGAAATTTTTCATTCTCCCGAACTAAAATTTCGTGCGCATTTTTATTCTTCCTCGCGAATAAAACCTCGATGAGTTTCTATATTTATAAAGATAGGGACAGGATATGTATTATATATGCATGTATTATATATTTTTTTTTTCGTAAAGTATATTGGTATGCATTTTTGCGAAAAAGATATTTCGGTGTCTGGCGGATGAGTCCGGAGTTCGGAGTACGCCTCTTCGTCACACTTTGCGATATAATAATATAAATATATACACATAGGAATAATAACACCAGTATATGCGTGTATATTCGCGTTTTATGATTAATGCAAGCGTTAAGCGCGAAAAGCTGAACGGGAGCCAAGATATTTGGTTCGCTGCGGTGTGGTGTTCACGAGAGAGGAGAGCGAGTGAGGGAACGTCGACCGAAAAAGCGCAGCGCGTACGGAAAATATATGAAAGGTGATGTCCATGAAAACTGTCCGTTATGTGGCGTCGAGACAACCGCCCCTCTTTCGCCCATTGGAAAATGAATGCGAGACCATCAATTTTCCGCGGATGACGATGGCAAATGCAGCGAACTCTCAGTACGCGGGTGAGTCCGCTTATAAGCGTTAAATCACTCGAGAGCCACATAAACATGCCAGAAATATCTACATCGCCGAGATAAGCGAGGAGCAAAGAGAGAGAGAGAGAGAGAGAGAGAGAGAGAAATGAAGAGGGTCTAAAATTTCGCGAAACAAACCGGGAAAAATGGAGGACATCGAGAAACGAGCGAACTTGGACTCGAGGAGAGCTATAGTTGGGGCAGGAAAGCGACAGAGCAAAAGTCGTGAATTCAAAGTGGATTCGGAAGAAAAAATAAAATGCAAACGCACTCAGGGCGTGTTTAAAGTAAAAAATACATCGTAGAAAAACCTGGATGGTGTGTTTATCAGGGAGAATAAATGAGAAAACTATACACCGAGGTCGCGCGATTGATCATCATCCCTCCCATCGGGTCGTTGTCCTCCTCGTATTCCGCATGCGTTTTTTTTTTTTTCTTCCATATATTAAAAATATATTTCAAATACTTATGAAATTCCCGCACACGCCGACGCCCACACCTTTCAACTTTTCTCCCGTCATCCCCGAAGTTCTCGCTCTTTATTATTCTTTTCGCCGATCATTCAGCTCGTGCGATCTGCTCTCGCAGGTGAAACTTTCGGCTCGATGAGGATCGGAAAAGCGCGTGAGAGGGGAAGCTTGAGAAATTTCTGGCGAAACTCGCTGACATGATAATGTCTGTCGACGAAAAGCCACGAGGGATATGCGTGTACGATGTACAAGGGATGAGTGTACAGAAAGAAGAGACTCGTCAAAAGAGGGGAAAGAAGAAAAATAGGAAGGTTATTCCGCTGTTAAATCATCGATATACACGGTGCCATCGACTTGAAATTTTCTCACAGCCTGTTAGTGTTTAATCCCAAGACGTGTATGTGTGTGCAAAGATTCAAATGAGATTAGGAGCCTCGTTGTGGAGACATTTAGCGTTTAAAATAACATCAATTAACATGCCGTTATTACCCGAGCAGAAATTCATTCAGGCTGCCTGATGATTCGTCAGGGCCTGATCAGGTATCAATAAGGGGTGCCTGATCCGGCGTGTCTTATTAATGCCAGATAAGGGCCTGATCAGGTATCAATAAGGGGTGCCTGATCCGGCGTGCCTTATTAATGCCAGATAAGGGCCTGATTAGGTACCAATAAGGCGTGCCTGATCAGGCGTGCCTTATTTATGTCAAATATGGACCTGATCAGGTATTAAGAAGACACGCCTGATCTGGCGTGCCTTATTTGTGTCAGATAAGGGCCTGAGCAGGTATGAATAAGATGTGCCTAATCCGGCGTGCCTTATTTATGTCAAATATGGACCTGATCAGGTATTAAAAAGGCATGCCTGATTCGTAGTGCCTTATTTATGTCAAAAATTACTGTGTATTATTGTGTTTACGCAGTCACGTTGTTCTATCCAGCCCGTTGAGACAGCGACTTTTCATCAGAACTCATATACTAATGTCATTTAAATACAAGAAAATAATAAGGAACTAATAGCGTAGTGGTAACGTGTCAGTCGTTACGTAGGTCGTTAGGTAGGTCTCAGGTAAAATCTTAGGTAGGCTCAAAATTAATTTCGACGGAAAAACGTCCGGACTATGAAGCCGGAAACACTCGTAAAAAAAAATAATCTCCAAATTTTTAATTTTTTTTTAAAATGATTATTTAAGAATCGAAAGTGCTGAATTCGTCGATTGGAGGGTAGTGGGATCAAATCCCGGTCAATGACTTTTTTTTTTTTTTTTAATTTACAGGGTTTTCAAAAATAATGGAATGTAACAGCTTCAAATTCATTCATCGATCATTCCTAATTGCTAATTTAAAAATAATTATATCTATAGCCGGACGAAATTTCTACTCGGGCTTTATCAGGTCCAGATAAGGCGTTTTATCAGGGCCGGATGAAGCGCCTGATCAGGGCCGATTTACCAATGCGTTACACCCCTGATCAGGGCCGGAGTTATTTAGCCTGATCCGGGCCGGATTTGGTATTGTGGCAACCTGATCAGGGCCGGATTTCTCCCTGATTAAATTTCTGCTCGGGATAAGGCCACACATGAAAAACAGGCTCTATAATCGTTCTGTAATTCGCAAACTTAAAATTCCAGGACCTTTACAAAATTGTATGGCCTGGTTCTTATATGCAATGAAACCGCGTGCAAAAGCTCACCTCAATTGGGAGCATTTTTGTTGAACAATCAAATGTAACTTAATTTTAAAATGCTGAAAAAAAAGAGGCGTACTCTGTTGTCGATTTCAGACGCGACCGACAATGTTAATGAACTCAAATTGTCGAGTTTTTACCTCATAAATTATGCATTATTATACCTCTCTACGTGTTGGCAATGGAAAAACAAAAACAACGAAATTTCGACACTTTTTGTACTTCAAACTCGAAACTCTGCTCAAACTATATGCATTTAATAGAGTAAAATTGCTCACAGATCATTAAATAATAAATTAAATAATAAATAAATAAATAAAGAAGTTTTTTAGGCGGCAATGGCTTTCTCGTTGTGTCTAATTGCCGCATGAATTTTCATGCATTTTCAATTCAACGCTAACGCGGCGATGTATACTTTAACTGCTAATGGATGCACTATATCCTGTGATTTCACAAAAATCCCACTTTCTCGTCACGCCACTTCGGACGCCTCTCACTCATCGCCGCTATTGACTTTTCATTTATGCTGTGGCGCGGACTACAATTCAATTTTTTTTTTCATCAAAAATTTGACTTTCTCCAAAATTGCTTGTGCGCTGTTTGCTCTATCTTGTATAGATCGGACGACGTTTCGCGTTGAAGCTTGAAAAACGTGAATTTTGTTTTTTTTTTTTAATTATTTTTAGCAAAACATAAACGTTAATATTTCAAAAACTTGGAGGACTATAGCGTTATAAACTTTATGCGTTGCTGTCAATGTCGTTTACTATCGAATATATCGTTGAAACAAAACGTCACCGTTCTAAAATTTTGATTTCATGAGCAATAAAAATTGTGCCGGCCGAGATGCGAGTGCGAGGATTTGACGTTGGCAACAACTGCGAGCCCTGCCCGTGTATATAAGCATAAGGGACCCCCCTCGGACGACTCCGTTCCGCAAACAAACAGAGGGTTCCTCCATAAAAGGAAAAAAAAAAAAAAAATGGGAGATCTCAAGGGGAAAAGGACGAGGGAGAGTACGGTTTTTTCCGTCTCCGTTCGAAAGCTCACGGTTTTTCAAGGTCGTCCGTAAATAAAACACGTTTCTCCTATTTTACGAAGAGCATTTCTCGCGCTCTTGTTCTCCGGTGACAGAGACTCTACAGCGGTGAAACTCGTGTTCTCCAAGGCTCCTCTTTTAGTCTGGCAAGACTTCTCTTTCTCTTTCTCTCTGTTTCACTGACTCGGTCTCGCACTCTCTGCGGTCCTCTTGACAAAACGAAGATCGCGACAAAAGAGCAATGGACGTCGTAAGCACGACGGAGTTGCCAGATACGTTCGCGCGTATACACGAAAGACTCGGGGACGACAGTGAGAAAGTGAATCGCGAGACGAGCGGGCTTCTCTGGCAATGTATATGTTTGCTATGAGAAGGCCCATCGGTAAAAGTATAGAAAAGATATGTCTCGGTAAAGCTGTGGTCTTCACTCCACTGACCTGTTACAGCGTGTAACATCGAGTATCCGACTGGCATATCATGCCTCGCACCTCCCAAGAGTTACGTACGCACGGTAAAAAAAAAAAAAAAAAAAAAAAAAAAATTCGCAAGATGAAGAAATTGGTCGATTAAAGTTCATCGAATTCCAACTAAGAACTTTTGAGACAATTTTAAAAATGTGCTTCCAGTTGTTTCATATGCCAGGATTCATTGCAATAGCGCGAAGTTTAAAGAATAATTCGTCAATCCGAACGAATTTCAGCCGTACATGGCCTTAACCCGCGTTTACTCTCGGGTCAATTTTATAACCCTCGCATACGAACCATTATATTATATGCTCGCTTTTGAGCTCACCAGCTCACGTTTCGTCGCAGCTGGCTTATTTCGAGCTTGAAAAATATTCGAATAACATAACTTCTTGTGCTGAAATATTGTATATTCTTTGCGATTATTTGATTGGCTTCTTTGACATGCTGATCCGCTATGACTTTACCGGTTTTTTTTAATGCTCTCAATGAACGATAATTTTTTTCATCAACGACAACGTGTGCATTGAAACAATTTTATTTTTTCCAGCATATACTACAGATACAGATATATAATTACAGGAAGTTGGATAAATTGCCAATGTTATTTTGAAAATGAATTTTTTCAATGTTATATATTTACGAAATTCGTCTAGCAAAATTTTTAACCATAAAGTACTCGAATGAATTTTACTATCGACAGACAAATTTTCAAACTCCTGCGACAATAATTTTTTCAAAATTTTTATAATTATTTTAAAACATTTATTTTCAACGAAAAAATTTGAAACAATTAAAAATTTATTCCCGAATATTCACTTAATTATTTGCCCCAAAATTTATATAATACGTTTCATATAATACGAATGTATACCTTTTTTTTTTTTATTACGAATGTTGTATGATTAAGCATTTTAGGAAATTGGAAAAAGAAAAAAAAAATCCAAGGGTGACTCGATACAGAATTCTGTTATTCCGTGCTTGAGCCTCTCGTATCATCTACGAAAACTCAATTAACAAACTTCTGTGCGCAGACTTCGCGAGAAAGAAAAATGTGGGAGGAGAGAAGATCCAGGGTTGACGGTAAAATAAATGAGTTTTTGGCAATTTTTCATCTTTCATTAAGTTTGCGGCTCTTCGCAAACTAACACCGCGTTACCGAGGTCAGCCTACTATTCTCATCTGACTAAAAGTTTTCTTGTCATGAGAGATAGAAAGAGATAGATAGAGAGAGAGAGAGAGAGAGAGAGAGAGAGAGAGAGAGAGAGAGAGAGAGAGAGAGAGAGAGAGAGAGAGAGAGAGAGAGAGAGAGAGAGAGAGAGAGAGAGAGAGAGAGAGAGAGAGAGAGAGAGAGTAGGATATCTCGCTCTAACGGAAATTCGTACCGACACCATTAAAATTCATAAGAAAATGTACTACGACTTCAATTGGGAGAGCACCCAGGAAGATCAGCACGGACATCGTGCTTGCTTAAATCGAGATTGCGCATTTTACACTGCGCAGCTGACCTTGTAGCTAGAGCAGCTGCGATAGGCGCAGCGGCTTCTCCAACCATTAGTAGCGTCGCACACGCCATGCGCCGCGGAGCAGGGAAGCTGGCTCAACGAGGAAAACCTCGTTTGAGACGATTGAAAAAGGCGATTTTCAGGAATTTTTGTATGAAAAAAAATAAATAAATAAATATAGGCGTACTTTCCACACCTTTGATCATGATTTATTTAACATTTTTTTGTTTCAAATTGGCGGTAAGGATAGAGAAAAAACTATTCGACCAATCGACTTATTGTGGAGTCTTTAGTTACATCGAGCAACTATTCTGTAAGGAACTAAAAAAATTTATCAAAAATTAGTTCAAAGAATTTTTCGTCCGCACGAATAAATCGACTTTTCTTCTTGTCAAACTCCATACTCATTTTTAATAAAGATTCACGCAATTGTATACATATTTTTGTTTGTTTTCGTCAATTCAGCGACTATGAAATGATAGGAAAATTTTAAAAAATACAGAGGTGGTGTGCTTGTTTCAAGCAAGAATCAGAACTCCGCATCTCCATCCAATTCATAACTTCAGTGGCAAGGAACGATGACGATTCGTTTAATATTTGAGTTAATTTTATTTTTTAATAAAAAAAATTATATCGTATCGCACGAATATATATATATGGTAAATCATCCTCAAAAGTTTCGGAAATTATAACTTCATTTCATCGTTCATGACAAAAATATTCTTGAAAATCATCTCTCAGGGTCCTTGACCAGGCTCCCCGCAATTAAATCGAAGCTCGCTAAATCGAGGTCCTGGCAGTGTCGGTAGTCGATTTTTCTATTCACTGGAACGTCGCCCGTTCATTCATTCATCCTATCAATGATTTTTTTGCATGCATTTTTTTGGCAATTTTCTCACAATCCTCGAATACGATTCGGTGGTTAACTTTGTAAGCGATTGAACCCAAATTTTGCACGAATATATATGCAGAGATCATTCGAGCATGGAGGACGAAAAAGTGAGAGTGAGAGAAAGAGAGAGAGAGAGAGAGAGAGAGAGAGAGAAAGAGAGGAAAGAGTAGGAACAAATCTTGTGTATAGCCGGCCGACTAACTCACCGGGTTGTCTCGGCTCTTGCTCGATCTCCTCGAAATAGCACGTAACGCGGACAAATATAGCTTGTGCATCGCTGCTGCGTCCACTCATATAGCCTGGTCGCGATCGGTACGAGACCAACACATCAGCTTTTTGAACAGAGACGAGGAACACGTCTTGGGTCTTTCTCTCTCTCTCTCTCTCTCTCTTTCAGTGAGTAATACACATACACGAAGTGAACAGCTCGACGTTGGCACAAATAAACTGGTGCATATGCATCCTTCTGTATGCAGTGCGAGGCAGAGTCCACAAGCAGCAGCAGCAGCAGAAACACAGCTGCTCAAACAAGGCTTGCTCTCCGAGTATACGTGAGCAACCAACAGACACATCGATTGTACCGTATGGGATATATATTCGTATCATTAACGAAATAATTCATTCGACGATAAAAAAAAGATGCGGTTGAGCACAAAATACGAAAGAAAAATTCAATGAAAAGTTAACGAGAAGAGCGAAATAAACAATTGCGGGCAAGTAGAAATGGCAGACGTTCTATCTGACCGTGAGTTTTACGGCGGTTTGAAAAAAATTATTTTTTTTTTTCAAACTGTTCGGCTCATTGAAATGCTTCTATATCTTATCACAGAAAAAGGCGTGTGGTCTGTGAAAAAAAATAATTATCGGCGCACCCATATTTTTCCTCGATACTGATTTTCGGCAACAAAATTATGCTCGAGGCTTCGCGAGCCTATGATGAGGACATTAGAACTGCTCGTTTTATGACACGAAAAAAAAAATGAGTCTCGGCAAACCTGAGACCCATGGCAATGATATTTATCGGCCGTCCCATCGATGCTCTCTCAACTCTAATGTACTTTTTACCGATGAGGCATTACTGAATTAGCTCTCACAGTTCCCGGATTCCGGGGTATGTTTTTTCGATTGATGGACAGGATTATAAATGCCTAATGAACAGTGCCATACAGGGATTCCTTAAATCACATATTTTGTTATCAAAAAGGCTTGAAATATATTTGAGGCACGGGTCTCAACCTCGACGAAACTCGTTCTTTCGTATATATGAGGCAGCGAATGAGTACACGAAAACTCGAATCCTCGAACTTCATACCCGGAATACAAGCTGGGAAAGTACTTTTTTTTTTGTTTTCAAAATCGATTGAGACTGAAAACGATGGAATGGATGGAATGGTGTGTACTGTATATTTTTCGCTTTCGTTGACCTGGAAAAAGTTTTTTTTTCCCCAGTCGAATCACGGAAGTTTCATGAATAAATTCCGAAAATTCGTGCATCTCGTATAAGAGAGCATGCGCGTGAAGCTCCATGTATTATTTGAAGATCGGTTTGAAAATAGAATCTCCGAACGCAATTTCGATTTATTTATCTTTGCATACTCGACATATTGATCGAACCGAATGGAAGTACTTGTTAGTTTTAAAGGCATATAGCGAAGCTTGCGCGCGTAGAGCTCAAGGAAAAATCTAATAATTAAGCTCTCGGAGTATCGCGCGACGAACGAAATATTTCAAGATGACTGAGGAGTCTTTTTTGTTACAATATGTATACCGATTGGCTGGGTAAAGAGGATTTAGTTCAACGGTGCCGGAGCGGGATCCAAAATTATAGAAATTCGTAATGTATAACATATATATCCATATGCAGATTTCTCGATATCAAACTTTCCACTGTAAAACGAATTTTAGATGAGACAATCGATCCTTTTATCTTCAGTTCGTAATTTTGATTTGCGCGATCTTATCTTTTTGAACTTTTTAAAAAGCCACATTTTTTCAAAGATCAAAAAGCGCGACCTACCCGATAAATTTCGTTCGACCTACAAAAATTTTTCGCGTCGAATACGTAATTCTTTTTAACGTTGTCAATTTCGTCCTATCGTGAATTCGAATTGTCCGGTCATTTTTACGAGAAAAAGGAATGAACATTACCTTTACCAAATTTTTTAATGAGAATTTTGTAGTAAAGACGAGCGGTTAGTCCGCGAGTAGTACAGGATTAAGCCTTGTAACAATATGGCAACATTATAAATTTGTTAGTTGTTTCAAGTAGTTAAGTTTTCGATGTGTAAACCGCGAGCTGTACAGAAATACGTGAAATTGATCCATTATTTATTAGAATGTAATATATATATATATTACTATTGTCATTTTCATTCATTTTAAAGGTTATTATGTTCAGTCAATTTTTTTCTCGCTGCCAACTCGATATGAATAAAAATCCGTTCCGTTTCAATATTTTACTAGCACACGCAACGTATTCGCTTCGCACGCGGTCGGGTATTTAATTTTACATCATATTTTCACGTTAATTTAAAGCTACATCATGTTCGAAATTCGCGCTCTCAGGTACACGCCGGCCCCGACGTCGGTGAGTGAGACACGTGTGCGCGCGCATATACATCGACTGTCGTCGGCGATCGTCGGTGACCGCCGAGCCCGGGAGCCAATCGAAATGACGGAAAAGCGTAACCGGGCGTGGCCTCGTGTACTTTTAACGTTAGAACAGTTTTTTACGAATAAATAATGTATGTAGGTAATCTCATGCACATAAAAAATTGTACTTTATCTTATTGCGATTTTTTTTCCATATTTAAACAACCGAATTTCAATATTTTTCATAATGCAACTCCCATTTGATTAGCTAATGCCTTAACTCACGGTAACCTTATCTGTGAGAGTTCGAAAACTTTGTTGCTGCAATTTCATGCTATATCGTTTATCTTCTCCCTCTCGTTCCTCCGAGCTTTGGACGTATCGAATATCTCTCTCATACACACACACACACACACACACACACACACACACACACACACACACACACACACACACACACACACACATACACCGAGAGAGCGATTCGTGATGTTATATACGTACATTGGGTTTAGAGCGAGCGTTGTTGAACGCGGATGGATTTCGCGCAAACATACGACACGTGTTCCGCGGCTCGTCCGCAAGAGTTTTAACACCTCGTACACGAGCGGGCGGTCATTAACATTGTTGTTATTAAAGTATATCGTCGCACACGGAGCAAAAGCGCGAATGACGAATCTCGTTTCGCGATACGCGTTACGAATACACACGATCGACGTACATGCAGAAAATAATGACTGAGATATATTAGGCTTTTTTTTTTTCTTTTTTTCTCTCTTCGCAAAACAAATGAGTCTATATTCTGTGAATTGGACGGGCGCGTTAGTGATGGCAATGGGAATAAAATTAAAATAAAACGCTGTCGCGGAGAGTCTATCGGGGCCGCGAAGCGAAAATTTCTTTGAACGAGCAGACAACGGGAGAGAGTGGATAGGGAGAATATAAAAAACGATAAACGAGCTGTTCCCGAGACCGCGAGAGTGTATCTCGTACCTATAAAGAAGCCCGATTCTTCTTTTTTTTTCCTTCTCTCTCTCTCTCTCTCTCTCATCTTACCCTTAACCACAGGGGTTTTGCAGAACGAGACGTTTAGTGATGCGAAAAGAAATTATTTTTCAGTCACGTATCCTCCCTCTCCCTCTCTCTCTCTCTCTCTCTTTCTCTCTCTATTCTCTCTTGCTACTCGATCGTTTTTCACAGTGCTGGTGGCAGACGCCCTCGCAGCTCGGATTTTGCGAGGGCGGAACGAAGAGAGTGCGCTTTATGGGCGAGAATGGAAGAGGCAATGACGAAATTATAACGAAAAAGATGTGCATGAAGAAATAATAATAAAAAATAAAAAAAAAAGGAATTTGCGTGTTGTGTCCTCGTTCGTCTGTCCACGAGTGACAAACTCTTTCCATACACTCGCACACGTAAAAGCAGAGACAAACGAGGATCTGATGCGAATTTCTTCATCTCCATCTCTCTATCTCTGCCTCTTTCTCTCTCTCTCTTTCTCTCTTTTCTCATACTCTTGGGTAAATGCAGAAGAGCTTCGAAGTAAAGCTCCAACATATGAGACTGGCTCTCGCGGATCTCGCTCGTATATATAGCGAGATCCAACGAGAGCGTTTATTGTCCCGACGACAAACGTTCAACATCAAACACGCGCCGGCGGTATAACACACGGTAAGACGAGCAGTTGGATATGTATGCTAGATCATCACGTTTATGCTAACCATTGCCAGTATCTCACAGCCGTTCGTTCGTCTTGCATGAAAAGCTCTCTCTCTCTCTCTCTTATATTTTATTTTGTTCACTAAAACGTCTATCACTTCCGGAACTTGTATTATTCTACATCGATAAAAAGTATAGATGAAATTGACACGAATAAAGTTAATTCGAAGACCGATTTAGCAGTTGAAGCGCGGTCGCTGCTGGTCTCTTAAAATTAAGTATTGGGATGGGTGACCGCTTGGCCGTGCACAGAGTTTTGAGAAGACTACCGAGCGGTGAACAGTTTTTCTGAGTTTCCGACCATAATACAACTGAAACCCCAGTAAAATATAGCCAACTGTATCGGCCGGGCTTTACGCAGTTTCCCGGTGCCCTCGTATACAAATGCGATGCAGTAGTGCATTAGGAAAAAGTGGCTGCGAAAAATACTCCGAGAGGGGGGAGGGGGATGCTATATGTGGCCACATCTTTAGGATTATTAATGTATGGGGGATTAATATCGCCATAGAATTTAGAGAAATTACCAATTAAAGTCGAGACTTTACACGTGTATTTTTTTTATTTTTGTTTTGTTTTTTAAAGTATCGTTTGCATCGTTCACCTTTTTCCAGTTTTCTTTGTCCCTCTCCGTCATCCTTCCCGCTTCGATTTCACTCCCTTGAGACCCCCTAGAGTGTTGTTCACTTTTTCCCAGTTCATTATGGTATTGCATTTGCACGGGGGCACGGAGAAACTCCGGAAAACCTGACCCATAAAGTTGGCTTTACTTTACCCAGTTCCATTTGTATTACACGATCGAAAAGTCAGAAAAACGAGCTTTTCCTCAGTGAAGTCGGCGGGCAAGCACGGCTGAGCGGTCACCCATCCCAATAGTGACAGGTTACCAATATCATCAAATCTCAAATATATGTCAAACATATATGTCAAATATATATACAAAACCCAAATATATACAAAAACTCAATAGAAGAGATCGCTTCATCGGAGAATCGATGCCTGCGTTGGTACATACAAGTAAAACGACCCCCAGATTCGCGATACAAGGCCTCAATATCATTTGAATCGAAGAGCTTCGCGCTAAAACGAGATTTATCGTACTTTGATTCACGCCTCGCCCGGAGATTGGCCCCCTTAGGCAAGGGTCAATTGAAGCGCGTGCTCACTCGCCGAGAGATAAATTATAATGACTTTTATAACTCACGAAGCGAGAAGTTGAGCATAATCGTTCAAATTGTATCGTCATATTTTCGGACCTTTTCCACGAAGAATCGTCAAAAAAATTTCCCGCAAAGTTCGCCTTGCTGGATGATTTTTTTTTTCAAACCTCAACGGAGGAATAACGAGAAGACAAAAAGAAATGAAAAATAAAAGACACAATGTTTTAGCTTCGGGCATGATGAAGTTTCGGTCTCGGGGTACCGCAAACTTTACATTGTTATTGAGGGAGGATAAAGCGACAAAAGTGGCTCTATAGCGCTTCGTTTCGACGGTATATGAAGAGGAACGCATCGCGTTTTCGACGATCTGGGGTGGATATAACCGCGGAGAGATAAATAAAAGCTCGCACCGTGAAGATTTTTCCCGAGGGAAAATTTCAATTTCATCGATTCACCGCATGAGAGAGAGAGAGAGAGAGCGAGAGAAAGAGAGAGAGAGAGAGAGAAAGAGGTGGATTGGAAATATAAGGGGGTGATGTGAGACGGCGTCGAGACAGCCGTGAGATTGCATCTTCGCCGATCAGATGAACAGTGTCTCGCCTTGTCTTGTGTGTGAGTTGGGGTGTATGTACTGTTAGTACACGAGATATATATATATATATATACTCTCAGTTTCGAACGTAAAAGTGAACGGAGGAAAGCGATCTTCGTCTTTCACCCTGTGGACCGCGCAAAATCGCGCATCCTCTTCCTCTCGCGGGTCTGGCTCAATCGAGCACAGACCGCAGGGAAAAATAACGCCAGGACACGCGAGAGAGAGAGAGAGAGAGAGAGAGAGAGAGAGAGAGATTTCTAAGAGGGAAAATGGAATAAGAAGAAAAATTGACGAGAAACGTCACTTCTACCGAGTGATAATCCATGGATAAGAAATACAGCAGAGTGTGCTTTATGTATCTGTATATTTATTATATTTGTACGATAAGTGACATTATCGGGGGATAAAATTATTTCTGGCATCCCGGAGGAATATCTTCCTCGATATATTGTTTTTCCCGTTCAACGGTCTTCCGCGTCTCACACTTTTTTTTAAATCGTCAAATAGAATGATAGTTATTGAAAATTCAGTAATTTTTTTTTTTATTCTGAGAGCTACATATAAAATTTCATGTTTTTATATATTAGTTTCAATTTCATTACCAGGGTTTGTAAATTTCATCATTTTTCGTATCTGAAATTTCAGGATATTTTTTACAGTGTGGAATTTTCAAACGGGTTTAAAATTTAGTACATTTTTATTTGAATTTCAAGATAACTGCAAAATTTTAAATCGAAATGTTTCAAATTTCATAACACATTCTTATAAACTTTGTATATCGTGCGGTATAATTTTAAATTGCGGCAATGAAATTTCGAATATACCCAGGTAACAATTTAATCTTTTGACATAAATGTGACGTCTATACTGTGATGAGTCTAATACGTTCATCTGTGAACGTAATCGTTACGTTATAAAGATGAAACTAACGTCTCTGAAACGTAACCTCCATGTAACGATAACTTGTCACAGCCATGTAAGCTTGTTACGTAAAGTATATGCTATAGTGTCACTGTGATAATGCTGTCCATAGAAATGATGTAAGCGATACGGAACCGTTTGTACGTTACGTGTATGGAGCAGTGCAACATATACTTAACGTAACGTGTATGGAGCAGTGTAACATATACGTAACGTGTATGGAGCAGTGTAACATATATGTAACGTGTATGGAGCAGTGTAACATATACGTAACGTGTATGGAGCAGTGTAACATATACGTAACGTGTATGGAGCAGTGTAACATAACGTGTATGGAGCAGTGTAATATAACGTGTATGGAGCAGTGCAACATAACGTGTATGGAGCAGTGTAACATAACGTGTATGGAGCAGTGTAACATATACTTTACATAATATTTGCGGATTGAAGTGTGACGTGTAACTAACATAACGTATGCATGCTGTAACCGTAATCCATCGTATCCATGTTGCAGCATAACTATTCTTGTGCCTTCCTCAAATATGACAGCACGGAAGCATAATTGGAATGATGCTGAATCGTGGAAAAAACAATACTACAGAATTTCACAATTTATTTTGTTTTAACGAAAAAATGATGAATCGTATAAAAAAAACAATTCTCTTCTATTGATATACTCTCAACACTATTTGATAGCTGTTTAATCAGTATTTCGTATTAATTAGACGATTTTTATTTTTCGACAAAAAATGATGAATTGTGAAAAAAAAACATAATATATTGATTTAACAAATTTTCGTTTTTGATAAAAAAAAATGCTATATCGTGAGAAAAAACACAATTCTCTTTCATTCGTATACTCTAAACACTATTTAATAGCTGTTCAATCAGTATTTCTTTCGAAATACACTAACATAACCTCTTGATCGGGGAGCGATACGGGGAAAAAAATACAATATTAATTTGACGATTTTTCGTTTTTGATAAAAAAAAAATGTTATATCGTGGAAAAAAACACAATTTTCTTTTATTCATACTCTAAACACTATTTAATAGCTGTTTAATCAGTATTTATTTCGAAATACACTAACGTAACCTCTTGATCGGGGAACGATACGACTATGAAGGCGCACATATAAGTATATAATTGTTTTTTTTTTTCACCATTTCTGCCCCAAAAAGAGAAAACGGAACGAAAATATTCTAATAACACAGGACCATAAAAATATTTATATAAGGATATAAATTTTTTCAAGATACACCGGTATCACCGGTATTCACGTCACTTCAGCCTTTCAGCCTGGTGTCAGAATTTGATGAAACCAACTTCAATGGTAGTCATAGCGCAATAGGTAGCGTCCCGGGTTAGTAAGCAAACATGAGGTAGGAAACTTGTAGGTAGGCGGTTCGAATCCCGGCTCAAGCAGAAATTGTGTAACTGGTGAACATCGAAATATAAGTTTTTTTTTCTTGTTATATTTTTTTTTCTCTTTTGACCCTCCATACTCCCAAAATTTGATCAACTCTCGGAGAAAATTGGAGGCTTAAAAAAGGTTTTAAGGAGGGCTGAAATTTCGACTCGGGGTACCTGAAACATCCTAGCGACATGGAGGCCATGTAATTCCGATTTCGGAGTGATGCATGATTGCTACGTATCCTCAATGTAACATTGTGACTTCTCTGTTCTGTAAAATTTATGCATCAGCAACGTAACTGGCATGCAGCCATTAAACGCGATTGTTACGTAACTGTAGCTTCATATGTGGCGGACATTTTAGAGTGTCTGGACTGCCACATTCACGTTACATACGACATACTTGTTACATTTAAGGAACCGAGTGTAACATAATTGAAATGTATTTGTTACGAAACTGTGTTGCCTGGGTAGTCACTTAAAACTCAAACAACACACAATTTGTTTTTAGTTTTCAAGATATTAGTCTTTGAATTTTCAAGACAGTCTTTGAATTTTCAAGATAGTCTTCGAATTTTCAAGATAATCTTTGAACTTTCAAGATAGTCTTTGGATTTTCAAGATAGTCTTTGATTTTTCAAAATGATCTTTGAATTTTCAAGATATTATAGAGCAATAGTTATTGAAAATTCAGTATTTTTTTTTTCATTCTGAGAGCTACATATAAAATTTCAAGTTTTCATATATCAATTTCAATTTCATTCCCAAGGTTTGTAAATTCCATTATTTTTTGTATCTCCAATTTCAGGATATTTTTTACAGTGTATGTAGTAAGTAAAGATAAATATGTATATGGATGATATTAAGTATTTTGAAATGTTGCTCCATCTTTATGTTCGTATGTATTTATATACGTATACGTGCATACAGGCAGAGGGAAAATCGGATTAAAATCTTATTCGAGAAATAAACGAATGTTAAATAAAATGCTGCGAGAGAGTGGCAATAATTTTGCCGGTGCTGCGAGGGGGATGGACGAGAAAATTTTGATCATTTCTGCGGATATAAATATATAGGAGAGAGATGAAGCGAAGCGTATATAATTTCTCACCTGTGGAGAACGTGTCCGAGATACAAGTAGATCTGTCCCGTATGTATACAGACACATTATCACTGAATTGCGAGTAACGCGAATATGTGTATACGTTTTAAAACTTCTATCGAGATCCTTCTTCGTGACAATCTCACCAAAGGGTCTAAATCCGTCTAGACGTACTTCATCTCACGCCTCGAAGAAGACGAATGACACGAGCTCGAGTTTGCATAAGAATTGCCACGAATGAGACGAATAAGACAAATGAGATAAATAGAAATATAAATGGAGGCAAAAATATAGAATATAAAAGAGAAAGAGAGAGAGAGAGAGAGAGAGAAAGTGGAAAAAAGGATGGGAAATATATTACGAAAAGAAAAAGAAGGTTGCAAACGTCCCCTCGGGTGATGGTCCAACCTACCGCACTGGCGTGAGTTGATAAGCTGGAATAAACTGAAAGGATCATACAGATCGCAGACACAGGAGAAAGATATCGGAGTATCGTGAGAGTAAATAGGAAAAAAGAAAAATAAAACTACAGCTCATCCGTTTACGAAATATTTCTTCAAAAGATTCTCGGGATGTACACGAAGATAAGGAGGAGTGATCTGAGAAAACGTAGACAGCAAAGACGGAGGGAGCGAGAAATACTGTTTGTACAAGTGTGTATATGTGTACAAGTGTGTGTGTGTGTGTGTGTGTGTATGTACAAACTTTAAGGGAGAACGGTATACGGGATAGGAGGATCCTGGAGGAATGTCGTTGGCCGTGAGCGAACGAGCACACGACGCCCTGCCTGGATCGTTGGACTATACGTTCTTGAGGATTCGCGGGAGAAAGTGACGAAAAAAAGAGCATCACATAAAAATAAGGATTGAAAAGAAAAAAAAAAAGTAAAACACTCGTGGAAGTTTCACTGGATGCAATTCGTGTTTGCTTTCCTTTTATTCGAGTATTTTTTTTTTCGTTTGTTTCACTATAGTCCTTCGTGGACGACCCACGCACTGAGAAAGAACACTCGAAAATACACGCGAATTAATCTAAGATGGCTGGCAATGTAGTCAAAGGATCGAATGAAAAAAAAAAATATATCCAGGACATTAGCTCGAGAAAACAAAGAAAAAAATCGAGAATTGGGCAGCAGTAATTACTCGTTTGATTCATTGTCTTTTTTTTTTATCGCAATTGCTAGAAGTAATTATAATTTTTTTTTTCGTGAAACATCATACGATTGCTCGAAATAATTGTTACTTTTTTTCAGCTCACTACGATTATTCGAAATAATTGTAATTTTCTTGTGTGTACATCATTACTCGATATTATGGTAATTTTTTCATTTCGTTACGATTACAAAATTTTATGGATTACGATGCTCTCTCTTTCTCTCCCTCTCTCTCTCTAGGGCCCTAGCCCTAGTATAATAAATTATGTTTCTTCTTCTTCTTCTTCTCTCTCTCTCTCTCTCTCTCTCTCTCTCTCTCTCTCTCTCTCTCTCTCTCTCTCTCTCTCTCTCTCTCTCTCTTGTAAACTTCGTATTCGATAAGTTTGATAAATAATGGTGCATAATTTTGGAAAATCTTTCCCTCGCGCAAAATTACGAGACAAACTGACCTGATTCTTGTCGATTGGCTGATACGAATGTACAACGATAATACCATCTTGGAGTAATTAAATAGAATGAAATAATAATCCCCGGTATTCTCACCTGGAACATAGGAAACAAACGAACAGTTATGATCATTGCTTAGATTAGATTATTTCATAATTAATATTATTATAATTTTTTTACTAAACTGCAAACTTGAAATTATGTACGTATAGCGTCACTGTCCGTAATGTTACAGGTAGGAACATCTGTTTTGCTCGTTTTTTTTTTCTCTCTGTCTTTAGTAAGAGCTCTTCGTAGTTCTCGAAGAGGGGGGGGGAAAAGAAAAATTCTCTTTGAATGCAGACATCGGAGTCTGGAATCTAAACTCTGCTTATAGTGCGCTGTTTATCGAACAATGAGCCGGCACAGACAGTCGGGCAGACGGGAGAGAAAGAAGGAGAAAGAGAATAATAACGATGATAATGAACGACAGTGAAAACGACGATTCTGAATGGATGTGATGGCCAAAGTGACGATGGAGACCTGGTATGCGTGTATAGCAAACCAAGAATGTAACGACTGCCACGTATTTCCATACGCATATCATCCAAAGATGCATGCATACACGAGGCAGGTTCATGTTTCTCATTGATCGGCCTATATTATTAAAATTTGTACACTGTTAAAAATTTATATTTGTAATTTAATAGGAAAGTTTACGAGAGCGAGCAGTGGCCCAGTTGGTCCGACTCTGGACTGCCACGCAGGCGGCCAGGGTTCGATCCCGCGGCCGGCACCAATGGATTTTTCCAGATGCTTTTTCTGCGAGCTCGGTGGTTCGAAACCCACCTTAAATTGTAGGTTCTCACAAATACACTGGGCCAATAGCAATGAGGTTGCAAAAATCGAGGGAGAAAAATAGTTCCGCAAATGAACAGAAAAACTAAAATAGTGGGCCCAGTGTAAGAGTGATAGAGTGTATGAAAGTGTTGTAAAAAGCCGAAAAGGCTATGCAAGTAAAACTTACTACTACTAGGAAAGTTTACGAAGCAATTAACGTATACTTTTTGTATATTAAAATTCAACGATTCAAATGATTGAATATTAATATACGTAGTTAAAAATTTTTTAAACCATTATCAAATTCAATATTTAAAAAATACATTAAATTTCGCAAATAATATTTTTAATGTGGAAATTAATATGCGCTATATTATATTAAATATATCTCTTGCAAAATGGTTCCATACGCATATTTTGTCGTTTTTATAGGTCGAAGAAGGGTTACACCGGAAGAAAACAAAATCCTGCACGGATTACTCGATATAGGATTTTATTCTCCTCGACGAGGATTCGAACCTGCGACCTACCTATCTTCCTAACACGCTAACCAACTATGCTATCAACTGGTTATGAAATTTTCGTAATTCATATCATGTATTTGACTCGCCAGAGAACACTCGATCAGTAGTATGTTGGGAGCTATTCAAGGGATGGCGGTGATCCGGTCTTTCACCCTTTATTTAGTGTAACCAATTATGGTAATGAAATTTCGAACACAGTCGCTTAAAACTCTAAGAACTCACAATTTATTTTGAATTTTCAAGATAATCTTTGAGATTTCAAGATAGTCTTTGAATTTGCAAGATATAAATTGATATTACTTCGTATATAATGACTTTCTCTACTGCCCCATACCTCAGGTCTATTAAGCTAGCACCCCCACAACATCGAAAAAATTTTTTAAGTGCATGGGAATTATGGGCTTTTTATGGGCTCTCGAAACCCGTAAGCAAAAAATTTTGGGCTCATTCCTGTTAAGAGAAAATCAAAATTTTAGTGTGGGGGTGCTAGCTTAACGTTAAGCTAGCGCCACTTTTTTTCAGTGAGTACTTGGGAAATTCTTTTTAGTCACATATTTATGGGCTTTTTATGGGCTCTTCAGATATGTAACTGCCAATCACCTGGGACCTACCCCAACGGAGCTAGCAACCCCTAAAAAATTTTGAAAATTTTTTTTTATCAGCCCGAAAATCGTCGTTTCGTATCTAAAGAGCCCATAATTCACCCTACAATTTGAGCCCTCTAACGTCCCGAAATTCCCATTCGTTCACCTACTTTACTCTTGTAGTCAAGAATTTTGAATTTTTTTTTTTCGATTTCGAGTAGAGCCCAAAAATCGTCGTTTCGTATCTGAAGAGCCCATAATTCACCCTACAATTTAAGCCCTCTAACGTCCCGAAATTCCCATTCGTTCGCCTACTTTACTCTTGTGGTCAATCCCGTCAAAATAATTTTGAATTTTTTTTTTCGATTTCGAGTAGAGCCCAAAAATCGTCATTTCGTATCTGAAGAGCCCATAATTCACCCTACAATTTAAGCCCTCTAACGTCCCGAAATTCCCATTCGTTCACCTACTTTACTCTTGTAGTCAAGAATTTTGAATTTTTTTTTTTCGATTTCGAGTAGAGCCCGAAAATCGTCGTTTCGTATCTAAAGAGCCCATAATTCACCCTACAATTTAAGCCCTCTAACGTCCCGAAATTCCCATTCGTTCACCTACTTTACTCTTGTAGTCAAGAATTTTGAATTTTTTTTTTTCGATTTCGAGTAGAGCCCGAAAATCGTCGTTTCGTATCTAAAGAGCCCATAATTCACCCTACAATTTAAGCCCTCTAACGTCCCGAAATTCCCATTCGTTCACCTACTTTACTCTTGTAGTCAAGAATTTTGAATTTTTTTTTTCGATTTCGAGTAGAGCCCAAAAATCGTCGTTTTGTATCTGGAGAGCCCATAATTCACCCTACAATTTAAGCCCTCTAACGTCCCGAAATTCCCATTCGTTCACCTACTTTACTCTTGTAGTCAAGAATTTTGAATTTTTTTTTTTCGATTTCGAGTAGAGCCCGAAAATCGTCGTTTCGTATCTAAAGAGCCCATAATTCACCCTACAATTTAAGCCCTCTAACGTCCCGAAATTCCCATTCGTTCACCTACTTTACTCTTGTAGTCAAGAATTTTGAATTTTTTTTTTTCGATTTCGAGTAGAGCCCGAAAATCGTCGTTTCGTATCTAAAGAGCCCATAATTCACCCTACAATTTAAGCCCTCTAACGTCCCGAAATTCCCATTCGTTCACCTACTTTACTCTTGTAGTCAAGAATTTTGAATTTTTTTTTTCGATTTCGAGTAGAGCCCAAAAATCGTCGTTTTGTATCTGGAGAGCCCATAATTCACCCTACAATTTAAGCCCTCTAACGTCCCGAAATTCCCATTCGTTCGCCTACTTTACTCTTGTGGTCAATCCCGTCAAAATAATTTTGAAGTTTTTTTTTTCGATTTCGAGTAGAGCCCAAACATCGTCGTTTCGTATCTGAAGAGCCCATAATTCACCCTACAATTTAAGCCCTCTAACGTCCCGAAATTCTCATTCCTTCACCTACTTTACTCTTGTAGTCAAGAATTTTGAAGTTTTTCTTTTCAATTTCGAGTAGAGCCCAAAAATCGTCGTTTCGTATCTGAAGAGCCCATAATTCACCCTACAATTTAAGCCCTCTAACGTCCCGAAATTCCCATTCGTTCGCCTACTTTACTCTTGCGGTCAATCCCGTCAAAATAATTTTGAATTTTTTTTTTCGATTTCGAGTAGAGCCCAAAAATCGTCATTTCGTATCTGAAGAGCCCATAATTCACCCTACAATTTAAGCCCTCTAACGTCCCGAAATTCCCATTCGTTCGCCTACTTTACTCTTGCGGTCAATCCCGTCAAAATAATTTTGAATTTTTTATTTCGATTTCGAGTAGAGCCCAAAAATCGTCATTTCGTATCTGAAGAGCCCATAATTCACCCTACAATTTAAGCCCTCTAACGTCCCGAAATTCCCATTCGTTCACCTACTTTACTCTTGTAGTCAAGAATTTTGAATTTTTTTTTTTCGATTTCGAGTAGAGCCCGAAAATCGTCGTTTCGTATCTAAAGAGCCCATAATTCACCCTACAATTTAAGCCCTCTAACGTCCCGAAATTCCCATTCGTTCGCCTACTTTACTCTTGTGGTCAATCCCGTCAAAATAATTTTGAAGTTTTTTTTTTCGATTTCGAGTAGAGCCCAAACATCGTCGTTTCGTATCTGAAGAGCCCATAATTCACCCTACAATTTAAGCCCTCTAACGTCCCGAAATTCTCATTCCTTCACCTACTTTACTCTTGTAGTCAAGGATTTTGAAGTTTTTCTTTTCAATTTCGAGTAGAGCCCAAAAATCGTCGTTTCGTATCTGAAGAGCCCATAATTCACCCTACAATTTAAGCCCTCTAACGTCCCGAAATTCCCATTCGTTCGCCTACTTTACTCTTGCGGTCAATCCCGTCAAAATAATTTTGAATTTTTTTTTTCGATTTCGAGTAGAGCCCAAAAATCGTCATTTCGTATCTGAAGAGCCCATAATTCACCCTACAATTAAAGCCCTCTAACGTCCCGAAATTCCCATTCGTTCACCTACTTTACTCTTGTAGTCAAGAATTTTGAATTTTTTTTTTTCGATTTCGAGTAGAGCCCGAAAATCGTCGTTTCGTATCTAAAGAGCCCATAATTCACCCTACAATTTAAGCCCTCTAACGTCCCGAAATTCCCATTCGTTCACCTACTTTACTCTTGTAGTCAAGAATTTTGAATTTTTTTTTTCGATTTCGAGTAGAGCCCAAAAATCGTCGTTTCGTATCTGAAGAGCCCATAATTCACCCTACAATTTAAGCCCTCTAACGTCCCGAAATTCACATTCGTTCACCTACTTTACTCTTGTGGTCAATCTCGCCGAAATAATTTAGAATTTTTTTTTTTTTTTCAATTTCGAGTCAAGCCCGAAAATCGTCGATGCGTATCTGAAAAACCCACGATTCACCCTTCAATTAAAGCCCTGGAACGTTATGAAATTCCCAATCGTTCAACGACATGAAGTCAATGTAGCCAGCAATGCTATAATGTAACAACATGCTATGATGTAACAATGCTACAGTGTAGCCAGAAAAATTAAAAAAATTTTTTTCTCGTTTCCGAGTCGAGCCCAAAAATCGTCGTGTCGTATCTAAAGAGCTCATAATTCACCCCACAATTTAAGCCCTCTAACTTCCCGAAATTCCCGTTCGTTCACCTACTTTACTCTTGTAGTCAATGTCACCAGAAGAATTAAAAAAATTTTTTTTCGAAAATTTTTTTTCAAGTGCATGGGAATTATAGGCTTTTTATGGGCTCTCGAAACCCGTAAGCAAAAAATTTTGTGCTCATTCCTGTTAAGAGAAAATCGAAACTTTAGTGTGGGGGTGCTAGCTTAACGTTAAGCTAGCGCCACTTTTTTTCATTGAGTACTTGGGGAATTCTTTTTAGTCACATATTTATGGGCTTTTTATGGGCTCTTCAGATATGTAACTGCCAATCACCTGGGACCTTCCCCAACGGAGCTAGCAACCCCTAAAAAATTTTGAAATTTTTTTTTTATCAGCCCGAAAATCGTCGTTTAGTATCTAAAGAGCCCATAATTCACCCTACCATTTCCGCCCTCTAACGTCCCGAAATTCCCATTCGTTCACCTACTTTACTCGTGTAGTCGATCCCGTCAAAATAATTGTGAAGTTTTTTTTTTCGATTTCGAGTAGAGCCCAAAAATCGTCGTTTCGTATCTGAAGAGCCCATAATTCACCATACAATTTAAGCCAACTAACGTCCCGGAATTCCCATTCGTTCACCTACTTTACTCTTGTAGTCAAGAATTTTGAATTTTTTTTTTTCGATTTTGAGTCGAGCCCAAAAATCGTCGTTTCGTATCTGAAGGGCCCATAATTCACCCTCCAATTGAAGCCCTCTAACGTCCAGAAATTCCCATTCCTTCACCTACTTTACTCTTGTAGTCGATCCCGTCAAAATAATTTTGAAGTTTTTTTTTTCGATTTCGAGTAGAGCCAAAAAATCGTCGATGCGTATCTGAAAAACCCATGATTCACCCTTCAATTGAAGCCCTTGAACGTTATAAAATTCCCAATCGTTCAACGACATGAAATCAATGTATAGCCAGTAATGCTATAATGTAACAACATGCTATGATGTAAATATGCTACAGTGTAGCCAGAAAAATTAAAATAATTTTTTCTCGATTCCGAGTCGAGCCCAAAAATCGTCGTGTCGTATCTAAAGAGCTCATAATTCACCCCACAATTTAAGCCCTCTAACTTCCCGAAATTCCCGTTCGTTCACCTACTTTACTCTTGTAGTCAATGTCACCAGAAGAATTGAAAAAATTTTTTTTCGAAAATTTTTTTTCAAGTGCATGGGAATTATAGGCTTTTTATGGGCTCTCGAAACCTGTAAGCAAAAAATTTTGTGCTCATTCCTGTTAAGAGAAAATCAAAATTTTAGTGTGGGGGTGCTAGCTTAACGTTATGCTAGCGCCACTTTTTTTCATTGAGTACTTGGGAAATTCTTTTTAGTCACATATTTATGGGCTTTTTATGGGCTCTTCAGATATGTAACTGCCAATCACCTGGGACCTACCCCAACGGAGCTAGCAACCCCTAAAAAATTTTGAAAATTTTTTTTTATCAGCCCGAAAATCGTCGTTTAGTATCTGAAGAGCCCATAATTCACCCTACCATTTCAGCCCTCTAACGCCCCGAAATTCCTATTCGTTCACCTACTTTACTCTTGTAGTCAAGAATTTTGAATTTTTTTTTTTTCGATTTCGAGTCGAGCCCGAAAATCGCTACTTCATATCTGGAGAGCCCATAATTCACCCTCCAATCAAAGCCCGCTAACGTCTCGAAATTCCCATTCGTTCACCTACTTTACTCTTGTAGTCAAGAATTTTGAATTTTTTTTTTTTATTTCGAGTAGAGCCCAAAAATCGTCGTTTCGTATTTTTATTTCATAACGTTCAAGGGCTTTAATTGAAGGGTGAATCATGGGCTTTTCAGATACGTAGCGACGATTTTTGGGCTCTACTCGAAATAAAAAAAAAAGTTCAAAATTATTTTGGCAGATTGACGACAAGAGTAAAGTAGGTGAACGAATGGGAATTTCGAGACGTTAGAGGGCTTAAATTGAAGGGTGAATTATGGGCTCTCCAGATATGAAGTAGCGATTTTTGGGCTCGACTCGAAATCGAAAAAAAAAATTCAAAATTCTTGACTATAGAGTAATGTAGGTGAACGAATGGGAATTTCGGGACGTTAGGGGGCTTAAATTGCAGGGTGAATTATGGGCTCATTAGATACGAAACGACGATTTTTGGGCTCTACTCGAGATCGAAAAAAAAACTTCAAAATTATTTTGGCTACATTGACTACAAGAGTCAAGCAGGTGAACGAATGGGAATTTCGAAACGTTAGGGGCTTAAATTGGAGGGTGAAGTATGGGCTCTTCGGATACGAAACGACGATTTTTGCGCTGAAAAAAAAAATTCAAAATTTTTTAGGGGTTGCTAGCTCCGTTGTGGTAGGTCCCAGGTGATCGGCAGTTACATATCTGAAGAGCCCATAAAGAGCCTATAAATATGTAACTAAAAAGAATTTCCCAAGTACTCAATGAAAAAAATGGCGCTAGCTTAACGTTAAGCTAGCACCCCCACACTAAAATTTTGATTTTCTCTTAACAGGAATGAGCCTAAAATTTTTTGCTTACGGGTTTCGAGAGCCCATAAAAAGCCTATAATTCCCATGCACTAAAAAATTTTTTTCGAAAATTTTTTTTTTTAATTCTCCTGGTGACATTGACTACAAGAGTAAAGTAGGTGAACGAATGGGAATTTCGGGAAGTTAGAAGGCTTAAATTGTGGGGTGAATTATGAGCTCTTTAGATACGACACGACGATTTTTGGGCTCGACTCGGAATCGAGAAAAAATTATTTTAATTTTTCTGGCTACACTGTAGCATATTTACATCATAGCATGTTGTTACATTATAGCATTGCTGGCTATACATTGATTTCATGTCGTTGAACGATTGGGAATTTTATAACGTTCAAGGGCTTCAATTGAAGGGTGAATCATGGGTTTTTCAGATACGCATCGACGATTTTCGGGCTCGACTCGAAATTGAAAAAAAAAAAAAAATTCTAAATTATTTCGGCGAGATTGACCACAAGAGTAAAGTAGGTGAACGAATGTGAATTTCGGGACGTTAGAGGGCTTAAATTGTAGGGTGAATTATGGGCTCTTAAGATACGAAACGACGATTTTTAGGCTCTACTCGAAATCGAAAAAAAAAAATTCAAAATTCTTGACTACAAGAGTAAAGTAGGTGAACGAATGGAAATTTCGGGACGTTAGAGGGCTTAAATTGTAGGGTGAATTATGGGCTCTTCAGATACGAAACGACGATTTTTGGGCTCTACTCGAAATCGAAAAAAAAAAAATTCAAAATTCTTGACTACAAGAGTAAAGTAGGCGAACGAATGGGAATTTCGGGACGTTAGAGGGCTTAAATTGTAGGGTGAATTATGGGCTCTTTAGATACGAAACGACGATTTTTGGGCTCTACTCGAAATCGAAAAAAAAAAATTCAAAATTCTTGACTACAAGAGTAAAGTAGGTGAACGAATGGGAATTTCGGGACGTTAGAGGGCTTAAATTGTAGGGTGAATTATGGGCTCTTCAGATACGAAACGACGATTTTTGGGCTCTACTCGAAATCGAAAAAAAAAATTCAAAATTATTTTGACGGGATTGACCACAAGAGTAAAGTAGGCGAACGAATGGGAATTTCGGGACGTTAGAGGGCTTAAATTGTAGGGTGAATTATGGGCTCTTAAGATACGAAACGACGATTTTTAGGCTCTACTCGAAATCGAAAAAAAAAAAATTCAAAATTCTTGACTACAAGAGTAAAGTAGGTGAACGAATGGAAATTTCGGGACGTTAGAGGGCTTAAATTGTAGGGTGAATTATGGGCTCTTCAGATACGAAACGACGATTTTTGGGCTCTACTCGAAATCGAAAAAAAAAAAATTCAAAATTCTTGACTACAAGAGTAAAGTAGGCGAACGAATGGGAATTTCGGGACGTTAGAGGGCTTAAATTGTAGGGTGAATTATAGGCTCTTCAGATACGAAACGACGATTTTTGGGCTCTACTCGAAATCGAAAAAAAAAAATTCAAAATTATTGACTACAAGAGTAAAGTAGGTGAACGAATGGGAATTTCGGGACGTTAGAGGGCTTAAATTGTAGGGTGAATTATGGGCTCTTTAGATACGAAACGACGATTTTCGGGCTGATAAAAAAAAATTTTCAAAATTTTTTAGGGGTTGCTAGCTCCGTTGGGGTAGGTCCCAGGTGATTGGCAGTTACATATCTGAAGAGCCCATAAAAAGCCCATAAATATGTGACTAAAAAGAATTTCCCAAGTACTCACTGAAAAAAAGTGGCGCTAGCTTAACGTTAAGCTAGCACCCCCACACTAAAATTTTGATTTTCTCTTAACAGGAATGAGCCCAAAATTTTTTGCTTACGGGTTTCGAGAGCCCATAAAAAGCCCATAATTCCCATGCACTTAAAAAATTTTTTCGATGTTGTGGGGGTGCTAGCTTAATAGACCTCCATACCTCTCAAAGGACGACATAATCATGTTTTCATGCATATTTTGTTTATCGAATTTTTTAATTGCAAATGACGTTCAACAATTATTTTAGCCATGATATGAAATTCTAATACAGCAAAAAAAATTACTAGTAAAAATTTATTTCCCCGGAAGCTTAATATTAGGCGCTGAAGTGAAGCCATTTCTTTCATAACTCAACCCACTCACAAGGAAAAAAAATTTCTAGTACTAAAACTAAAAGAAAAGTCATCCAGAAAAAGGTGGTCAATCTTGTAAAGGGTAATATCCTCGGGAGGACTTTAGTATCATTTATTCAGAATATTTTTGGGCAACCTCGAAGACTCAGAGGTGCCCAAAGAAATCCGTACAGAATGCCTCTTAAGGGCATATCGCATATATGTGCAAATGAGCCGAGCATCCATGCCACATATCTGCGGATGCATAAATTTCTGTTCATTGTTGATTCATAGCAAAAGCCGTATAATGGTAACCGCAGAAGCAACCAGCGCGGTCCACAGCATGTCGTATTTTATCGCGGTAGGTCATAGTGCAAAATCGATCTATCTCTCTCTTTCTCTGAAGAAAGAATGACGGAGAGAGGTAGCGTTCAAGAGCTGCAAGTCTATTATCTTTTTAGTATCGGCCATCACTTTGATGGTAGTTTAGGAGCCATTTAAATTTCCCATTTTTTTTCAATTTTATGCAGCTCCAAAAAGATGCAATCCTTATAAGGTTATCGGATTCCACATGAGATATTTCACGCAGACGTGATCTGACATCGACAACTTTCAACTTATCTTGCGTTTTTTTTTTTTTTTCGTCACTCACCTGACGTCACGGAAAAAAGCTCTACAAACATCGCCAATAGTTTTAACCATCAAGTCGACTGTATACGATGAGTCCTGCCAAAGTTAAATTAATACTGTTTGTTTGAAGGAATTTTCTTGAAATTTTTACAGTTAGTTCTGACGCAAACGAAAATTTAGATGTATCTATGAGGTGGGCAAGATGAAGCGCTGATAGTTGATGCGATATTTAAACACGCGCGAGAGGGAACTCTTACAACAATAAGAGAAGGATTCGTAAATTTTCCTGTGAGTGGTATTGGGAAACAAGACGGGAGTGGAGCCTATGGAAAAATGGGGGCCCTGAGCCCGTCGTTTCTTTATTATGTATTAGCGACTGTCTTTATGATATCAAAGGATATTTTTATCGAGAAACATTGTACGTGATTCACGGTTGATAAAAATATCGTAGTGATATAAATTATTCGAAAAAATAATGGGTTATGCTGACTGGCTTAGCGTAGTGCAACACTGGCCACCAGATGTCATGATGACATTTGTTTTCATTCCCAATACACGTAGATTAATCTGGAGTTCATGCATATGTACAGAATTTTTTTTTCCGGCACGGAGAGCTTTCTTGTGATATATATATCATCATTGCAGATGATAAAAATAGGAACAAAGGTCAAAGACGTAAAAGCCCGAAAACGTATAGGATGAAATTACTAATATTATTGCAGATTGAACGAAAGGCTCAGGCACCGGAGAGTTACGCCGGAGCCCTGCTGGGTCCGAAATTCCGACATTCCACAGAAGTGGGCCACGCATCAGGCCTGGATTTAGCTGACAGGGCTAATAATATGGGCCTATGGGATTCCATCCTAGTCGAAAAAAATTTCTGCTGCATAATATCATTAAATAGCAGCTTCCCTAAAAAAAAAATAATCTACAGGAAAAACTGCATAGGGTCGTAAGGGCAATATGAAAAACCGGTGATCAAATTCCAGAATCTGAGGGTCAGGAGCCCGTCGATTTGGCTCGGTAGGGTTTCATAACATCCACTCATAATATACATTATAGATGCTCGAATTTGAATGAATTCAGCGATTGATGTGATGCAAAATGAAGTCAATAGCATCGCGAGTATTTCAGCACATCAATATCATGTCATCTTTTGGTGTTTCGTTCGCGTGCCAGCTGATGTTTGCGGAATTGCCAAACTTCCGTCGAGCAGCTCTTCCACGCATTATATATTTTCATCCTTCGGTTAGCTCGACAACTCGTTTTACGGTGATATGTGACGGCGCACATACACACTCACGCACGTTAATTGGCAATGATTTTTCAGGTTTCAAGCGATAGTTACGCCACAAAAATATTTCCTTTTATACGGGGAATAAATATACGACGAAAATGGACAAACATCATTCACGGATTTCACTCGACTCGTTCCTCTTTTTCGCAATCGAAAATTGCCAGAAAGGCACGGTGGGGCTATTGCGCTCTACCGCGAGAGAGAGAGAGAGAGAGAGAGAGAGAGAGAGAGAGAGAGAGAGATATCACACCGCGTTGGATTTATATTGGATCCTTCGGGTCTTGTGTGTGCCTCTCGAGAGATCGGGGAGAAATGTGATTTCAGCATCGCGAGGCAGCAGCCAACGACTCGCGCACACGCGTTCATATTACACGACACGGAGCGTCAACACACGATTTTAGCACAAGGCCTCTCGGCAAGCCGGTGATTTGCAAAGCCCCCGACCCACTTCCCACCAACGTATATATATATATACGTAAAATATAGACATACGCATTACATTCCGATGACTACACATACAGATTTGTACCAATACTCGGAGAAAAAGTGAGCGAGAAGCACACGGATGATGGCATCCACACACGCCGGGGGAAAAAAAAGTTTGAACTTCAAATTATCTTGTAGCGCCTAAAATTAGACGGTCTATAGCGTAATATAAATATGACCAAGGTTTTCGTAAGTATATGACATGTGGTGGGTTATACGCGAACTGTAAGAAAATTATTTTGAACAAAAGATAAAAATGAAAGTATAAAAATAAATGTAAATTAATAATGAAACAATAATCATAATAATAATAATAATATATTTTGAAACCGACAAAAAGTGGACGCGCGATTCCGTGGTCGCAAAAGTGGTCGGTGTGCGGCTCCGGCGGTCTCCGAAGTTAAGGAGCATTTTTCGCAGCCAATACTGGGATCGGTGACCGCTTATAGTCGCGTACTGGCTTGCAGGCCAACTACTCCGAGCGGAAGACAGTTTTTCTGAGTTTCTGCATGGTGTGACACAACTAATTTAAACTCAGTGAACCGTAGTCACTTGTATCGGCCAGGTTTTTCGCAGTTTCCCTGTGACCTTGTACAAATGTGGGAAGAGCGGCCGAGCGGCAATACTCCGAGGAGATTTTAAAGGAATGTAATGAAACATGAAAATTAAGAGGGATAATAGGGGGGGGGGGGGGGGGGGGGTTAAGGGAATGGGATGCGTAATTACGATTGGGAAACTCATAAACGGAATAATAATAATAATAATATATTTTTTATACAATAATAATTTTAATAGAAAATAAAAACGTTGGTTTCAAAAAGAGTCAATTGTATATATATATATGTCTATTCAAACTTTTGAGTGTGAAAACAAAAACTCTCATTGCCACAGAATATTATAACCGCGGATAACGGGACATGGAACTTTGTTCGCGACGAAAGAATGCAAGAATGGTCACCAGGATCAAAGGAAGAAGAAAAAGAAGAAGAAGAAGAAGAGAAAAAAATGAATATACACTTGACGCGAACTCTCGGCAGTCAAGTGTAATCGACCCTTGCCAGAAAAATACAAGTCGTCTGTCTTTCGTGATTGAAGGGGCCATGGCACTGAGACAAGTATGCAGTTGAGTAAGAAGCGCAAGTGAGATTGACCGAATGAGAATAACAAAAAATAATCCCCCCCCCCACCCCTCCCGAGTGCAGAGACAATTTTATCACTGTACGTTCGTAAAGTCTTGTGCTTGTGCGTTTTTATTTGTGTTTGTGGAAGAACTTGCTCTCTCGTGGACAGTGACGCAACACAGACCGGATGATGTCACGCCTCGACCGTTTATAGAATTTCGCATATATATATAAAATAAAGAGAGAGAGAGAGAGAGAGAGAGATCAAGAGAGCGAGGGTAGAGACGACGAGTTGGTCGCGGATTGCGAACAAATCGAGGACGTAGAACTGCCAGCCGGTCGCGGTCAGAACTGGTGGACCCGTTCCCTCGACATAGCCTATAGAATGAATATACATATGTCTCGTCATCGCGGGAGTTGAACAGACCATATTTATTAGTGTGTATGTGTGTTAGTTTGCTCGTGTGAGGTCAGCAGCGTATATACCGGACAAAAATACCGACCATATCGATCCGAAGATTAACCACTGGCCTCCTCGGGCCAGCGTCAATATACTGCACTTTCCTACTATGATAGACGCAAAAGCGTTTTTTTTTTCACTTCTGTCCCGGTTCATTTTCAAATTGCATCGCATTAATTTTAAAACATTAAAAAATTATGTAACCGATTCCATGAAAAATTCCGCCTGGAATGTCTCAACTCTGCGAGCAGCGTCAATGATAAAATTCTGAGAGTAGAATGCCATTGAAATTATCTGTATATAGTTGCCGATTTGCCTTGTATAGTCTCAAAATTTTCAGTCTCAAAATTTTTGTAAAGACATTTGATGATGTTCGAGGAAATACGTGAACTGTGATGAGAATTTTGCAGAATTAAAAAAAAAAATACTCGTATAGTGCTTGAGTTATCATCCCCTGGCGTATCCGAAACTTCAGGGTCCAATAATAACGACTCTACCGCAAATCTAAGCTCCCTGAACAAGCCTACCAAATGACACAACGCTACCGCAAAACAACTCTACCAGACATAAGCCGTGGAAGGCACCTTTAATGAGGCTTTTACGAATATCTCTACCCAAATAAAAGTCTACCCGATAAAAACACTCCGGAGAAGCTGATGGTAAGTTACCGGTAGCTCAGTGTGTTATATCCAAGTGCGTACGTAGCATCAGCCTCGTGGGAAAGCTGTTAACTGGTAGGTTTGTAATCGGGCAGACTCATTCCGGTAGAGATATCAGGATTGGGTTTCCTCCTGAACACCGAGTGTGTCCTCGTGAGAGCCAGTTGATGTAAAAATTGTCCCTTCAACATCTCGGAGCATACATACACGTCCATAAGCCAAATTTCAACGAAAATCGATTCGGAGAGGTGCTTTAGGTTCTGGGAGGCTTAGAAGGATATGAGGTCATGGAATTAAAATTTGGAGTTTTCGACTTTAACCCTGGGCGCCTGGAGCGGTTCTCCCCAATGTCGATGCTATTTAGACGATCCGGTGGATCCTCGAGTTCCGACTCATATAACCCGTTTTTGTAAGGTTACGGATACTCCGAGTGACGAAGTGGGGCGATTGTATTTTTTGTACCTCATGAAAGGTTAAATATTTCACGAATCCAATAACGGCTTGGCGGAATTTAGTTTGTAAATATTCCAAGATAAGACCTTAGTTTCCAAATCGGCAACCCAAAAAGCCTTTAAAACGTTAGACACTATAGAATTGGATGTAACTTTCTATCACTTTAAAGGACCATAAAGGACTTTCAAAGGAATCCAGAAAGTTCAGCGTAAATAACACCAAGTTGCAACATTTATGTTGCATTACTTGTCGTCAAGATGCTGCCGCATCTTTTGATAATTGAGAATTTTATTTACATTTGCTTCAAGGCTTGTCCTTGAAGGAGCACTTGTATGGCTGCAAGTGCTCCTTCGGGACTGCGTGAACTTGGATGACATGCCTGAACATCTGTTCGGACTTTAAACACCGTACTCTTTTTGTTTTGTTTTGATAACTCGCTGTTTTATGCAGGAGACTCGTACCAAAGACACAATAAACAAATTGATATTGCTATTGTTATGCATGGTGTAGGAGAGAGTGGGGTAAATGTAGCCATGTGAGACAAAATGATCATCTCAAATATTCTTTAACTCATCTATGTTAAGGAGGCTGTATATTTGCACCAAGCATTGGTGCTGACATACTTGATTCGAGATCGTCTGAAACAGGATTATAACACGGACCTTTCAACAACCGTACGCGACCCTATAAGTTCAATTTTTTCCGTCGTTATCACTTTTGCCACATATAGTCTTGAGCACTCCATCCTGCAGGCGGAGTAGAGCGATAATTTTTCAGGTTCAATTTATATTCGTTATCGAAAGAGCGAGCAGTGGCCCAGTTGGTCCGACTCTGAACTGCCACGCAGGCGGCCAGGGTTCGATCCCGCGGCCGGCACCAATGGATTTTTCCAGATGCTTTTTCTGCGAGCTCGGTGGTTCGAAACCCACCTTAAATTGTAGGTTCTCACAAATCCACTGGGCCAATAGCAATGAGGTTGCAAAAATCGAGGGAGAAAAATAGTTCCGTAAATGAACAGAAAAACTAAAATAGTGGGCCCAGTGTAAGAGTGATAGAGTGTATGAAAGTGTTGTAAAAAGCCGAAAAGGCTATGCAAGTAAAACTTACTACTACTATATTCGTTATCAAACATTTAATGCACAAAAATATCGGGGCTGAACATCATACACGATTTCCCAAAGATATAAGCAACAAAATACGTATGAAAGGATTGAGCTTGGGTCGATATTTTATTTTTTACGTCCTAATTAAGCTTTGGGTGTCCGCTTTGCCCTACTCTATCTCCCCATATACATATATACACGCGCGCCGAGCATGCAGTCCATTTCAGAGCACGCTAGGCTGCGTAGCGTGCTTGGCCACAGTCCCGGCCTTGCTATGTCGCAACCCCGGCTTTTCAGACGCGAGAGTCATTCGCGAGCCGGGGTTGGGCTATCTTTAGATCCCGCGCAATTTCAACGATACATCCCTTGGCCTCCAACCCCACGGAGAACTGGCAAAGATTGCGATGCCATGAGTATACAGGAGACCGAATGAATGTTATGACCAGAGAGGAGAAGAGGTCATCAGAGCCACGGAAAGGTAGAGGGTGCATTGAACAAGAATTCCTGCAGCTTGTACACTTTTTTTTTTCATAATGGGAAATTATTTTTATAAGCCCTGAGGAACAAAATGGCCATAGAAGAAGGCAAATTTTGGATCCCTTTTTCGGCGACAGGCAGACTTGACTTTATTGGAATATTGAAAAGTTTTTCATTCTCTACCAACTTCAATATTTTATGATATACAATTATAATGCGCTTCAAAAAATTTTAATCCTAGCTTACCAGACATTCTTTGTACCCCTACAATTCACATTGGATTCCCGGCGATCCCTTTCAGATTTTCCATCATTGCTTGAGCTAAAATGGTCATGTTTTTTTTTTATCGATCGAGGAATAAGCCTATAATTGAGAGAAATCAATAGAACTAACGTGTCACATGTTAGGTGGTATGTAAGGCGGTTTGACAACAAAATAAAGTCTAGAATGGCTAAAAAAACATCGCGATTTTGTATTTTTTTTTTTTTTTTTTTTTCAAAAAATCATGTCGTAGTTGTTGATTCACCGATTCGAAAAAACTTTTGAATATTCTGAAGGGCACGTTTGAAACTTGACGCCACACTTTTTTTTTTAAATCTTTCAGTTTTTGAAATACCAGCCTGAGAAATTTCTACTGGGATGCCGTGGATCCCAGGGAGGTAGATTAGGGTTCATATGTGTTTTTTTTTTCTATTATGGATGAGATCAGCGAACTGTGCGAAGCTTTAAAAAAAAAAAAAAAAAGGAGTCTGAAATCCTCGGCAAGTCTCTTATGATGAACGATAATCGAGTTGGGTGGCTCGAGCGTCCATCTCGGATATTGCCTACATCGGTCGAGTGCAGCTCGAGTACCAAAGAGTTTATTTGTCAAACAAAATGGGCTGTTCTCGATGTTTTTTTTTTAACCCAAAAACAGAAGCTGCGTAGATGCAGTTAGTACACGTAAAATGCGTGTTGTTCGACAGACCGATTCCACCTCCGCTTTCGAGTATCTTGCCAGAAACATCCGCGCAGCAGGGCCAACGATCTGACTCGCGTCATTGGCCACGTTTTTACTTGGTCTGTTTCCTCTCTGGCGCGAAAAATTGCCAATTTTCACGTATATCGAACTTGAACTCGGGAAATTGCTATTGCAAACCGGATAAAAATTATACGATGATTTTATGAATGTCGTGCTTGGTATTCGCTCACTTTCATTGACACTTTTGTAGCGTCAAAATGTGATCGCTTTTATTCTCGCAGTAATTTACAAATTAGAAATATGCGCTTGATTCAATGACACGTCGCAACGAGATATTTATGAATATACCATCGAGGCAAGATTATTGCTGCGTTATTTACGGCGCGGGGAAATGCACGATCAACGGCAAAGTCACGTAGAACAAACTGAAATGATAATCGTTTCGTTGTGAACATCAGCTTTCACCAATCTTGCGGTTGTAATCTCGAAGAAATGACGATTCTCGGCGCTACACGATTCGCGCTGTAATATACTTAATATAGATACGAGTATGACACGGTACAACGGGCTTTGCCAACGGCAGCGCTCTCACTCGCTCGCTTATCGCGAATTACGAGATTAACGGTCTTTATGACTGTCGCAATCGGTTGTAAATATTTATCGTTCTGTGTTCTTAGCCTGCCTATCTTTCACCGCAGAAATTATCCTCTCATCGTAACGTTTCAACGTCGTTTGTATGGCATACGGCAAGGGTGAAAAACGGATTTTGCCTACCGCAAGATATGCTGCTGAAAATTGCACGAATGTATTTCCGGAATGCATGCAATTCCACGAGCGAATCTATCGAGATACGAGAATGAACATGAGATTGATTCTGAGATTTTTGTAAATGTGACGTGAATGGGATTTTCCGGCTCGATGATGGTACTGATGGTAAATTCAAAAATAACTGAAAATATCGTTCCAAGAACGAGTACGTGTGTGTATTAGGGTGGTTCGAAAAAGGGCTTTTTTTTTTTAGATTTCGCTCTTCTCCGAGAGTCTCGTACTTTTTCACGAAAAAATTACTCACGCGAAAGGGCTGGACTGAAAAAATTTTTTTACTACTGCCTCAACGACGTTGAAATTTTGAAAAAAGGCTATTTTTGGGAATTTCAAAATTAAGATATCCGTAAATCCGTCGGTGGCTATGTTTTGTATAACGAACCAAAAGTTTTTGTTAAGCCTGAGATGCGTGTGAGTGTGTTTTTTTTTCAGTACCGAAAAATCGCACGCATCTCAGGTTTGACAAAAACTTTTGTTTCGTCATATAAAATAAATAGCCACCCAAGGATTTAAGAATATCTCAATTTTGAAATTCCCGAAAGTAGCCTTTTTTCAAAATTTCAACGTCGCTGAGGCAGTAGTAAAAAAATTTTTTTCAGCCCAGCCCTTTCGCGTGAGCTATTTTTTTAGCAAAATAAAAGTACAAGAATGTCGAAGAGCGAAATCTAAAAAAAAAATAAGCCCTTTTTTTAACCATCCTAGTGCTGTGTATTAGTTTTTTTTTTGCTTCTGCAAAAGCATCAATTGCAAACGCGGCGTCGAAAACTCGGATTTTCGTGGAAATATTTTTTTTTTTATAATAGAACACTTCAGCTTGTTCATAATGATATAAAAAATGAGTGAATAATGATCCTAAAAAAAAAGAATGATTCTATCCTGATAGAATTGTTGAATGTTTTTTTTTTTTAATGCGTCCATCCTATTAGTCATCGGGGTCCACGCGTTCTCCACGACGGTGAATTGATTATTCTGCGTCGTCTCTATAATTTCCGAGGGGTTGAAAAAAAAAAAAAAATGTTTGCGTTCGAGCTCGTCGCGGAAGAAAATGCGAGTGAGGAAAATAAAAGCGAAACGAAGGAAGGAAAAATACAGACTCGCAGTGTCACGACCTTTGGCGAACGGAGAAACTCTTTATAGCTCGGGAAAATTTGTATATGCCACACGGTGTTTCCGCCATGCGGTGTATACACGCATATGCACCAGCGTACAGGGAGAGAGGAAAAGCGAGCGAGAAAGCGTAGGTTATAGGTTGTTACATACACGTATAATCGTGAATACGTGTGACTCGAACTACTATCGATCTTCCTCAAACAGTCGAAAGACTTGTATAATGCATGTCTCTCTGACGGCGGAAACACCCCTTACGGAGAGTTCCGTCGACGATAAAATATTTGAATAAACAGTTTTTTTTTTTCACTGAAATTGAAAGACAAAAAAAAAACGTGTGGACAAAATTTGTACAATTTATAGAACGATCTTAACTTGAATAGACACAGAATAAAATAATTCAATGAATTTTCATTTACAACGAAGGGCGGAGTAGCTCGTTCTTACAGATTTCAGACGTACACGAACCTAACTGTGTATGTCACCAATTGCATCCGGAAAAACCAATTCATCAGTAATTGGGCACAGGAAAATTCTCCAGTGATGCAATCGTGTACGTAGCAATTCTACACGATATCAGCCCAACTTTATATACAGGATATGTCAGTTTTATAATCGTGTTTTAACGCAACTAAACACGTTCCAACGGAACGTGTAGAGTGGGCACGTACAGAGTTGAAAGATGCAGAGTTGGAACGTGCAAAGTTGAAATTTGTAGAGCTGGAACGTGCACAGTTGGAATGTGGAGAGTCAGTAGGTGCAGATTTGGGACGAGCAGAGTTGGAACGTGCATATATGTAGTTGGAACGTCCAGAGTTGGAACATGTTCAGGTGCAACGTGTACAGTTGGAGTGTGTTGAATTAAAACGTGTACACTTGGAACGTGGAGGGTTGTAACGTGCAGAGCTTGAATGTGTAGAGTTAAAACGTACAAGGTTATAGCGTGTGTAGAGTCGTGACGTGTACCGCCGGATCGTGTAAAATTAAAACGTGTACAATTTAAACGTACATAGTTGGAACGTGTAGAATTAAAAGGTGAAGACTCAAGACGGACATTATTAAAAAGCGTACCAGTTGCAACCACAACGCGATCACTAAACGGTTTTTCGGTGTAGAATTGGGGTGCTCAGAGTTGGAGTGTCTATCTCCAATTGCCGATTTGTGAGACTTTCTCTGTACGTTTGATATATGAGAGGAGTTTTTCTATGTAGATGCAATATGCACAGTTGGGTCTGCATACGGTTGGGATTAGCCGAAAACGGCTACTGGCAACAGCGTCGCTTGTGAATAAAAGCTCTTCCGAAATTGTCTCTCTCACATTGTCGATGGAGAAAAAAAAGGTCGCTTTTCGTTTTCTACACGTCGCTATAGCTCGGAAAAGGTCTCGTATATATACAAGAGGAGACAATGACAGTAGGAGAGTTTGGTCGAGACACCCACGCGGGCTAGTCGCTCATGCGATCGATACTGCACCACAGAGCAGCCTTAAACTACTGGTACGTATAGTATACCTCGTCGTCGTCTCGTCGTTTTACTCGTGCTTTCGCGAACGAGCCTGGAATAAACGAGAGAAAGAATACGAAGAACGAGAGAGGATAGAAGAGCCGAGAGAGATACCGGTTTTCAAATCGGGACTAACAGTCTCTCGTGGTATGTGGGCTGGCTGCTGCAGGTCGCAAGAAGTCAGAGAATCAACTCGTTTTTCAGCAACGGTAATAACGTAAGATATCTAAACGTGTTATGCATACATGTGCCTGTTATATTCCGTGGTACACACTCTTGTTCTGTGTGCGGACAACGTTTATTACAACATGCGCATATACAGCAACGACCTGACACTTGTTTCAAGTCTGCTAAAAAATATATTATACGTTTCGGCTGAATTCCATCTATTATATGGTTCCTTATCCAAGTGAAACTCTGGAAGAAACAAAAAATAATTCAGACTGATCGCGTTTCTTCGGGCGCGCAAGCCAAGAACAATGAGCTTCTTGTATACATCGGCATAGCTTGAGTATTGTTTGATATTCTTTTTTTTTTTTTTTTTTTTTAACAAACCCCGTGAGTTGCTTCTTTGATACTTGGGTATTCAGCTTTAAGGGGGGGGGGGGGGGGGGGTAGGGTTTTGAGGGTTCAAAAAAAGTGATTTTTTTTTATTGCATATTATGAAAGTATAGTAACTCAAGAATGTTGTCTGTTAATAGGAAGTCAATGATTCTATGTGAGTAAAATAAAAAATAAATAGCTTACTAAGTTTTATCAGGGTCTTTTCGCTACGAAAAACTTTAAACGCGTTTTTCTCAAATCGATGTTTTTTGAGTCGGTGCACTCTGTATCTCAAAATCTATTCAACCGATCGTTCTCAAATTTTTTACAGTATTTCCTTACATAATTTATGAGTTAACCCTGTTGAGATTTTTTCGTTTTTGATTTTATTTTTTTTATTATTAACAACAATAGTCATGAATTTAGGCCAAAAATCGGTATTTTCACTTTCAAGTCTTGTAAAAAGTTCAAAAATTAAAAAAAAATGGAAAAACTCGACAGAGATACCTAGAGGGACATAAAAATTCAAGGAAAAACTTTGGTTATTTCATTTCAAATGATCCAGTGCTGAGGTATGACGTGCACCGCAAAATGTATTTTTTCTGAGGCGCCTGCGAAGAATTGCTGCCATTCGGTCAATTTTCAATATTTTTCAACCAATATTTCACAGAATATAGTTCAATTACTACTCTTTAATGTACAATAATCAGAAATAAATTTACTTTCACCGTACGCCCAAAAAAAAATCTGTAAAAACCTGTTTTTTTCTGCCTTCAAAACCCTACCCCCCCCCCCCCCCTTAAGTCATTCGAAAAAAATTGATCTCTGTTTCAAGGATACACATGTGTGAACATCTTTAATCTAAACACCCGAATATTTTTTCGGAAACACGAAATGTCAATCAATAAGAAACGTGCCTGTGAAATACTGGATCGATTCGCTGCGTATTTATAAGGTTTGAATCGTTTGAAATTCGGGATTTTAGCATTGGTTCACCCATTTTGGGATCTGACGAAAGCGATTTAAAGGTGCTGACTGTTCATTAAGTTCTCCAGATCAAATATGATGACAAATAAATGATGGGTCCCTGACTAAATTCATGTGAATAATTGAGTTGAACGCATATTTGTAGGAGGTTAGGGCGCCCGTCCACTGATCTCTGATACACCCGTCCTTGTCAGGTCATGCGTGCCCCATTCACCGCGCACCCCCGCACCAATATTTGCGCTTGTTCCCCACCGCTCGCACATCTGTATCTTTAATTCGCATCAACGGCATTCCGGTCATTCGGGACGAAGTCTTTCAGTTCTTTGTCACCTGACCGCGATTCAAAATACGTCAACCAATTTTCACAAACCTTTGCAGACTTTTACTGCGACAATCGGCTCAAAGACGAATGGCATTGAATATTAAAATGGACGACATTAAATTGCGTGGTAAAAAATAAACGAAGCGAATTGCAGAATCAGAGACTATATCGTTCAAACGTTGCTCGACGTCGGCACGCAACGACTTGTTTGCCTTCATTTATTTTTTCGTGGCTGAAAAACTATGTTTTTGTGCGACCGTTATCTATTTCTTTGTTACATCGTATATGTCAAGCGGGGAAAGGAGAAGATCGTTTGTTTCGAAAGAGGCACAAATAGCGTCTCTTCTCGTATAGCTTCGAATTGTCCACCGTACAGAGAGTAAAAGTAGCACCTTGTGCCGACTAAGTGAAATCTTGAGTCGTCGGAAAAGCGTCAGGTTTTTCGATCACAAAAATGCATTGGAGACGCATCGTCGCCGAAGGAACAGAAAACAAAAAAAAAAAAAACGTTGAAACGTCGAATGATGCAAAGAAGCGCCCAAGATCGAATGAAGGAACAACGAAGGAAATATTTACGAATAAATGTCGGAGAGACTTGCAGAGAGCTCGAGCGAATCCATAAACGTCACTGAGAGTTTGCGGTTAATGCAAAAGAGGATTTGGAACGGAGAAGGGTAAGAAGATCGCGACACCAATTTACGATGAGTACGCGCGTGTCGTCTGGCTGCAACAGAGTGTAAAAAAGCTCACGCAAGTAGCATCGCAGAAAAGCAATGGTAAGGAGAGAGAAAGAGAGAGAGAGAGAGAGAGAGAGAGAGAGAGAGAGAAAGGGAGAGAGAGAGGAGATGCTGTGTGGGATTCAAAGTTAACGTCGCTTCATGGCTTTCGGTCCTTGAGGATGAGGCTGGAGCGCTGCATGCAGTGGTGGTGTCGGATGGCGAGTATTGCTGCGAACGGGCAGAATGCCAGAGAGAGCTTCGCGTCGTGAGAGTCGCGGGAGCGTCTCACGTTCACGGACAAAGTTTCTCCATTTTATCGGTGCGGTATCTCAAAAATTAGATGGTAAATATTTTTAAAACTTCAACATGTTTCATTTGCAAACATCCTGTTGCCTATGGATAATTCTTTTTGTCACAATGTCTTGGTCCAGTTTGCGGTAAAGATGCCTTATACGCTGAAACATATAGGGGCCTTTACGTACAGCTAACGCTGAATAACGCTTATTCTTTGAGAGTGAATATCCGAGAAACTTTAGCGGAGAAACTGGTTTAAATTTTGCAAGTACCAAAATTCAGTGTTCGGTGAGAAAGCATCAAAAGTTTAGATATTAGTAATCTTGGATTTCACTTGATGCTCCTACCGCGTTTAATGACGTTCTCGCAGTATATGGCGAAGTAACAACCTTTAAGGAGTACCGTCATCGTCGTTGTGTGCGTGCACGCACGCGCACGCACATACATATCACAATGCAACACACAAAACATCGGAACAACACATACGAAAACCGAAAACAGTCGTTGCTCCATATCGTACACGCGAAATGAGCGAGAAATAAGAACGAGAAAAGAGACCCAGAGGGATTTATTTATCCCTCGACGCGGTGTGTCTATTTCCGCGCGTCCGCTCCCGTAATTACGGACCGGGTGATTTAGAGATGTGCCCGCGACCTGCCCTACGCTACATGCCGCGGGAACATATACTATACCACAACACGCGGGAAAATCTTTCTTCATATATATCGGCAACAGCATATGTTTCGTGTATATATGTGTTTGTGCATTGACGGCACGCACGCCAGATCGTGATGGTGCGAAGAAGAAGAGGAAAAAGAGGAGATAAAAAAAAAAAAAATAAAAGAAGTGTGCCACAGGCGCTCGAACGACCAAGTCCCCGGAGGAGACACATCGCTGATGTTATTTCGTGCGAAATTTTTTTTCCTCACTCGCGCGGCGCGTCAAGTAAATTCCATTACGATATAGCTCGCACTCTCGCGATTATTACGAACCGAGATAGAATATACGACGAGAATAAAACTGGGATCCGGCAAATTTTGATTTCTCAATCGTTTCAATTGACACGATTTTCGCTTAATAAACGGCAAATATTAATTTCAAGCAACATATATTTTTCTACCTCGACGAATATTAGCAAATGGGAAATAGAATTTGATCCTGTTCAACGAGATCAGAGCTGGTCAAAGTACCTGAAAGTACTCCAAGTACAAAGTACAAAGTACTGTAAGTACTTAAAGTTGTCTTGCATTTCAAGTATCAAGTACCGTAAATACTCGAAGTACCATGTACTTCAAATACTGAGTACTTGAAGTAATCGTGTATTTAGAGTAACAAGTACTTGGAGTACTCGTGCGTTTCGAGTACCAAGTACCGTAAATACTTGAGGCACCAATCACTTCAAGTAATGAGTACTTGAAGTACTTGAGATATCAAGTACTCGAAGTACTAAATATTTAAAGTACTTAATAAGGTATCAAGTACTTTAAATACGTCAAATATCAAGTATCAAAAACTTTTCAAGTTTTCAGGTATGCATCGCGTAAGTTCCAGTACTTATATTTGATTTATTACGTACTTTTTGAACTCCATTTGATTTTTATTCGGATACTTTTTGTATATCAAAACATATTTTCACATTGTGCAATTATCACTCGAGTTAGGCAGATTGGAACAACAAATATTTAAACGAAGAATTATAAATAATTTTAAAAAATAGCATTGGCGATTGTAATTAAGATTTATTTAGCTTCAGGTTTGAAAAGGAAAAAATAAAGAATATAATACACGGATTGTTAAAAATGGAGCCATGCATTGACAATGACACCGCGCAACTATACCGTAGCTTGAGCCTTTGAACGGTCATTCCTTACGGTCCTAACCAAAGATGGCGCGGAACGTTCCTCAATTATATATTCAAAAGCGTTATACATATGCCACCATTATCAAGACATATAGGAAAGTACTTCATACTTGGTACTTGAAAACGTACTTTTCAAGTACAAGTACAAAAGTACTTGAAGTACAGGAAAGTACTTGGGAATTAAAGTACAAATACTTGAAGTACGGGTCGAGTACTTGGAAATTTAGATCCGTAGATCCGTAGTTGTGTGAACTTGAGTGAGCTTTATTGAAGATAATCATATGCGTTCGGTGCTATTGAATCCTCTTATATGGTACAAGCCTATTCGGATCAATCATCGAAACTGTTTCGTGGATGACGGAATCGACGGTTCACGTGAAAAGTGGTAGCGAAACCACTCCTATATAAGTACACCTGCTCTCTGGGCCGGAGGGATATATTCGAAGTTCACAATTCATCAGATATTTTACTGAAACGAAAATTCGCACAATCTTCCGCGATTACGGTGCGAATAGCCGGCCACAAAGTGGCATCAGTAACGGCAGGAATGAGTCGCTTTTGATATATCGAAATGAAAATACGCGTTGTAAATATACACCGCCTCAAGACGAAGCTGAATGCGCATTCCCCAGGTTTATATCAGCGGATATAATGGAGCAAAGAGGGAATCGGGGAATTATAATGCAAAAGTACGAACGAGACTGCGGGTATACTCGCGGCTGCCGGCGGGTGGACATGGATTTACGACTCCACCGTCCTAATCAGCAGTCGAACTTATACGAACGGCAAAAAATCTTTTTAATGCATTTACGCGGTTTCATCTCAGCCGTCGAATGGGCTGCCCCAGAAGAGAGCTAGCACACACGCACACACGCGGTCTTCGATCAGTGTTGCACATCAATTTTATAAGTATGCGCTGGACGGTATATCCAACCAGGCGAGGGCTGGATTCAGTTACCCGGTCGGACACGATTGATTTACAATACCCGATATCAACGAGTTTAATCCGGCGATATCGCAGAGGTTATTTACGCGTGTGTTATTCAGAACGATGCACGCGCGTTTTATACATCTTTGCGCGCTACGGGAAATTTTTCTACAACGGTCGGTCCCGCGATGCAATCATCGAGTCCTCCTTCGTCTACTATTTCATTGTCTTTCGCGTTCATTTCGACCAGTCGCCTGACAATTGGACGAATTCTAGTTCTATTCTGTTCATATATGTGTGTATATATATACACACAATTCGATCGAACATAGCATGAACAATCCATGGAAAACCAGAAATAAGTTGAGGGCGAATATCCGCGAGTGAGTATAAAGTGTCAAAGCACAGGTGTGGGCTTTGAGAATAGAGCGAGGAAGACGAGAACAAAGAAAAACGAGGTCCAAAAGCGTGAGAGGTCAGTGTGTTCGATCGATTACAGGGAGAAAAAAAAACATGCATATAATACACGGATACACTTTATCAGCTCGAAGGTTCTCGAGGTTTTTTTCTTCTTTTTTTTCACACGAGAACAAGACTCCGTGGATTCGCGGGGCAAGGTGATTTTCTCCGTTGTGTGTGTGTGTGTGTGTGTGTGTGTGTGTGTCGAGTGAACAAACGAATAAACAGCGTCTCGTTGAGAGTACTGGCACATTATCCATATACACAAATGTACAGCGATATATATATATATATATAGAATATAATGAACATTCAAGTACCGATAAAAAGGGAAAGAAAGACGCGGCGACTGCGTGTAACGTAAGTTGGCCAGAGAGTGTGCGATCACGGAGAACTCGTTGCCGCGGGGATGCTGGAAAGACGGAGGAAAGGAACGAGGTGAACGTGAGCATCTCAAGGACCCTCCGGCCGTGTGTGTGTTATATATATATATATATAAGTACAGCAGACACACCGGGGATGGGAACACGAGAATCGAGCTCCGGGAGCTCGAACCCCATAGGCATGCAACACACTTGCAGGGTTGCATATCGAAAATGACAACGATAAAGAAGCATTTGCAGTGCGTATCCTTTTCCGCGTGGAGAGCAAAATATATAAGTGGTGGGGGGGGGGGGGGGAAGTCAGATAATCATCTCGATCGAGGAAAAGCCTGGCGAGAGTCAAGGTAAAGCGACGTTCTACGATTAATCCTGATCATCGATACAGGCAAACTGATAAACAGACGAGAGTCTGTTTATCAGTTTCTTTCTCGTCCCCGGCAAGTTCGCGAGAGGGAGAGCAAACTATTAGGTATGTCTAGACCTATATTCAGAAGAAATAGTTGTGGGAGGAAAGTCATGTGAAGGTAAGTGAAGGCTGAAGGAGCTTCGAATTGATTGACAGGGAGAGAGGGCTCTCGCGAGTGGATCATCATGAATTTAGGAATATGTCACTGCGCTGCACGCAGTGAAAAAAAACAAAAAAAGAAAACCACGAGACATAACGCCGTGACGGGCTTCGCGTCAAAATGTGCGAGCCGCCTTCCAATGTGTGTATGCGTACCCTGTGTGGAATATGCTCTGCTCTCGATGTTGGCGAGCTCGACTCATCGACTGCCTACAAAGCAACATTGGAGATTCCATATATATACATCTCTCTATCTCTCTCTCCCCCCCCCCCCCCTCAACAGCCCCTCCCACCCACCCACCCACACACACACACACACACACACACTGCTTTGCTCCCTCTCTTTCTCGCTCATGATAAGCGAGATATAGGGAAGCGTCGTGTGCCTCGAGGCTTGGACGGAGTTTCACGTTCGTGATGTATAGGTGTACTGCGTATTGATTTCAGGGCATAAATAGACCGCGGGAGTCTCTATTATTCAAGATGCAGCGACAGGAGTCTCTTCCTCCATTGCAGCCCTCATTTTTCACTCTCACGTTTTCTCCCACTCTTTCTGTCGCTTCATAACCACCCACACCCCCACACACACACACACAAACACACACACACACACACACACACACACACACGAGCGCACGCACACGCACACTCACACCCAAGCACACACAGGGTGTTCTCTCTACTCGATAAAACGTCATCTCGAGCTGCTCTCTTCCCCACATATTCAACGAGCATGACACAGGCGTACCATCAGCATTGTGAGGTAACGAAATGTAATCTACGCAGCCACAAGGAGACACACCGGCTCGGTTAAAAGCAGCGTTGTACGCCTCTCTCTCTCTGTCTCTCTCTCTCTCTCTCTCTCTGGACCATCGATATACTCGTATACGGGGAAGAGGAAAGCGCATTTTCCGCTGTGAATGACACATGCACTTCGCACCGTACAATGGGCAATGGACATGTGCGCGAGAGAGATAATGCGCACACATGTCCTTTTTCGTATTGTACTTTCATGAGAAGATTCGCGCTCCACGGTTTTCCCATCTCTCAGCGTTGAGGTAAATCCTCGGGTGCTCTGTCGGGTTTATTCGAACGAATTGAAATAATGCGCCGTGTGTGATATTCATCGAGGAAATCTGGAGAATGTGTTTCACGGCTCATCAAAATTCATCGAAAGAACTGAGATGAGGGGGGGGGGGGGGGGGCAGGCTTCTATTTGCTTACTCATTGAGGAAGCTTTGTTTTTATGTTAAATTTTCAATGACAATTTGTTCAAAATGTGCCAAAACGTCGAGAAATCACACTGGGAAAAAATTTTTGGACGTATGTGTGCGTGTGTGTGACCATGCACGTTGAATCGTCTGTAATTCGATAACAGGCTGAACTACACAGCGCTGCGATTTCGCAGTCAAGTATGTAAAGCACGATGACCCCTTTATTTACTGTAATTTTTTATAAAAATTCATACGGAGGCTCAGATTTCATATCGTTTTTTTATTTTTTCGAAAAATCGGTGCACTACCGCAAATTCCAGGTTCTTTATTTGCAACAATGGATTGTCATTGAAGAACGGTTGGCATTGAATTTTATGAAAATCGATGGAGAAGTTTGGATTTTATGAAATTTGAAATTATTCGAAAAATGTGTGTGCTCGCAGTAACTTCTGCATGTCTTGAGATATTTCGCGCTAAATTTTTTTCACGTTCAATTATCATTGAAGGAGCTTCGGTATTGAATTTGGCGGAAATCGATGGAAGGGTTTAAATTTTGTGCATTTTTGCAACTTTCAATTTCAAAAAATTTTGCGATATCGTGCCAAATTTGTTTACATCAACAGATTATGATTGAAGGTCGGTTGGTATGAAATTTAGCAAAAATCGATCGGAGAGGTTCAGATTTTGTCAAATTTTCAATTCAAGAATGATTTGAATTTGACGAGAATCGATGAAGCAGGAGCTCGTATTTTATGAAATTTCGAATTTTTCGAAAGATTACGTAAAAAGAATAAGTGGATATATTATATATAGATAGTCAAAAAAAAAAGATGCAAATTGATACTGGCACATCGCTTTTCCTTGTAATTTTCGAAATTTTACAAATATCTATTTTTCATCTCGCTCACAAAGATATTTCCTCTACGGGGAAGCGAAAATTAAAAAATGAGAAAAGATTCAAAATAAATTTCGAAACTTTGGTGTATCGATGAATTTCGTTAATCAGAATCTTTCCATTTTCATGAATATTATAATTAAGAAATGGACGGCCAAACATCGTAAATATTGATTCAAATCCCATTACTCGTCCCGAGAGCGAATCATTAACGGAGTCTCAATTACTCGATTAACGAGCAGCACAGCTATGTGCCATCGGGTTTATACATGCAATTGAATGTTCAAATGGTGCAACGATGACGTAATCATCGCCGGGGCAACCCGAGAAAATAGATGAGTTCTCGGCCAAGTACGCACGCACGAATATATATTAGTATATTGTGCACCTAGGGCGTAAAGTGGGCTTTTTTAGACCGAGTGTGGAATTTGCAGTACAAGTCGAAGGCGAGCTAGCACGAGTCGAAGGTGAGCTAGCACGAGTCGAGGGTGAGCTCGCACGAGCCGAAGGCGAGTGCAGGAGCGAGCCGAAGACGAGTGCGTCTGCGAGCCGAAGACGAGTGCGTGTGCGAGCCGAAGACGAGTACTGCAAACACACGAGGTAAAAAAGTTCACTGAGCCCTTGGTGCACACCATATTTTTTGTAATGCATGTATAGATTTCTGTGTTTTTGTGCCTATAAGTGGGCGTAAAGTGACCTTTTTTGACACGGCACCTCATACTTATTTTTTCTGGGGTTCTATGGGTTTTTTGTGGGGTTCTCTGGGATTTTTTATGGGGTTTTATAAGGTTTTATAGATTTTTTCAACAGGGAAATACAATATCATATATTGTATATGTACGCACACGGTCGTTTTTACGAATTTCAGAAAGCGGGCTATAATGAAAATAAGCGGGCTTATTTTCATTATAGCCCGCTTTTTTCATTATAGCCCGCTTATTTTCATTATAGCCCGCTTTTTTCATTATAGCCCGCTTATTTTCATTATAGCCCGCTTTTTTCATTATAGCCCGCTTATTTTCATTATAGCCCGCTTTTTTCATTATAGCCCGCTTATTTTCATTATAGCCCGCTTATTTTCATTATAGCCCGCTTATTTTCATTATAGCCCGCTTTTTTCATTATAGCCCGCTTATTTTCATTATAGCCCGCTTTTTTCATTATAGCCCGCTTATTTTCATTATAGCCCGCTTATTCAAAAACCGGGCAATAATGAATTCATTATTGCCCGCTTTTTCGAGCCGGTCAAAAAAGGGTCACTTTACGCCCGCTTAATAGGTACAAAAAACGCAGAAATCGTGCATGCGTTACAAAAAAATATGTATGTTCTCGTTATTGCATAACCCCGGAATATGAGTCCATGCAATAATGTAGTTTAATCGATTCGTCCAGAACATTGTATTGTTCTCAGCTGAAACCTTGAGCTATTTACACCGTCATGATGTTTGGGTTGACAGATTACGAGCTTGAATAACTTATCGCTGCAAGAAATGCCATTTTTTGCGTCTCTGTCTCAATTCAGTATAAGACAACAGCCCAATCGGCGAGAAAAGAGTGGACTAAGGTTGACACATCTATATAACCTCAAAATGACGATAAAGCACTTTTCTTTCCACTGTGATCTCGAATACCAGAATTTTCATTGATTCTCATTACAAATTTGATTTAACTGCACGAGTGCTGCACGGTTAATGTGTATAGCTACTGCACTTCACACTATACAAACAAGCGCTTAATTTTCACAATGGTTTATGCAAAGCTAATTAACAGTACACACTGAAGGTCAATTTGTATCACAGCATTCATTCATAATTTAGAGAAATATTAATAACGATAGATTTGCAAAAACCATTAATTAAATAAACCCTCTCATAATTGTATATATTTTTTGTTGAATTTTTTTTTAAAGAATAATCCGTATTTTTTTTTATATCGATTTTAAATGCATCTCGGCTTATTTTGTTCCTCAAAAGTTGCCCCACGAATTTGACTGCGTAGATTATTTCGTAGGGTCGATCGTTTGACAATTGCAGGCCATTGATTAATCGGTGAAAAAAAAAATTCTTTCATAAACAACCTGCTGTCATTTTTAAATGATCAGCACTACGAAAAATCTACACGCGGTGAATTTTCAGAGTATTTTTTGAGGAAAAAAATACGTCGTGATGACAAAAAAAAAAATAATACGGATTACTATTTGAAAAATCTCGATGATAAAGCTACCGCATCGTGGAAATTTGTATTTATCAGTTGATGGTTTTTCAGTTTTTGGCAATAAAAAATCGACCTTCGCTGCCGTTTAATCGGTGCACTAAACTTTGCAAAAACTGTTGTGGAAATTTAGCACTCATTTGACCAGTGCGAAGCGCTGTAGCTAACTCAAACTACTCCCACTAAAAGGACCAGAAATCTGTTTTTTTTTTGTAATTTTCGTCGGACGATCGATTTGAGAGATCATCGAGAAAAATCATTAATCGCGATTGGCCTGGATATTTTTTTGGAAAACGCATTCCTCAAGATAATAGTAATTCCACGATTTTGGCGAGTTAAATTTTTCCTCTAATTAATAAAACGCGGATAGACCTTAACATTTGACGAATATAAGCCTACGATGATGTAACCGGCCGGATTTCACGACCGTGCAAAAGCGGAGTAAGTTGAGAAGTTACGGTATAGTAAGGAGATCGTGAGACGCACGGGCGGCTGTCTCAGCATTCATATCGAGTCACCGCAGACCGCTGCGAGAGGAGGCAATATATCCCGATATAGAAAGGGACGAGGAGCAATATATTATGGTACCTCGAGCAAACGAACCAGCAGGCATTCCATGATTTCGTATTACATAAACTATACGTACACCCTTATCATATTATAAATATATATACATACGTATAGGTGTCACAATATGTTGCTGGTCATACGATAAGACGAACGATACTCTCACGACCATTACTCGTGAATGATTATTCGAGCAAAAGAGAATAATATTCGTTTTTCTTTCGCTTGAATCCAACAAATTTCGAATCAACCAAAACTCAGTAAAACACAATAGTCGCCAAATTTTTTGGCAGTTTCCCTGTGCCCTCGTACGAATTCCATACGGCAATGCATGAGGAAAGATTGGCTGCGGGGACAACATTCGGGGGGGCTCTCAAGGAGTAGAATGAAAATGACAACAAAAGTGGGTGAAGAGACGAAAAACTAGAAGGTATATACAATGGAAACAATGCTAACAAGAAAAACTAACGCTGTTTTCTCCGTAAAGATCCAAGCACGGCAAAGAGAAAACCTGCTTAGAACTCCTTTCTTTGCTTCCTATAGGAAGCAAAGAAATTTACGTTATCACGCTCATTATCATCATCATTACCATCATCGTCACCATCACCATCATCGTCATTATTATCATCATCGTATCATTCCTGATGACGACTTTCATCGTGCATTTAAGGAATCGAAGGAAAAATGGTAGACGAGGATGATGCGATGATGGTGATGATGATGATGATGCGCGAGTATGCGCCTTGAGCAATTAAGAACGCGCCAATTACGGCGAGAGGCGTGGGGACACACGAGACACCCATATATATATACGTACACGACGCATATATTCGATAGCCTGCCAGAAGGGCATCAAGTCAATACTCCTACACACTCGACCATATCCTTTTGATTCTAAAGTTACATCGATGATCCAGCAGTCGCTGCATGCGTATGCTTTGCCTTCGGCTTCTCCGTCATGCTCAATGCGCCTGCGGTTTGGCGAGTTGTTTTTTTTTTCTCGTTCTGACTCTCTTCCTCCATCAAAACTGTCGCATTTGATATCGCGCGCGGATGGAATAACTGACAGAGCGCTGTCAGCTTCCCCCCCTCACCTCCCCTTACATATATTATCGACTGGCTAGCGGACAAAAATGCGCAACCCACATCACACTTTCGATCTGTCAAATCCAATTGCCAACGCTCTCTTGTTTGCCATCAGTCTCTCGCTTTTCGATCCAAACAAATACAAACGCAGAGTCAACCTTTGAAATTGGACACATTTCATGTAGGATTGACAAAAGGCCCAATACCAAAAATAGTCATCCTTTTCAAATTGAACACCTTTTGTATAAGCAGCCTCAAATTCTCGTACGCAACAGCGGTGACGATATATTTATACATATATATATTAATACAGTCAAACCCCGGGCACTGAGACAGCTCGGAATTTGACACTTCGGGCGGACTGCTGATATACCCCGTGTCGGCTCTGTCCATTTGACCAATCGGAGTCAAAAGTGCCAGGGGCTTAGATACATACATGGGAAACGTGACGAGCCTTCAATTGTTCGAATAAATTTTTGTCCATACTCATAGCAGGTAATATTTTCATACTCAACATGCAAATTACAAAATTTTATTAATTTACAAAATTTTACTGCAATAAGCGATAATTGAGCGGCAAATATAATTAATTCATATGGGAAAAATTATGAATGTGTGTGGTAAATTTATTGAAAAAAAAGGCTAGCAAAAGCCAGCCCAGTGAGGGAGCTGTCCCGTTTTATCAGTGTCCCAGCAGCTCAGCTAATATAAGATCAGTGCTTGGTATGTTACATCGGTGCTCCGGGACTCATTCCCGATTCCGGGACTCATCCGGGACTTTACAGAGTTTTGTACGCATCTTTTACGGATACTTCGCGCTTTCACTTCTCAATACGAACGGTAATAATTGTCAAAATCGACAGCTTTTGCATAGAACCCGACAAAACCAAAATGCAACTCAAACGAGAGTCATCCTTTTCAAATTGAACACAGCTTATATGTACGTTTGGGTTCCCAATTCGTGCACACACGGCGGATAGGGGTGAAATATTAATATCGCATATAGAGAGGAACAATAACGTGTGGTATATGAGCTATAATAATTAGAGAAAAATAAAAAGACAGAGGCGACGTTAGAGCGAAAGATGGAGAAAACAGACCAGACTCGCAGCGTCACCGACGACGAGAAGGGAATTTGAATATATGCACTAATTATATGAGGCCGAGAATAAATATTCTCAGCGTTTGCATCCGACGTGTTATAATAGAAGCGAAAAACGAGACGGAGCTACTCTCTTTCATAATAATGAATGATAATATGTGTGTGTGTGTGTGTGTTAGCGAGTGTTGAATTCCTGTTAGCGAGAAATGCTTTTGCCGCAAGAGCGCGAAAGAAGAGATTCTACATGGAGCATACCGTGAGGGAGAGAAAGAAATGGGAATGATTCTCCCCTGTGCGCGCATTATTATATGAACGATGAAATATGCGCTCATATACGCGTTGGTTATACATATATATATATGAGGGAATACGCGTGCTGAGTGAAGTTGTACGTGCTTTGTACGCAATAAGGGTATAAGAGACGCGGGGGTTGAGAGAAGAGAGAACGCACGCGTACGCGCTTGCGCGTCATACATCGCGAAAGAGTTAACCGGATATGAACTAGACTGCAAGCAGACAAGCAGGGATGGAAATCAATACGGTATATAGTTTTGCTCTTCATTCCACTTTTCCACGTTTCCATGCGCGTCTTGTCTCTTTACACCTTCATGAAAGCACTCTTGTATGAACCCCATATACATGGTCTGCCCTTAAGTGAGATAATTCATAGGTGTATGCGTACAGGGTTACAATTATGGGGTAGCCATATATGTTTTTTCATGTGGATTTTCAGTGGTTTTCTATGCTCTCTCTGGGGGGAAAAAAAAAAAATACAGTCGGACCTCGGGCACTGACTGAGCTCGAGCACAGGAGCCTCGGGCACTGACCGAAAGACTTAACATTCTTCCTAACCAATGAGAATAAAGCACCAGGCCCGTATCATACGTATATCGGTACCCTCCACTCATTGAAATTAAATTTTTTTTTATTCATGGGGGGGTTCTACATTGTATAGCGGCACTGTGGATTCCTCAGTGCCCGAGCAACAGCTGATGTCAGCGCCCGAGTAGTCAATGCACGAGGTTTGACTGTACTGTGTTTGTGTGGAAAGTATAGTTCTTACGACAGAAAAATATTAATAACTTTTATTTGAAACTTTTTCCTTCATAGTGCATGGTTTTTGATGTATAGTGCGACAAACTTTTCCAGCAAACATCACCATTTTTACTGTTATATCAACCGTCGGCTATATATTTAGCAATAACCATGGTTTGGAAAAAGTTTGCCGCGCTATGAATCAAAAACTATGCACTATGCAGGAAAAAGCTTTCAATAAATGTTGTAGAGCATTTCATTATCTACAAAAAAGGTCTTCGCTATTTTGTCGTACAATGCACGGTTCACGAGATATTAGATAAAACGTGTTTTACAAGATGGCGGTTAAAGCTCGACCCCCCCCCCCCCCCCCACCAACTTGAAATTACGCACAGGAGACACCTCTGAACCTTTTCCAAAAGCAAAATTAATTCTGTAGACGATTGCAGAAAAAATGGCTAGAATGACTGGACTAGCACTCAATTATTCCTCATGCACTACACTGTATCACATTTGCACGAGGGTACAGGGAAACTGCGAAAAACCTGACGTATATAGACTACATTTTATACTGCGATTCAGTTTTGTAGTGCCATATATCGGGAAATCCAAAAAATTTGCCTCCCACTCCCGCTAAGCGGTCACCCATCCCAGTACTGTTCGAGGTCGGTTTCTCGTATTACCATCTAAAACCACCGACTGAAAATATCATTTCGACCAGGATTAAGATCTCTATACAACTTGACTGTCACTGATATATGGGCACAATCCGAATGGCACTCCCACATTACGAAAGTCAAGGTTGACGAAAGTAACACTTGAAGTTGACGATGTTCATTGACTCTTTCCAAGCTGTTAATCAAAATTAACATGCACCGCATGATTTACCGTAAATTTCAATAATTTACAAGAGGTTTGACGAATATTTCGAAATTCCTGCACTAAAGTACAATTTTTTCTCGACCTTTGTTCATTTGGTCAAAGTTTCGAGTTCTATCCCCCCCCCCCCCCCCCCCCCACGCGGTATTTGTCGCCATCGACTCTGCTGAGCCCACTGCGCTTTGCCTACATCACACTGGCTACGCGTGTCCTATTTTTTTTATTTCTTTTTTTTTTTTACAAGCTCCCGCAAGACGCTGTGTGTAATGTCGTGTGCACGCGAATCTCGTCGTTCGGGCGATAAACGATAATGGGAACACGGTGAGCAGCGGAGAATATGAGGGAGGATGAGAAATATATAATATGAGACCCGAGAGCTGCTTTTCAACGAGCTATACACGAGAGCATATGCACACGCATCTTTGGGACGCCAAAAGAGGCACACACACAGGGCGACAAAGAGGTATACGAGGAGAAATTATTTATTCAACCAAATAGCTGAGAAGGAACGAATGAACGATCGTGCACACGCTATCGCGAGGCTCGCACGCTTTTCGTGAAGCCATTTTGCTTTCGTGCGAAAAAACCTGGCTCAATAATGCGCTAACGTGTATATGTGAGCGTCTCGGGGGATTAAAACGTAATTTTTCTATGCCAGAATACATTGCCGGGGTGCGGAACAATTTCGTAGCATATTGTTTTTTTGCGTCCTTATATATAGAAAGCTGTGTGATGGTGAATATTTTTTTCCTTCTTTTTTCATTTTTCAATATGGCAATGTGTTCAAAATGTGTGCAAACGTCGAGAAATCGAGAAAAAACTTGTCCAATCGTGTGTGTGTTTGCTAGCTCTGAAAAAGTCAAACTCCTGCTATACCTCGAGAACAACTTGAGCGATCTCGCTGAAACTTCGCACAAACTTCGAGCATCAAACCTTCATCGTTTGCCTGCAATTTTCGTTGAAATTGCTCCTGCGGTTAAGATTTTTCAAGTTCAAAAATTTTTCGAAAAATGCCTGATCGTTCTGACTTTCGTAAATTTGTAGGTATCGGGCAAAATTTTGATTTTGCCGAAAATCGACTGGATAGTTTCGTGTGTTGTGAAATTTTGAATAAAAAAAAAGGTGTCCCTGACAATTCTGATTTTCCCAAATTTTAAGAAATCAGGCTAATTTCTTTCTTCATGGATAAAGTATCATCGAAGAAAGGTTATAGTATCAAATTTCGGGAGAATCAGTGAAAGGGTTTCGATTTTATGAAATTTTTAATTTTCGAAAAAAAAGTTTCTGACATCTCTAATTTCCCAAAATTTTGATATATCTGGCGTTTATCCGATGAAAAATTCAAAATCCAGAAAATTTTTACCAACTTGGGATGCTTTTGGTAACTGCGAAAATTTACGAAGGTCCTCGTAGAGGGAACTTGAGGATTGTGCAAAATTTGGAGAAAGCAATTTGAATGTTTCAATTTGCAGCTTTCTTTTTTTTTTTTTTACTAAAAAGTAAAGAGAACCTTTTGTTGCAGTAAAAAAAACACTGCACTATCCGTTTCGTTGCAATACAGAGTGTCGAAAGCCAGACTCGACTTGTGCCTTTTTTAATTCTTATTTTTTTACTGTTTTTTTTAAAATTTTTTTCTTATTCGCGGATGTAGGACTCTCGAGGACTCCTTTTATGGATTTGGTAGCTCTCCCTTTGCAATTTTAAAATATTTCGACTGTCTCGTGTGTCGACGGGGAAACGGCCAGGGGTCTCCGCGGCGGGATCGCCTTTTAAGGTTCTCGTATTTCAGAGTCCCTCCCGTGATCCGGGTTGTGCGAGAGAACCCGCGATGATGCCGGGACTCGCGAGAGGATTTCCCCACACTGAAGCTACGCGCGTCTCCCCTGAGACAACAATAATTATATCGTATCGCGAATTCGCGAAAGCTGTGGAAGCTCGAAAGGGTATGAGAATCCGAGGAAAGTCAATCCGCAGCAGTGAAAAATTGTATTAGCGAAAGTTTGTAATTAGAAAAAAAAAAAGATCTCATTATCGAGCTCGCTAATGACGTGGGAGGGCACGAGTATTTCGGATTGAGGTCATTTGAGTGACATTTATCGGAGACATACGACGAACAGCACATGTACATATAATATGCATGTATACATAAAACGTTGACAATATCGTCTCCGCGAGAACGAGACATTTTTTTTTTTCGTCGGTTATAATTTTATCTCATTACAAGCCACGTTGATAAACAAGTATGAAAAGTTCGCGTCAGCTTGATGCGCGTGAAACACGTGTATATCACACGTGTGCGTGTATGTGTGTGTGTGTATGTGTGTGCATGTCGTATAGAAAGATCTCGCGAATTATGTATAGATAGGAAAAAAAGGTGGCAGGTCGAAGTGACATTTCGCGTGTTTATCGCCAATATATGCTCTCGACTTACCACTGTATGGGCAATGGGTATATAACGCGATCGACGTAATTAATCCCATAAAAGGGCCAGATTAGCCGGGACGGATATTGCCAGAGGTCAGGCTGGCGATCGTTCGAGCTTTGCTACTATACGGGGACTCGTCGAATCGTTTCAAAAAAAAAGACGAAGAAAAATAATCCCAATAGGTCGTCAGTGTTTATAGTTACATCGTATAATCTCTCTTCGTAAAAAGGGAAATTAAATTATTCTTATTGCCGATTTCAGAGTCATTGGAAGGAGGTTCTTAACTTAGAGAAAAACGGTAAGAATGATTCTAAAATTTGAGGGGAGGTTTGTGCTGGTACTAGGAATACACTGTAATTATTTCAGATTTTTTGACCACGTAGTTGAGGAAAAAAAAAAACATTAAATATGCCGCTTATACGTGGGCTCTTATGGGAGAAGTATTCGAACCTATGATTGGAGATTATTTTAGGAGTGAAAAAACGGTAACATTTCCCCGAAGACCGCTTAAACGACAGATTAGACCTTCATGGATATAATTTGCCCATAAAGAATGTTGGGAGTATAAATGAAATTTTTTTATTTCAAAATCTGGTAGTTTAGGAAAAAATATTTATTACGTATTTTTTATTTTTTTATACTTGTAAACAGAATTGAGCGTGAGTAATGGCAAATTAATAAAATGAAAACGTATTTAGTGAAACAAATGCCGAACGCAACCTGCCCCGCACGTCGCCCGCGTCGAGCCATGACGTTCCCCTTGCCGCACCCAATTGATGTTAAGAACTTATTTAACTGTGGAATCGGATTGAGGAGGCCAAAAAAAAAGAGGTCATTTTCAGGAATTTGTTTGAAAACAAAAAGTGAAGCCGTACGTTCTAACAAACAAAACAATTGAGGTTGATTCGTTATAAATTTTAACGATGTTCAAAATAATTTTTTCCAATCGAAAAATAATAACGGAAAGATGAAATTTTTTTTTTGAGGATTTTCTCGTTTCTTTTTTTCAATCCTACGCGCAAATTTGGATTTTTATTTTCTTCCTAACGATCAAATACAAGGCCACGTTTTTTGTTACTTTGATGCTTTGATTGCTTTGACGATCGGATAAATAAATAAGAACTCTGATAAATAATGGATTCGATGAATAAATAAGACTAAATACATGGCTCGTTTTTGCTATATTTAATGTTAAAAAAAAAAAAACAAAAAAAAGTTAAAAAAAATCAATTTTAGACGATTTAAAATGAAGCGACGACACGGAGCCCTGAGGCTCTCTTAGAGCTTTACTAGATAAACCCATGCACAGATCGCGAAAGTTCAAATTTCTGCAGATTCAAAGATATCCTTGGATGAGTCAACGATGGACGGTTTTATGAAATATGGAACTTTTACAAAAAAAAAATTAATGTTTAAATACAAACTTTCAAGCTAAATGATAGAGAAGAGGCAAGACAATAAAGTGCAAATGTGAGCTTGTTAAATTGTTTTTTTGAAAATCATTTTTCGGCATTCACGAAAATCGTGGGGAAGGTAAAATTGGGAGAGCCACTAGCCCTCGTACAGGAAGATTCGTCAATGGGCAAAAATTACGAGAAAGCAGTGTGCAAGATTTAATATTCGCCGATTTTCTTTTTTTCTTCCAACTCGTCGTCGTATACAGGTTTCGCGAAGTTCCTACAAGCTGGTGGTTAGAGAGAAAGCTTTTTTTTTTTCATGTACACGAATGGTGCGAAACGAGAAGAGATCGAGGTCGCGAAACAAGCGTGTGTTGCAATCACACGAGCTCCGAGCGAGAGAATGTTCGCATGTGCTCCTCTCGTTCCTCCGCATCATCGGTAATGTTTTTTTTTCCTGCATCGCTGAAGGCACTTGCAAATTGGTACCGCATTAATCGAATATGCGTTACAACCATGTGCATATCAATCGAGGCATAAGGAATAAACGATTTTTGAAATTTCGTACCACAATCGTAGGGCCTATCGTGGGTAAAAAAATTTGTCATAAATCAGTCAGAGTTTTACTTCTTAGTTGCTTAATTTTCAAACTCTTTTGACGTTCCGATAAATTAATAAATGAACAATAGAAAAGAATAATAGCACGAGTAGTTTGTTGTTTCTCCGAATTAACATGTTTGTAATAAAGTTTTTTTTATACCTTTGAGAATAGAAAAAAAGTAAATTGCTTCCGATTGTTGAGGGAGTAGAAGAAATAACTTAATTTTCTAGCGAGTTAGAATAGTACGCGGTGATGGAAAAAAAAAAGTTGCGTTATAAGGCTGTCGACGCGGTACGATCGAGTCATCGTATAAGAACCAACAATCCTGCGCTCGTAGTTTCTTCGTCGTGCTGCGAATATCAACGAGATCTCTCGGTATATAACTGTAAAGTACGATTTATACGGCGTTTTTTTCTCGTCTTGCGACGTGCGTGATATCTATATATATATACACACGCGGTGGCAATTTTAATGCAGAAAAAAATATTCAAAATTTTCGAGCCTGTGAAAAATGCGATATTCATGAAAGAAGGAAAGATTTTAGGAAAAAAAAAGTATTAGACTTTTAATGGTCTCGAGACGTTTGCACCAGTTACAGTAATTATAGCAATTCCAAAATTAAATCATCGTAAAATAGCTTCACGGAATCTCATGTATTCAATAGAAAATATTCTGAGACGTATTCGATTGGACCTGAATATCTTGGCTGCGGATGGCTGGAAAATTGCTGTAGAATTCATGGATATACTTGGAGCTTTACAATAAAAAAGAAAAAAGCTCACGAACAAGCCAAGTCCCGTGTGAAACTTTGCGGTAATATACGACGGACGCATGTTAAAATTTCGAAAACCCGTATTCATACGGGTGTGTCAAAATTTGTACATTGAAAAATCGATGCAGCGCTAAAGTTCGTGCCCACATGCATAGCAATTTACATGATGGAATTTGCGCCTTAACTGAAAATTTCGGCTTTAGCAGCGAAATTAAGTCGAATGAGGCCGGGTAACTTTGCGAGTACATTCGTATATTATATATGGGGAGGGTCGGTTTTTTGAAGATTTCACAGTGGAATAATCCTTTGAAAGATAATTCGGATAGGTGTGTGGTGAAGGTAATTGACTGATGAGCGACGCCTCTGTGGTCTTACATATACGCGCTGCCCACGGAGAATCTCTCACGCGAGACGCTCCGCGCGGAGCCACCTAGCGGACCGTTTTTTGAAGAATCGCGATCTATGATCGGTCAGCCTCGTGCCATTGGATTGGGACGGTGTGGATCGTCGCGCGCGCGCGCGCACACGCTGACAAGCTCTTGTCCTCACCATGACAGGGTAGAGGTATCGTTTCATTAGACGAGTGTTTTGGCTCCAGTAATTCAAAATAGGGAACCGTTCAAGCGGTACGACGTTTTTTAAGAATAATTTTTTTTTTCTCAACTGCGGAATTTTCACAACTAGGAATCATACAGTTGTCCAAAAGAGAGTGACTATGCCGGAACTTGTATACGCAATATCAACATTATAGCATGAGCCATTTCGAAATGCTGTACATGCCTGGTGAGCGGGAATGCAGCTAAAACAAATACGATCTCTGGCGATTTGAGCTAGGCGTGAACTCACTGAGCTATGCACGAATTCACTGAGCTGAAATTTGATGATTGAAAAAAATCATCAACGTCAGAGGATCGTCGAACAATTCTTATTTCAATGAAACGAACTCGTGTAACGCAACAAGCCACGCCCTTTCTCCGATACTAAACACAACTATACCGCGTGTGCAGCATGCCACGCATTGACTCTCTCGGTCGCAGTTGCTGGCTTCGCGATTCTCGGAAGTGATTTTAAAATGCAAATCGCGTGTTCGAGTACGTACTGTCGATAGGCAACAGCACCAAGGCGTTTCTCTATGTTCACTCGGGTGGGCACTCTACGACCGAGAGAGCCGAGCAACGCACTGGGCTTTCCTGTTGCTCCTGCTACTGAAAAATTCGTCACGTAAGAAGAGAATGCACGAGTCGAATCCCCCCCCCCCCCCCCCCCCCCAGTGCCCCGTTGCAATTGCAACGCGCGGCGTGATCGTTTATATTCCGTTATAGCGAGATATACCTTCGACAATATATTCTCGATCGATTGTTACAAAAAGAAATATGTGTGATTCGGTATTTAGCAATAAAGTCAGATCAGTCGGATACTGTGCTTGAAAAATTGTTTGCGCAGGCTTACGAAATATAAAAGTTTACGGCAATCACGATAGATCGAGACGGCGGGCTCTGTATGAGTTATACAGAAAAAAGAAAGAATTGTAAATGAGAAAAATAATATATAGACCAGTTCTCGGCAATTATACTTACGAGCCATATACTTTGCCGTATATTTCAGTAATAAATGGATTTTAATTTTCACGAAGGTCATTTAGTTTGATGATCAGGTATTGGTAAGGAATCATGAACAGGCTAATCGGATCACACCGGATCCAGACCGGATCATATTTAGATACGTAGTGAATTATCGGGCTCGCTTTACACTATTTTATACCAGACACGAAGCAACTAGCGAATAGGAAGAAGTTTGCCAATCCGCCGCTAGGTGGCGTGTGTCACGTGGGTTTCGCGTCAGTGAATGCGAAGTGGCGGGCTATAAGACTCACGAAGCTATAGAGCTCACATCGACACCGCCGCGAGTACGGGTTAAGGATTATTTTTTTGTAAATACGAATGACGAATATCGAAACAGAAAGAGCCGGATCAGGCGAGGATCCGCGAAGTACACCGATTGTGGGCCTGATCAGTACAGCGCTAATCAAGTATAAGCTTGATTCTAGCCGGGACAAATTTTCATTCGGATTTGATTGCAAAATGATTTAAAGATACGTTTCAAGTAAAAGAAATGGATACGTAGATTCGATATCGCCCTTCGTCTTTAAGTGTCGCGCGTGATCAGGAAGTCGCAAAACATCTTTTACAGCAGGCCACTTTTTAAAGGCAGCTCATTCAAAAGATTATAGATGAATCGGTTCTTGTAAAAATTGAAGTATATTCTGATGGTAAAGTTTAACGTTGATAACGAACAAACTTACTGGGAGCGTCAATGATTAGACTAAATCGTTTTTTTCCCCCATTTATATTTTCCAATGCTGCGTCAGTTGTAGCAGAGTCAATACGCGAACGATCGATTGCAAATGGCGTGTGGAGAACGAAAAAAAAAGTCGATTGCAGCCGAGAGCTACACGTTTGTGAAATGTCAGACGATAATCGTAAAAGATATGTCAGCTTGGTCCCGCAGGATACGTATATAAGGCGGGAGTTTGCCGATATACTTTATGATCATGTCAGAGCCACGTTTGCTCTTTTATTTCTGAGACTCTCGAGGACCCTTAAGCACGATTGAGCCACGCGGTAAAAAAAGTGTCCTAGCCTGAGAAACGTGAAGAAAAATACCCTCTTATATGTATGGAGAACAACAATTCATAACTCATTGACAACTCAACTAGCATCAACCTAGCCGAGGAAAGACTCGAGAATGGATTTACTTTTTACCAAAATTAGGTCTCTTGCAGGTGCTGATTTGATGCTTGAGGGAGTTTTTCTTATATTGGAGCTCTTTAGCCGGATATCTAATTTAAAAATTTGAGGAAAAATAGAAAATGGAAATAAGGGATGGGATCGCTAAGAGGGAAAAGAACTCTACGCGAAAATCGAACCTAACTGCATGAATAATAATAATAATAATAATAATAATGAAAAAAGTAATTGCACACCACACCGCCAGTCGCGGTTAATTCGTGTACTTGGGATTCATCTCCGTTCGTTATTATATCGTTGAAGTATTGTTCAATGTCTAAAGGTTTTCAAATGAACGCTCCAACGATAACCGCACTACCATATTATAGTGTACTCCAGTGCAGTCGAGTTTTGTTCTCGATGATCAAAAATAAATTCGAATATTCAATTACGTATTAAGTGCAGTCAGTTTAGCGATTATCTATAAGGGAGCCCTATTATATAGTACGTGAAAATATATGATTTCACACGAGGAAGAGTACAAGAGTACACACAAAGAGATCGCTGCTTGTTTAAAAAAAAAATTCCACGGCGACTAGAGAGGAAAAATAAATTATACATACGTTGCCCCCCGGGGCACATGCACGTTATTATTTTGAATTTTGTTTAGACATTGTTCAGAGGGAGGAAAAAGAAACGATAAATCGGTAAGAAATATTATCCTGAATAATAAAAAAAATAAAAAAAAATAAAACGGCGCTCAAGTATATGCTTGCGATAATTTGATGCCATGGCCAACGCACAAAGAATGCAAAATATCAGTAATAGGTTTGCGTAAATAAGATATTCTGCGCGATGTGTTACGTACCTTGAAAGCTTGTAAGACGTGAGCCTTGACTATTCCTGCGTCGAAGAATTTTATCCGGGCGGGAGGGACGAAATAATAATAATACAATACGTATTATAATTAACGTATCTCCGTAGACCTAAATTATCCACTTTTGTTAAATTGTCGACAAATCCTTCGTAACTTTCTCATCAACTCCTCGTTTGCGATTAATAACTCTTTAACACTATTATCGATTAAACTTTTTGTTTTGCTTATTATTATATCTTTAATGTTATTATTACTCTTTGTATTATTTTACCATTCTCCTTCGATCTATATTCCTCGTTACGTTTTACTTTTTTTTAAAACTTTTTACGTGTTCTGTTATTAATAATTATAAATATATCTGTCTGCAGGTACTTTGCTGTCCTGGTTCGATTAAGGGTTTCTCGAGAGGGTTTATTTTTGTTGATGCGTGTGTGTGTCTGTGTGTATGTGTGTGGGCTTCCTTTTACTTTTTTTTCTTCGTTTGTTTATTGCAATATATAAATTTTTGTTTTATCCCGCGACGAGATTATGTCACATGCGCGTGCGAGGATTTAGCTAACGCTTCAAGATCGTATTTGGCGTTTTAGAACCCGGTTTCTTCGTCGATATGCAAAGTGAACGGTTATATAACGGATTTCTGATGGGCGCGACGCGAAAAAGACACTATATCGTCCCTTCTCGTCGATTTTCATTCGACAATAACAATTTTATCTTGTTTGACTCGGGGGCCAGGCACTATATTGCGCTGTGAAAGGTAGATTAGTTATCAGTAGTATTATTATTCGTTTATAATTTTAAAATCTTGTTTGTTCGTTTTATTTTTTCCTTTTACTTTCTATTTTTAATATATGTTTTGAAGGTACTTGTAGGTACGAGGTATTTTTTTAAGGTAAATGTAATATGCGTGCGTTATATGCGCTTGGTTTTTTTTTTTTTTTTTTTTTTTTTTTTTAATTCTTCTTTACGTCTTCTTTTGAATAATTTTTCTTATTTTTATTACGATTGATCGGACCTCAAGAGGAAATTTTTATCTCACGATTTTGTGTTTTTTTTTTTTTTTTGTATCCTTCCTTTAGCCGAGTTTCCCGTCACTTTAACGGTAATAATGGTAATAATGGTAATAATAATAATAATAAAAATAATCAAGAAAATGAGAAAAAGCCTCCCCCTCCCCCCCACGCGACGATATCCGTACGGAAGGTCAGAAGTCGTTATCACCTCCTCTCGTTTCCCCACTTAGCCACATTGCAGTTATTCGCCGAGACGTCCGCCTCCACCGGCAGGAGCTCGACTTTCACCACCATCTGCAATATGGAAGAAAAAAAAAAAAAAAAAAGAAAGGCAAAGAACCCGATTACGAACGAGCAACATTTATTTTGTCGAATTGCTTGGAATTTCGGGGATACGACAAGAAAATTCAAGAGAAATAAAAGACGTCTAAAATGATATTTTAGGGTTTTCAGGATTTTAGAATTTAGGAAAATGGTTCAATGATTTTTCCGTTCAACCGTTTTTAATTAATTTCCGAGCTGGGCAGTACTCAAAGTACCCGCGGTACTTACGATGTACCGGTACCGGAAGTACTTGAAGTACAAAGTACTTTGAATGTATTTCAAGTATTGTACTTAAAATTTCCAAGTACTCGACCTGTACTTCAGGTATTTTTACTTAAATTTTCAAGTACATCCCATGTACTTGAAGTATTTTAAATTAAAATTTAAACTACTTGGTATTTCAAGTATTTACGGTCCTCGGTACTTGAAATACACGAGTACTTACAGTACTTTGTACTTGAAGTACCTTCCGGTACTTTGCCCAGCTCTGGTTCATTTCTCACGAAAATTTTTTCCTATTACAATAAATCAGGGTTCGCATTAGCGAATGTTCGAGATACTTTATCGTTGTCGCTTTATTCACGCGCCGATTGGTTGTATAGATAGAGCTGAAGCTGCTATGAGGGGAAGCGTTGGAGCAAAAAAAATACTCACGCTGACTACCATATGAAGTTAGGTGAACAGTTTGGACCGTGTAGAACGTTCTGTGCGCAATTTTCTCAACCAAATAATAATAAATATATTCTCTCAATTTTACGCGGTGAATCTACCGCGGTAGTGTGGATCATGTCGTTATGTACTTCCGTTTAAGGGGACACTTACCTCTACCAAAAAAAAAAAATTTCCCTATCAGTGCTATAAATCTGAAAAAATTCGCGCATGTACTGTTTTATACTGGAAAACTGATCCGCATATCGGATCGATGATAAACTATAAGAACCATTCCAGAAATAAAAATATATTTTGGTCCAAAAATTGGTATTCATCAATAATCTAACACTCGTTTTTTCTAAACTGTTTTTTTAAATCCACACGTAAATTTTCTACATTGACATTTTTCGAGTATCGAAATCTAAAAAATAGATTAGCTCCTACATCAATCAACATGGAATCTTGAAAATTTATGCGCGCGTTCAAAAAACAGTTTAGAAAAAACAAGCGTTAGATTTTTGATGAATTCAAGCTTTTGGAACAAAAATATTTTTATCCCTGTAACGGTTCTTATAGTTTATCATTGATCTAATGTGGATCTGTTTTATAGTATGAAACAGTACATGCGTGAATTTTGTCAGATTTTTAGCGTGGATAGGGAAAAAGTTTTTTTTTTAGAGGCAAGGATACCCAAAGTTAACCATTTGGGTAAAGACGATGTCGTGTTTCTTGATGTAAGCGCTATGGGGGGTATTCGATATTGATCTGAATAATGAAAATATGACTGTTAGTGTCCAGGCTGTAATTTACGAGATTTTATGAGGTTGAAACTGGCAGCCAGGGTTCCACGCAGTTTATGTGCTGAAATTCGTATTAAGATTTATTGCTACCGGTAGCATTCACGAAAAATTCTAAAACTTTGGACGTTGACTCTCAAAGATATGCCTACTATGTATATTCGTGAGAGTCATATACTCAAAGAGGATTAAAGCAATGCGTTAGACATCAGAATGGTCTAAATTTGCTACTGCCTAAAATTTTTTAACTGTCCGCAATGCCTCTTTAAGAGAGCATTATATTTATTCGTGAAACAATTTTCCGGAAACTGACCGTCCCACTGTTAATTTAAGAGAGTTTAAATGATAATTTTGATATCCGAACTTGTTGTGGATTCGCCTAAAATTCTGTGCGACTGTATTCGATGACTCTTAAGCAGAGCATCCCTCTCTCTACATTAAAAAAAAGTATTTTTGTTCATTTTGCTTATAATTTATTCATTATTATTTATTTTATAACGTTGACCTACAGTATTTGTAATCGTATATGTTAACACTTTATATTATCATGTTAATGAGTACTTTTCCAGTGTCTTGCATGAAAAAAAAAAATCATAAAAACTAAATACAGCGAATATCAAGTGTAACGTGAAAATAGCGATCGCTACTTTCGTTCGCTACATTTAGTTTTTATAAATTTTTTTTTTTTCATGCAACACGCTGGGACAATAATCATTCACATTATGAAATAAAGAGTAAGCACATACGATCACGAATACCGTAGGTCAGTTTTATAAAATAATGAATAATAAACGAGTTATGATCAAAGCAGACAAAAAAAGATTTTTTTTTTCAATCTAGCGAGTGATGCCCATCTCTGTTCTTGAAAGGATATGTCTGATCTAAGCAATTCAACGATATAATTGTGAAGTTCCATCGAGAATACCACTGGAATATCGTTTTTCTTCCTGGCCTCTGGGTTTACCATTCTTCAAGTTATTAAAGTCCTTGCATCATAATTGCAAAGAACAGTAAACAAATAATTGCAAAGTCATAGAAAAGTCCAATATGGACTAAATGAAAACGTGTCAGAGGCCCAGGCGACATTCTTGCCTCAACGTTTGACATGATATTTGCTACAAATGATGATGCAGCATATCCTCAGAAAAGACCGTGCCAATTAGAGCCGACGCATGCTCTATAATCTTTACTGGTGAAATCAGCTAAAGCGCGCGCGCGCCTACAGTAATTATAAAAAATGTTATACTCGATGTAAAAATATTTGCCAACCATTTTCCTTGACGCACAAAATGGATATCATTTTATGAATTTTAATATCTCCTCGTAATTTCATTTGTGAGCGACAAAACGAAAGGCTGCACTTTTTATTCGAGAATTTGTATCTTTCCATTGCGCCTATAACGAGTAAACACACACTCTATCGAGCGACTATCGGAAAAATAAAAAATTGCGATACCTTCGATGAATTGAAAAAAAAAAAAAATATATATATATATATATATATATATGTAATTCAGGCAACTCTCGCTATCGAGACATACCGCGCGAGATTACGAAGTACATCTACAAACTCCACAAACTCGAACAAATGCCGGCGTGGCGAGCTCGCGTATATACCAGGTTACATCGTTCGCAGGTTTATATATATGTAATACACACACCTGATGATATCTGAGACGCTTATAAAAGTACCGCGATGAAAGACTTTTTGGCACTCACTCATTGATCGCTCGATTTCCTTTCAAGTGGCAAAAAAAAAAAAAAGAACCGTCTCTCATACGCTAATAACCGAGCTAGATTTGCTCTCGTCTCTGTGAGTTAAACTCTCTGGTAAAGCATCACGGAGTTATTCGAGAGGTGTTCCAGGTACGAAAATCCTTACCGATCTCTGCCGGCGCTTCGAGGGACGAGAATAAAAAGGTACTCGTTCAACGATAGAGAAAAAAAAAAAAGAAGATCTTCATAGTTCATACGCGTTCTCTCGACTATTGTAGAATCTTTTCAATAGCAGAATCTTTCGGGCAGTATGAGACCCTAAAGCGTGGCTGAAAATATAGAGTGTACCGCAACCCCATTGTGGAAGAATCCGATCGCGGTATCATATCCAGTGTCCGAGGTTGGGCGCGTGCTATTTTGAAAAACGATCTCTCCCCCCCCCCCCCCCCCCGCCCCATCTTCGTATGAACCGCATTGTGTATGAACAAAAAACAAATATGACACCGCGGTGCTATAAAGGGAATTCCCGTTGCACCTGTGTAGCTATGTACAATATGTACGTCCTATAAAATTGACACGAGGAAATTCGGTCAACTTTTGCAGCGGATTACCAGAGATCGTTTCTAACGAATCGAGAATACTTCGAGATATCTCTCCATTTCTTTTTTTCCATATTTTCATCCGTTTTTTTGTCTTGCTTGACAGATTTACTTCCTTCTTTGTGCAAGAATTAGAGGAGTGTATTGTGTAATTTGAAAAGGATGACTGTTTGGGTTAGACTTTTTGATATTCCTATATGCAGTCTGCATATATATGTACATTGAATCCACGCGTATCATAAATTTTCTAAATGAATTACCACAAAATAAACGTGAGAAATATAAATGTTAGATTAGCAATAGAGGGCGACACTACCTTATTACCAGTCAAATATGAGCGTTAAAATAAAATTTATAAAATCAAATCGTTTTTAGAAACTTTTATCGACCGTTCGACGGCAATGCATGATGAAATGCATTTATGATTTTACACTCTGCTTTTTTGGTCATCAAAATGTGTTTTGATAATTCGGGGGGGGGGGGGGGGGGGGGGGGCTACATTTTATCCTGAATTCGTCGATTAGAAGATGAATTGACATATTACATAGATCAGACATTAAGTCGTAAACAAAATTTTCAAACACTGAACATTTTTATTAATTTTCATTGAAGAATTCATCAAGAAATGAGCAATGAGTTGTTGATTCGAAACAATAGTAGCAGCGCCAACGATCTGGAATGATTATTGTCCGAAAACAAAAAAAACCCCTAAATTGAACCCAACTCAGGGGATAAATTTTCCATTAAGCCGCTATTAATGGTTTTGCGTATTAAGGGCACATGATGATTTAGTGAGAGACATTACACTGTTCGATGATGCGAAAAAATTGTACAAAAATGAATTTTATTGGCGGTCGCTTTACTTGTAAAGTTATAGCTCACAGTCTCGAATGATTGTGATGTCGTCACCGACATGACCGTCATCAGTGGATGCGCGTTCGATCAGTGGAATGGTGACCGTTTAGCCATGCACTGGCTTGAGCGCATCAACCACTGAACGAGTAGTCCAGTCATTCTAGCAAAAAAAAAAGTAGGTCCATTATGCAATATTTTACAGAATTGATTTTACTTTTGGATCGGGTTCAGGGGTGTTCCCTGAGTGGACATTCAAGTTGGCGGGACGCGGAAGGTCTAGCTTCAGCAGCCATATTGGAAAACACGTTTTATCAATTATCTCGTGAACCGTGCATCGTAAGACAAAAACTGTGGAGATATTTTTTGTAGATAATGAATTTCTCTACAACTTTTATTTGAAACTTTTTCCTGCACAGTGCATGGTTTTATTATTTATAGCCCGGCGAACTTTTCCAAACATCACTATTTTTACTGTTACATCATTTAACTATATACATTTACCAATAACCATGTTTGAAAAAGTTTCCTGCGCCATAAATCCAAAACCATGCACTATGGAGGAAAAAAATTCCAATAAAAGTTGTAAAGAATTTCATTACCTACGAAGAAGGTCTTCACTGTTTTTGTCGTACGATGCACGGTTCACAAGATACTTGATAAAACGTATCGCTTAAAGATTTTCTAAACCTTTTCCGCAAGGAAAATCAATTCTGTAGAAGATTGAAGAAAAATTTCCTAGGACTAGAGGGACTTTTTTTGTTTCTTGTCCGTATAGAACAAACTCCAGTAAAACGTAAAACCGCTTGCATCGGTCAGGTTTTCCCCACATTCCCTGTGCCCTCTTGCCAATACATCAGGATGCATCCTGATGCAGTGTGGTGCATCAGAAAAGGGTGGCAGCAGACAACACTTCGAGGGGTCTCTCTTAAGCGAATGGAATAAGAATGAGAACAAAGGGAACAAAGGTACGTAAAAAAACATCCAAAGATGAAAACGCTAATGAACAAAAATAGTGACACAATCCGGGATATATCGGAAATATGGGGCATTTTCTTTTTCGCTAAAAAAAAAAAAGACTGACATTGCAAAAAGGAAAAAGAATGTAAAATCAAGAACAGTCTTACTCTACGCTTTACATAGCTCGAATACCATTAGCTACAAGAGTAAGCAGAGAGAGAGAGTACGGTAATGGGAAGCAGCGAGAACGAGAAGACCCACGATACGAACGACGGAGGGTCGAGACAGCGAGTGCCAATGGGTCCGCCCCGGACCTACGTCAACGCTAAATGACAGCGTTACTGGTGGAATGTACGGACACTATCGAGGGCAATGGGTCTCTTTTGCGTGCTCCCGGTCGAACAAACCGCAGCGTCGTAAAAAGAATTGCACCGTATATAGTAATCCGATCTTCGTATGTACTTTCGTACTTTGACACAAACCCTCTTATTTTATTTAAAAAAACGAAAATTCCAGGCTCTTATTACACATTTTTACTTCATTTTTTCCCCTCCATCTTCAATAACATGTAACATGTTTCACAATATCGACAAGCGCTATCACTGTAAAATGAACCGTGATAATCGAACGTGTTATTCCCTAATTTTGCACCAGCTTGGGTTCATTTAGGTTCAAGCGGGTTAAAATTGACTGAAATGTAAACGATAAGGAACAACACGTTTGGTAACGCACTTCATTTTATAGTAATTGCACCAATTGATCAATGCAATTTTTGTTAAAACGAAAATCGAGAGCTGATACTTTGGCTTGAATTTGGAAAAGCTTCACCTTCTTCAGTGACTCTTGTTACTCGGCATTTTGAACAAAATTACCATCAATTGGATTGTAATTTTGATGAGAATGCATGAATGCATGTATAAAAGGACTTTGGGCAAGAAGAGTTTGGACTAAATTTTTTTTACCAACTCAGAAAAATGTCTACAATGTGTATAGTTAAAGATTCACTGTCACAATGACAATTTATAAAAAAAAAACAGTTTGACCAAAGATCATTTTCCGAAGAAATACGATTTCCGGGCTAGGGGGGTTTTTGTTTTCCTAAAAATATTGTCAGGCTAGCAGGCCTTTTGGGACAAAGTACGCCCATACTCAAATTTTAGGTATAATTTACTATGACCACTTTAGACCTTAATACCCACTACAGTTTCCATCGTACATGTATGTATCCAAATATATATTTATATATGTATCCCCCCCGTGTAAGAGAATTGGTGGCCTATTGTAAAGAGTGCGCAATTTGTTACAGATGACTATGTTTAGGTTTTGGTTGGGTTGGAATTTTATACACCCTTATTATAAGGGGTCGTCTAATTAGAGGACGATTACTTTTTGGGTTTGTTTGGGTCGGGAAACGAGGGCGTTAAGTGCCCACAACGTATACGTATGATTATGTGTATAAATATATATAGATATATAATACTACGTGTGAATATAGTATCCATATACGCTATACGCAAAGGAAATTAAGAGTAAGGGTCGGCTGACAGTCCCGGAGGGTTCGCTATTTTTAGGAACACTATGGGGACGACATTCTTTTTTTTCGGAATGAATGCGAGTGTGGAAATTTCCCACAAGGAAACACTATTAATCAATAAAATCCCTATTTTCAAAGCGAAAATTAATTTTCTGATTATTTTTCAAATTATAAATATATCTATACTAAATTTATAATATATATGTGCATATAAAATTACGAAAATCGATCGAAAAAGTGCTCGTCGAAAAAATAAACAACAAGTTTCGGCAATTTATTGTTCAAATCGCTGAAAAGTCTTTTGGAAATGCTGTTTTTCTACGATAAACACACACATACCTACATACACGCTTTTTATTCAATTCGCAGCAAGAGGTGGGGCTTTTTCGGAGTTCATCCACCGGTTGTTTTTTTTTTTATACATCGAAGGGAGGAATTAATTATTGGGGTCACGGACAAATTTGCGGTCGCGTGCTCGTACCGGGGATTTTCTTTTTCTTTTCGAGCGCTTTCAATTGTATTATCGTACCTTTATTTTCCGTCTACATAGAGATGAGTTGGTGCGTAATTTGCGCTTGTGCCACTCGGATGATTTATGTGAATGGGCACCACTCGGTATAAACGAACGGTGCAACATAAGCGCACCCATGAGCCAATACGTAACTCGCGTAACTATAATATGTAAATGGAAATAAAAATGGCAACGTCGGGCTTGGCGGGATGCGCAAAGAAGTAGAAGTGAGAGGCAGCGAGAGAGAGAGAGAGAAAGAGAGAGGCAGTAAGGGAGCAGCACGCACTTCCGGACAGATGTTGCGGGTCTAGCACACAACCCGAGCCCGCATTGTGCGAGTCTTCTTTTTCCGTTTCTCTTATATATATATACATACATATATATATATATATATATATATATATATATATATATATATATATATGAGCGTTTTATATACACGATGATACATTTGCCCCCGACGATAGCGCCACATGTCACGAAAATTCATTACGATTATCGCCTACACGTGTGTCACGTTATTTTTATACAAGACTGCGATTCATTTTTGAAAAAAATTAAATTAAAATCATTACGAAGCAGAGCTGGCCAGTACTTTAAGTACCCGGTATTTGCGATATACTTGAAGTACAAAGTACTCTAAAAGTATTTCAATTATTGTACTTAAATTTTCAAGTACGTGTCATATATTTAAAGTATTTGAAATTAAAATTTCAAGTACTTTCCTGTACTTCAGGTACTTTTTCAAGTACCAATTATGAAGTACTTTTTAATACGGCTTGCTAATGGTTGCATGTATAACGCATTTGAATATAATTGAGGAACGCGTTCTGATTCTACGCCATCGTTGGTTAAGATTGTAAGGAATGGCCGTTCAAAGGCTCAAGCTACGGTAGTTACGGTGTCATTGTCAATGGCTCCGTTTTTAACAATTCGTGTATTATATTCCTTATTTTCTCTTTTTAAAACCTGAAGCTAAATAAATCTTAATTTCAATCGTTAAATTATTTCTAATTCTTCGTTTAAATATTTATGTTCCAATCTGCCTAACCTGAGTGAATTGTACAATGTGAAAATATGTTTTGATACAAAAAGTACACGAATAAAAATGAAATGAGTTTAAAGAGTACGTAAAAAATCAATCATAAGTACTGGATCTCACATGATTTATACCTGAAAACTTGAAAATTATTTGATACTTGACACTTGACGTATTCAAAGTACTTGATACCTTAAGTATTTAAAATATTTAGTACTTCAAGTACCGAGTACTTGGTACTTCAAGTGTTTACGGTACTTGGTACTTCAAGTGTTTACGGTACTTGGTACTTCAAATACACGAGTACTTCAAGTACTCACAGTACTTTGTACTTGAAGTTTCTGGTACTTTGCCTAGCTCTGTTACGAACTAATTTGAAATAAAATTGAATACCGAGAGTATAAAGTTTTTTGCGATAGAATTCAGCTCTGTTCGGATATCGGCATAGTTTTTTTTATCATTACAATAAAAAAAAGAAAACGGTTTTCTATAATTTGAATATTAAAAAAAAAAAAAAAAAAAAAAAACGTTCAATTGGCGAAATAAAAGCTGAACAGAACGATGTGAGAATTATTTATTTTCTAAATAATAATTTAAAAAAAACGCAGTTCTTAATAAATTTGTTTGAAAATATTTCATGTATTAATTCGTTGAAAAATATGCATTTTTGCCAATGTATCTCTTCAATTTTTTTTTTTCAATTGAGGTTCATTCACGAGCTTTATTTTTCACAGAGGTACATATCCCCGGGAGAAACTTTCTTTTCTGTCCTTTAGAAGAAAAAAAATTTTTAGACAAAATTGTGGTCAATTATCGTACCGCCCATCAGCTCCGTGCAATGATTTGATTCTTTTGATCCTTGAAAAAATTCATCGGAATGCAGTAATGTTATAATCAATACATCCTGCAAGTTTGAAGAAATAAATCAGTCAAAAATTTTCTTCAAAGTAAAGTCCAATGATAATCGAATTTTATAAAATATCCAAAACAGATATTATTCTTGTTGTTATTACATTGTTTTTATTGTCATTCCATTATTCGTGAGGACAAATTTTCGATATTTCCTACAGATGTTTCGTGAAAATTACAGTCATTTTAAATATAATATATATGAGCTATTACCAAAGCCTTCGCCATATTATGTTACACACGCATGTAATTAAGGTGGCTCATCAGTGAATTAAAAAACCGGCGATACGAATGAAACTTCGGGAGATGAATGAAGAAGATGCAATGAACGCTCTCTCAAAATTTCAGGGTATGTTGCCAGGCAAATTATTGCGAAAGAGTAATTTAAAATTACCTATTTTAGCATGGGTCTTATGGCAGTTGATTCCATTTTCACCGGAAGTGACATGATACCTTTTGATAAAGACGAGAGTTCTTATTCAAATTTTGAGTATTGAAAGATGAAATCGTGAACCTTCCAATGGTATTTAAAAAATTGTGTCTTGCCAGGGATTTTTCCAAGAAATTTAAACGCGAAAGTCATCGTGTGTGCAATTCTCGGATACAATATATGTCTGTCATTCTGCACGCGAGGAAACATATGAATATCAGCTATCGTTTTTTACTTGATCGCTCTGACAGCGTTAAATACTTTTGTCAGTTGAGACTTTATTTATAATATTATTTATAATAAATTATGAATAAAATATCACGGGGAACGTCATCGAAATTCATAATTTTTATTTAGACAGAGTATTTAGAAAATATTATGATAGGTTTATGATTTTTTTTTACGTCACGATTTTTGACTAGTGTTGTCACTGATGGGCCGCCTTAATTTTAATTTTGTGCCTTTTTTTTTCTCCGAGCATTGCATATCTATACTTCTGTTACTAAAAATACCTAAACCCACGAATTTTTGCATCGTAACTACGCCTAAAATTGGCATACCTTAGTTTTGTTTCTTCTTCTTGTTTTCAGGCCCATAATCGACCCAAAAAGTCACTGTAATCAAGAAGCTCCAAGAAGTACGGTTTTTGATAATAGCGAAAATGGGAAATAGCAGAAAAAAATCTAGTTTTTGCACATTAACCGAGTATCCCAGGCAACCCCAGAGTGTGCTAACAGATGCTTGTCGTTGCTCAGCTACAAATAATGAATTGAAGAGATATATTCCAGTGTCTCAATCAGATTTCAATGTCCTTTGTTTTTTTTTTTTTTTTTCAAATGGTATCCTGAAAACTGCAGTGCAAATATGTGAAAAATGTGTTCATCGATATAGGATAGAAAGAAAAATTCGCGATCTCGCGGAACTTCGAACCACAAATGTGGGAGGAAGCGGAGCGAGAGTGGCGCCAATTGAATGAACGGTAGAGAAGTCTCGTCTGGATGGAAAGAGAGAAGAACCGTTGATAATCGGTGCATTGTTCTCGCTATTTCTGTGTGCGAGAGCAGAGGATAAAGGGCGTGTGAAAAATGAGAGTCGAGAGGGATGAACGAACACAGAAGAGAGAGAAAGAGAGAGAGAGAGAGAGAGAGGAAGAGAGTCAGAGAGAGAGAGAGAGAGAGAGACAGAGAGAGAGAGAGAGAGAGGAACAGATAGAAAGAGCAAGAGAGCCATAGAGTTGGTGTTTATCCGAGGTATCGTAATACAATACCATTAGTTGAACTTGAGCTACTTATGAATGACCTTGTCTGGCGGCATTACACTCTCTTTCACTTGCAACAACGCGACAACCCCGGCGACGACGGACCAAGTTGCGTCGGCGTTGATGTACATATGTATTAGATATCTCATGTATCGTAACAGTGGCGAGCATGATCCTGATAGCTTTCTATAGAGCGAGCTTTGTGTATATCCCGGGCACCGTTATTCCTAATGCACGCATATACTTGCTTAGATAATATGCGTGCGTAAAGAGATTGTGTACGAGTCCGATTATACGCGTGTATGTATCATCGTGCGTCCGTTAAACTGTTGAGAGAGCAGCGTGCAACGATATGATATAGCATGAGTAGCGATAATAATACATGTTTTGCGAACAAGAGACCGAGTGCCAGCCCTGCAAGGAATTCTTTCGGAACTCGACGCAATCTTTCAAACATCCATTAAACTCTGGAATTTTTGTTTTTCATTTTTTTATTTTTGATCCCCCCGGTCTCCAGGTATTTCGTCAATTACCAAGTTTACTCGCCCCGGTACTGTGACCCTAAATGATTAAATCGTGAGATTGCTTTGTTTCCGAGCCAGCCCCCATCCCCCTCTGTTGCAGCTCGTATAATTCTTACTGTATTCACATTACCACGAGGGCACGGGGAAACTGCGGCAAACCCGTGCCCATACTGTTTCGAAAAGCTAACAGGTGAATGGAGATTACCCCCGAAAAGATGCCGAGCAAACGAACAAGCGACCACACGCGTTCTAGTGGCTAATTTGTTTACTTCAAATCCTGACTCTGTCTTATTGAATTATCGAGAGCAATAATTTCAGGGATATGAATCATTTTACATTTTTTTTTTTCGCACAAAAAGTAAGGTAACCGAAGTACTTATCGGGCCCTCGAGACTCCCGTAATACTCTGAGATCAGTACTTGCCAGTGAGACCGTAATAGGGCAAACGTTCCAATAGTCGGACGTGCACCAGTAATCAACCTCGCACCGGGTTAATCTATATCTATGTCATATCTCCAATAGGGTGACCTAGTACTGATTAACGTCCGAATATTGGGACGTTTGACCTATATAGAGTTCGAAACAATAATCAGCGACTAAAAAGCGATTGGTCGGTATAATAGGTCCAGTAGAATGTGGGCAATCCACTCGACCACGGTGTTCCTATACAGGGAATCAAAAGTCGTTAAGGAAAAATGGCCTTATAGTGGTCACCTATTCGGATATCGACAGCACCGAATACTGCTCAACATCACTGGTCGGTTTTTCATTGATGTACATCAAATTCAAATATATACTTTGAGTGACGTTAATATCGAATTAACGATATTAACGTTATTTATATATATATATTTTTTTTAATTTTTTAAAAATATTTTTTATATATATTTATTATATATATATATATATATATATATATATATATATATATATATATATAACGACGAATTAACATAATTAAGATCATGGGCATGAAAACTAATCTATTTTTCGCCTTCATAGGGACACATACAATCACATGGATGAGTTGCATAAGATTTTTTTTGTGCACAATCTGGTTTTATCGTTTCCTCTGTGGCTCTTTTCTTCCTTTTTATTCTCTTTATCCGTTGGATATATATTTGCGCAATGATCAACGATGCAAGAAACACGGTGGATCACCTGTCACCGCAATACCATTTACGACACAAGGTAATGGACAACAGAAGAGAAGGGCCACGTAAATCGATTACGAGTGTACTGCATATCGAGACGAATATGAGAAACAAAAAAATTAAATGAGGAACGAAAAAAAGGTGAAAACAGAGATGATTGAACGCTGGAGTTGCGGTTAAGGTGTCGTATATGACAACTTTCTTAAGGAGGTTCCACTCGTACTTTGAGGGATACGCGGAGCAGGGGGGGGGCTATGCTTATAGTTGTTACTTCTTTCAAGCAAACAAAAATTTATTGTTATACTAACTAAGCGGCGGAAAAGCAAAAAAAGTAATAAGCTCCATTTATTTTTAATTCATTTGCGATACGTTTCTTGGGGGCTTGACACTTGGCAACGTTGGGGAAAAGCGACGCGTGCGAGGGCCACGAGACTTGCATATAGTTCTTTCTGTCACTCACTCCATTATTCCTGCTGGGATGTTGCAATATCGTAGCCTTTCTCGACCGTACCCCATCAAATTCGGCACATTTTTATTTCATTAATTTGCCATAACTCACGCGATAGGCGCATTAAATCGGATTCATTATTTTTCCCAGGCTTTTGTAATAGATATATTTACACTTTTCTGAAATTTTTTAACAGCCACTACTTTTTCAACTACCTGATATCGAACGATTCCTCACGTCATAACACGGTTTATGCCATAAGACCATATATGTATTTCGAGAGTGTCTTTAGGATTATTTATCTCCGAAAGTAGGAAGTGAATCTTGTTGAAATTATTCAAGTACGCGGAGTATACCTTTGCAAGCATTCTGTTAAAATTTCAAGTCACTGCCACTTTCGTAGCAGAACTACCTTAAGTTAGAGCAGAGTGAAATACAATGTGGCCATTTTTTCCAACTCGCCTTTCCTCGCATGTGTTCATATATAGCGACTGGCTCCAGTGAGAAGTGGCTCGCGGTGGGGTGTTGGAGTATGAGTTTATGCACATTGGATCCGGGTTCGTTTCCCGGCAAGCATATCAATGGCACATTGTTTCTAGTTTGTGTTACACCTTAAAAATATCTATGTTCGTTTTGCCTGGGTAACACGAGTAAAGATCGGAGGCAGCCAACGATCGTGTATTGGCACAGGTTTTATGCGGTTCTCCGATGCCCTCTCGTCGATGAATGCGGGGAAACAGTCGGCGTTAAAACTGCGCTCTGGTATCACAGAAAGGAATAGAGAACGCAAGTGAGCAGAGGCGAAAGGAGAATGGCGCCAAGCGGACAAAGCAGCGGAATAAAACTGGCCGGTATGTTTTAGTCCGCGTCGTCAAGGTATATAAGAACAAAGCCTCCTGATACAGAAGGAGTAATTCAAGGTTTTCACTTCCCATTGACGAACGTTATTCGAGTTATACGTTGTGAGTATAATTGAAACAAGTCGATAAGAAAACGAGCTTTTTGTTTGTTTGTTGGCAAACGTTTTTTCGTACATTTATTATACAACAGGCTCGAAGACTCTGCAGAAACTTTTAAACGTTGACTTCCCTGAACCCGTCACAATGTTAGACCACAATCGACGATTACATTCTATCCCACATTTCAGACCCATAACTATGTGTGTGCATTTTGCCGGTTGCACCAAGCCATATATAACCTAGAAGAGATCATGGAATGTTCGCAAGGGTCGGTAGTCCGCTCGGTAGGTCTTGGATTAATGAATATCGTAAATATATGAGACAGGAAGAATTTGCTTTCCCGATGGCTCCCACAATTGTCTGCTAACGTTTTTACCTAACTAATATTAAAACTTCTAAACTGCGTAAGGATTTTCAGAATGGGACTGCTCATTTTGTGCATCAGTTCGATGATTCGTTAATCACTTACTAATTAGGGGTAAAAAATAATAGTCCATTCTCCGACACGATGAAAAATGATGCCTAATGCCATTACCATCGTGGAAAATCAATGAAGACTATGCAGTGAAAAGTTATGCGGCGGGCATAAAACGATCATCGATCTCACGACTCTCATTAATCGTTGTAAAAGGAGTGATATACGTAACACGTACCAGAATCAATTCGAATCGTCTTTATGCGTTCGAACGTGTCGCGAGATATATAAATGTATGTAAAAGATGTATAAGTTGAGCGCGACGAGGAAAAGACAAAAAAAAACTGACCTGCACCAACGTCGATGTTACGACTTCCGTCGAATGACCCCGGATGCGATGATAAATATTGATTCGATATATGCGCGACCTGCATCGGTCGCAATATACACGAATCATTCGTTTCAAAAGCGCACACGACACGCAATATATATATATTGCGTATCATGAGTTCAACATGGAATTCGTCGTTACACACCCATCGGCCAATCGTCAATATCATTTATACGTTAGTGAAATTTATATTTTTTCACGCGCAAACTCACGATCGAATTTCTCTACCTGCGAGCGACGACGAGCGATGACTTTGTAAAACTTTGTAAGATCGATTAATAAATTAAACATGCGCAGAAGAGTCGGGAAATTCTGATTACAATTGATATTATGCATGTTGGGTGATACACGAACAGTCCACACGCTTTCGATCAATCATCCAGTATCTGATAGCAACTCTGATACATTCGAGCTGAAGGGGCGATGCCTATATAGTCGGGGGAGACAGAGAAAAATGAATTTTGAAGAATTTTATTTGAAAAACGTATAACTCTTGAAGAACATTCTCAGTAACTTTTTCGTCTACAAATATTCATTTATTAAGTTCCAACGTATACTTTCGATTTGATGAACGAAAAATGTCCATATTGCTTGTCACAAAAATCCAAGACTGTAAATTCAAACAGAACCCAATCTTCTCAGCTAACTCTTGTACACGACAGCAGAGGCAGAAAAAAACTCAAAAATTCGATTTTTGCGACCTTCGGACTTGGCTCTAAACCCATTAACCGCGCATTGACGGACGCACGCGCGACATGCAGATTTACCGCGAAGGGTGAAATCTCCGCAGATAATATAGTTATCTGCATATACATTGTAACGAAATGACAACGCGGATATTTGTTTTCGGGGCGGGTTTATTAATTACAATATGATCCCTGATCGCTTATCACAGTACGGCCGCACATCATGACGTTTATCCCGAGACTCCTAAAGAACTGAAGGTTCGATCGTCAGTTCGTCAGTTCTGTCAATGACGAGCTCGCTTGTCGTTTCTTCTATCCTGTGTATTTTATTAGGCTACTCTCCATGTTCATAACAATATATATATATATATATATATATATATATATATATATATATATATATATATGCATTGCGCTCGATATGGGGTGTATCGCGTTGCGTCCATGCAATTCACCGGAAACACGCTCTGCAGATATACATGATATAATCTATGTCGTGTGCATACGATGTGCATACAGTGTTGTGGTGCACACGTGTCGAGTCACGCGCGGGATATAAAACATGAGAGAATTTCATTGGGATAGGTCCCAAGACGATAAGAATTTATCGACGCGTCTTCTTTCAGACATTCGCCGCATGCTCATCTGTACATAAATGTATAGATGCATTTATATAAATTTGCAAAGTCAATTAGAGGTAAGAACTTTGCTTTGATCGCACCTGCATACATATAGTGGCTGATACTAAATCGTCGTATACTATCCCGGATCATTCGAATCGAGTTTATTGTCCCTCTTGTTAACCCGCGTCGTCTCAACACGATCTTTGAAGAACAAAAATTATTATACCTACCCCGTGCCGCTGAATGCATTTAAATGTATATATGCATGGTAGAGTTTCACTATATCTGATCACTGTGAGTAAAGAATACGGTTCCGGAGACTCGCAATGGAATTGCTGACTGCGTGAGAACGGCTGGTGGATTCATGACCATTAAAGAAAAATACATCGTCGTTAAATTGTTAAATATATTTTTGGAAAACGTCCTAATGACGTGTGCCAGAGCCTCTCAGGACTTTATCGTCACTCATGTATTAATGACGCAAAGATTACAAAATATGCACGCGTTCGCCTTAAAACGCGTTATGAAAAATGCATCGGTTTGTTATACTTCGAGCCTAATTTGGACTATTGCTTATTGCGACAAGTTCCAACCGGATTAGAGTTACAAATGCTATACATGTGAAAAAAAAAACACGCGCAAATAAAAATTTAAGAGAATAATCAATAATAGGGGTGCAATTTTATGCGAGGATGGGAAACATACACGATCGCTGTCATTTGGTATACTTACAACGCTACCTGAAACTTCCCTAACTCAATGAAAACTTTAAAAGAATTTAGGCCCTCCGAACGAAACCAAATTACGACTCAACATCGACACAACTCTATAGAGTTGTCTCTATAGAGACATGAACCGCAAAAGAATATCATTCTCTCGGTTAACGCAGTGTGAAGTTGCCGCCGACTTACCATCAGTCCTACCGGAGAGTTGTTACCTGGTAGACTTGGTATTCGGGTAGAGATATGGTCGCCAAAGCCTCGTTCTCACAGATATATGTTATTGGCGGTTATTGGGTAGAGATGTTCTCGTTTCTGGTAGAGTTTCAATTTGGTAAGCTTATTCAAAAGGATCATGAATTCTGGCTATAAAGTTGTTACATTGGGTATACAGAGATGTTAAAGAGCTATTTCGCGGTAAAGTTGTAATTTGGCTTAAGTTGTAATGAGGCTTGCATGTTCGCGGAGCTTAAATTCTACTTACGATTATTTTTGGATATAGATGCTAGCCGCGATAGAGTTGTCTCATGCGGTAGAGTTATAATTTGGTAGGCTTATCCGCCAGAAAGCTTTGATTCTGTTAGAGTTGATGTTGCGTAGAGATATTAGTATCTCGACTCGTATCTGATAGAGTTATTTCGTGCTAAAACTGTAGTTCGGAGAGCCGATATTCTGGTAGAGTTGTTATTGGGTAGTAATGTTTAAAACAGAGTTGTAAATGCGCCTATCATTATATTGCCGTGTATAACCTCGACGGTCCAACGGTATATACAGTCGAATTTGGTTATAAGCAATCCTTCGGGGCTGTAGGGGAAAAAAAAACGCCGAAGAGTCGTAAAATCTGGCTCCCCCACTACAGCGCATCAATGTAGCGTTCTTAATGTGTGTGAGTGCGTCGGTGAAATGCGCAATGCTGCTGGTTATAAGCAATTGGCTTGTGGTGGGGGACCGCGCTGAGCGGACTCGAAAAAAAATCGGAGGGGAAATTGCTTATAACCAGATTGCTTATAACCAAATTCGACTGTACTATGAATGAAGAAATACACCACACACTGATAATTGATCAAATACATTTGTGTATACCTATAACGTATACCTAAATATACACACGTATAGTTGGCAAATTCTCGAGAAATATCGGGTGATTGAGTACCACCTGTGAATTCCAAGTTTCCACGCGAACAACATATTTACATTCAAGCGGTTACAGCACATGAATTTAGATCGGGTAATTTCCACATCTTGGAACAATAAGCAATATCGTATAATAATCCATTACGAGAGCTGATCCACGACAAAATAACTAATTATATATACAATGATAGCGAGATAGTTCAATTACTATTCACGATACGACCTTTATAGCTGTTCGTGTGCAGATTTGCCATATCGGTAATTACATTGCATCGTTTAATATCTCAATGTAATACATGCGGTGCGATATGGATGGAGCAACCTGCTGAATATTATCAACGAGACCGACGTGAGACTATCGAGAAACTATTTGGGGAATGTTGCAGCTATATATAGAGAGAGAGAGAGAGAGAGAGAGAGAGAGAGAGAGAGACACACACACACGTACAACTGAGAGAAACTCTTGACGTTTCGTAAGTTGTTGTGTCTTGCACTTTAGTTCATCATAACTCGATCGAATTACATCAGACTCATTACTAATTACAATAAATAAGATATACGGATGTGCATAACTGTAGTGCAAGATTCTCTCGATATATGTAATAACGTTTTGAAAAAAAAAAAAAAAAAAATACTACTAAATACATCACTGACGATTTATTGATTTCTTCGTCTTTTAAGTAAACTTGAAAAAAATCGAATTTCATTGAATTGAATCATTTTTTGTTTCCTTGAAATTAATCAATTAATGATTGTTAGACTTTGAATGTATGTGAAACAAAAAAATTCGAATTCTTTTCTTTCACAGTCGGTGATTAGCTCGAAAGAGTATGCATGATTAACGATTATACGAAAGGATTTGATAATTATAAATAAGCAGATTTTACTAATTCTCCTGATGTACATTTCGGACTCGACTGTTTCGTCTGCCAGAGACAATTCAGCCACGTTGCAAAGCTCTTGGAGGGAACTATACACACTGAATTTTCCCCTCTCTGGTTCAAAAGTCCGTTTTGCTTAGCGCGATTTTCTCTCTCTCTCTCTCTCTCTCTCTCTCTCTCTCTCTCTCTCTCTCTCTCTCTCTCTCTCTCTCTCTCTCTCTCTCTCGTTTCTCTCGTAGCTAAATGCGAACTAACGAGCTCTACAACTGGGGAGAACTCGGCCGGCGGTCGTCGTAAAATTTCAACTCGCTATGCTGGGGGCTCTGGCTATCACAGGACATACGTACAGCATTAGAATTCTCATATTCTATTTATATGTATGGGATATTCCGCGTGAAGTACAACGATTTTTTGGCTGAGAATCAGTTATTTTGACGCTCGTCTAGATTCTCGGTGTGCCACGAAGAGATTTTTCATATATATTTTGGGCAGAACATAATTAATCATAATTGGTACGACAGTGAACACCGTTAAAACCAGAAAAAGATCCACATTACGAGAAACAGCCCGTACAACGAGAAAAACACTATACGCACACACACACACACACAAAATATCTATTTACATATGCACGAGTATATTTACAGGGGTGTAGCATGAATTATATATAGGTGTACGTTCTCGTACTCCCTTCTGAACTCCGCTTGGCTCTAGCTTCTCTCATCGCAGCAAACCTCCACTTTTTACCGCGCGCGGTGTTAATGAGAACGTTTTAGCCGTTCGCCAATTACGTGTTACCCAATCAGCACGTTTTGCACGGACCTAACTTTTCCAGCTCTTTATCATTCTCTCTTTCACTCTCTTGGCTGTCTGCGACTGCGAGAGCTTTGGCCGCGTAGACATCCAATATGACGTATCCAGTCTACAGATATATGGCCTGATATTATCACTGGCTTAGAGTCAAAAGGGCGTAACGAGTATGTATATGCGTGCATGAACTAGACGCCCATCTGGCGTTGGATTATTGATATATATATATATATATATATATATATTCCATGATAATTTGCGCAACGCACTTTGATCTCAACTGCGTAAGCGTCATACTTTCGATGTTAATAATATCTGCTCGTTTAAACTGTCGTAAATTTATGTTTGCTTGAATACGCGCATATACATCATTAAAAGATGCGAAAATATGTTTATGATGTGTATTATATGAGCTGTATGGAAGAACTTTCGTTGAGGATTTCGGTGAAGTTTCATCAGTGAAAGCCGAAGAAAAACGAGAGGCCTGCCATTTTGTCTAATCATCTCTCGAATATCGTTCGGTAAACGAATGATGAAAATCACGAAAACTTGACCCAAAAAAGATTCAGCTCGCTCCAGAGTATATGAACTCTCCAGGAGAACGACTCACACGAATGCCGACACGAACCAATAATAACTTCGTGGGAAAACAATTCCTACCGCTGGCAACTCCACCCCAGAATATCTCTCTGGCGCAACAAAGTGAACTTATGCTCCTGGAGACATACATTTTCGTCGCTACAGGTTACAAATTATATCGGCAAACGCCTCTATCAAGTATATACGAAAGGCTCTTTTACCAGATAACAACTCTATCCAGACTTCAGGCCGTTACGTCGCAGGAACAACTCGACCCAATGATAATTCTTCCTAAAGTACGTACCCACTCACGAATAATATGACGACCCTAACCGGGGAGAAGATCTTCGCGCAGCGTTGCATCAAGAGACGCGGCAGTGTCTGAACGCCATTATATTATTGAAATAAAAAAGTTTTGAGAAAAGGTTGAATTAATTGAAAGAAAGAGTTAACGCCCGCGCCGCACATAATATTATAAGTTGGCATTATAATTCAGCTTCTATTAATACTCCGTACAACCCAGAAAAATTTTAACTACGGTATAGTTCGCGGTCATTCCGGATAATCCTTGCGTTCCAGAGATGAGTTGAGTCCCATACAGGGATTCCTAGAGAGACCTGTTAAGTCGGTAGACTTGTCATTTGGTCATTTGGTGAAGATAATATATAAGTTCTCTGTAGCTCCTCATACATCCTACTGAACGTAGGACTTTGCAGGCCTATCGTAGGACCAAAATTTTGACCCGGAATAATATGATAGGAATGTTACGTCGAAGCGGTATTTTGGTACTTGTCTGCCATTTTTTCTGCAATCTGCTACAGAATTCATTTTGAATTTCGAAAAGGTTCAGGGGTGTCCCCTCTGCGTGTAAATTCAAGTTGGCGAGACGAGGTGTGGTCGAGCTTCAGTCGCCATCTTGGAAAACACGTTTTACCATATATCTCGTGAACCGTGCATCGTACGACAAAAATAGTTTAAACCTTTTTTGTAGATAATAAAATTCGCTACAACTTTTATTGGAAACTTTTTCCTGTAGAGTGCATAGTTTTTTTTTTAATTTATAGCGTGACAAACTTTTCAAAACATAGTTATTGCTAAATATAATATTCAACGGTTGATGTAACAGTAAAAATGGTGATGTTCGGAAAAGTTTGCCGCGCTATAAAAAAAAAAACAATGCACTGTATGGGAAAAAGTTTCGAATAAAAGTTGCAGAGAATTTTATTATCTACAAAAAAGATAACTACTACTTTTGTCGTATACGATTCATACGGTTCACGAGATATTTGATAAAATGTTTTTTTTCAATATGGCAGCTGAAGCTCGATCCTCGCGTCCCGCCAACTTGAAATTACAATCAGGAGACGCGCCTAAACCTTTTCCAAAAGCAAAATGAATTCTGTAGAAGGTTGCATTATGAACCTACTTTTTTGGCTACAATTACCGGACTAGGGGGGGGGGGGTGGAAGAGAAACGAGAGGAGCGATGTCTTCACGAGCATTCGGGGCTGGAGCTTCTAACGCGGAGCAACTCACCAACAGCGATAGCCACACGGAAAAAAATATTAGCAATAATATTGCTGAGTCAACAATAATTTATTGTACTATTTCAACATACAAAGTTTTATTGCTGTATTGAACTTGTCAGTTTTGCAGATAGGTAAAACAATATAAGTATTGCTCTACGACCCTACAATACTAAAATGCTGATATCCACAGCGATAAAAATATTGTAAATGCATATTACAACATATTATTGCAATAGGCTTCAGCGAATTAATGCAGCTTACAGCAGCAAATATTCATGCTATTTCAAGCAATAAAAATTGTTGACATTGCTAGACAATATGTTTCCTCACAGCAATATCATATAACCATGCGCGCTTCCACTTTATACTTAAATTTACCATCTTTATTGCTGTACTGAACCACTAGTTGACATTAAAAATATTAATTAATTGCTTCACACACTTTTTTTAATGAATTTCAAACAGAAATTTTTAACAGTGTTGGTCATGGAAGGGTTACAATGAAAAAAAAAAAATCCTACACCGATTTTTCTCGATAGGATTTTTCCTCCTCGACTGGGACTCGAACCTGGGACCTACCGACCTATCCTACCTATCTTCCTAACACGCTAACCACTACGCTATCGACTGCTTATGAACTTTGGTAATTCGTATCGTGTATTTGACTCACCAGAAAACACTTGATCAGTTGTATGTTGGGAAATTTAAGGATGTATCGGACGTACCTTCCCAACCAAAAGTAACTTTCGTCGACAATATTGCATACTTCATGATAAGATAAAAATCGGAAAAAATTCAACCACATTGAGACGATAATAAGATTACTTTTTAATAATAACAATACCCAAAAGTTATCAATAAATTGTTTAAACAGCACATTGTTTAAAACATTTTTAGGGAATGTTTTTTTTTGTCATGTGAAATGAATTCGTTGATTTTTCCGACTACACATGAATTTAAAAAAATTTTTTTTATCATTTTGAAATTTCGGTTTTCGGAAATTTGTAAAGGTTGTACTTACGATACTATTCGTTCAATGCCCTGGAAACTTCTTAATTGTAATATAATATAACGTTTTTACGAAAACATATCCAAAATTCACGATTTTTCCTCCATTTTTCAGAATAAAAAAATTTTCGAAAACTGACATTTCAAAATGATAAGAAATTTTTTTTAAATCCGTGCGTAGTCAGAAAAATCAACGAATTCATTTCACGTGTCAAAAAAAACTTTCCCTAAAAATTTGTTAAACAACGTTTTGTTTAAACATTTTATTGATAACTTTTTAACATTAATTCAAATTTTGTACTCAATGTAAAAATTGTAATAATGTACTAAATTCCAAACCCGTTTGAAAATTCAACAGACGAAGATTCAAATAATAATGTACTAAATGTCAAACCATGGTTTGAAATTTAGTACATTATTATTAAACTTCAAACTATGGTTTGAATATTTAGTATATTTTTATTAAATTTCAAACCATGTATAAAATTTCTAGTTTTTATGTATGTATTAATTTCAATTCAATTACCAGGGTTTGTAGATTTTATCGTTTTTTGTATTCCAAAATTCAGAATATTTTTGCCAGTGTACGTTAAAAACGACAAGAATTTAACGAAAATGGATCTAGATAATTCATCACATCTTTGGGAAGAAGTTCGCAAAGAGCGAAATGCTTCATATGTACATACATAGTTATTGAGAAATTCTAAAAAGAAAACAGCTCTCGTTGTATACAATGTAAGCTCGGGAACTTGTGACGCGGACTTCTCTCTCGCACGCTACCCGCCCGGCAACCCGCGTACAAGCGACGCGTCACCGATCTTCCCCTCCTGCGCGGAGGTGGCAAACCTCCTCAAATAATAGCATACTCGTGCAGATTATATCACACTAGGGCAGAAACAAGGGAAAAACTTTTCTTTCTCTCGTTTCCGCGCACGCGTATGATATAAATTACAAATTTTTAAATAATATTTATTTTCATAGAAAAAAAATTTGAAAGAAATGAAAAAAAAATTCAAAAGAAAATAAATTAAGGGGAAAAAAATGGATAAAAATTTTCATAAGAAAACTTTTCTCCTTTGTACTCAAACACTCTCTGCGCCTGTCTATTCTTGTCTATATCTTGTCTTCCTCTTGTCCTTGGCCTGCCTTAGCTATATCTCTCTTTTCTCTTTAGCAATAACGATGTTGTAGTTGAGAACCCAATGTAATGTACTGGAAACAAAGCATATTGCTAGTATTGCAATATTGAGAAGGCAGGACGCGTTATTGCTGTATTTCACGTGAATCCATATTGTCGTGGGTGCGTTCAATGATATGGTTATGATAACAATTTAATTTTAACAATAAAAATATTGTAGTTAAGAATCCACTGTAATGTACTGCGAACGAAACATATTGCTATTATTGCAATATTGAGAAGGCAGGACGTTATTGCTGTATTTCGCGTGAAATTATTGTTGTGGGTACGTGAAACGATATTGTTACGATAACAATTCAAATTTAACAATAACAGTGTTGTACTTCAAAATCCACTGTAATGTACCGTGAACAAATTGTATTGCTATTTCTGCAACATTTATGGTACGATATTTTATTGCTAGGTTATTAAAATTTTTTAGTTCGAAATACGATACATTATGGCTATAACAGCAAGGCCATTTCAGCGATAATGAGAAAATTTGCAGAGCAATCTATTAGTGTAACGAGTAACCAAATTATTGTTGTCACAGCAATATTTTAAGAGCAATACTGTTATTGCTATTTTTAATATACACATTTTTTTCCGTGCATAGAGGATGAGCTAAAAGAACCCTCAGAGAGCTCATATCACTCGGGTGTAACTACTCCCCTGAGGCTCTCAAAGAGAAAGAGAAAGAGAAAGAGAGAGAGAGAGAGAGAGAGAGAGAGAGGGAGAGAGAGAGCCGGGAGAGGAAGGGCCTATTACAAATTCACCGGGCATCCTAGAATAAAAATGCATCCTCAGCTATTGTCCCGCGGCCACGTCTCTTTCTCTGGCATGCCAGACAGGCACATTCCCCCATTGATTCCCATCGTAGATATATATATATATTTTCTTATTCCCCGTCTCATTTTCTCTTTTGTCATTCCCCATCTCATCGCCATTACCATGAGATGACAATATGCTAGTATATTTCAATTTTTTTCATTCCCTCCCTATACTTCTCGTCCAAATAATCCTCTCTTTCTTTTTGCCCGAGAGCAGTTTGGTCAACTATATAATTTCCAGTTTTTATGCCCCAATATTTTTTCGTTCCCGGGGATCAGCTTCGGTGTGATTAAAGCATCGAATAGACAAGCGATATACAGACGTAAAATAGCACTTGAAGACGAGCCAATTTTTCGTTTTTACGTTCCAATTTATTTCGGCGTGACTCACCCGCGTTTTTGTGGTTTTTTTTATTTAGAAAATTAACGATACCACTGATCATTATTTGTGCTTAAAGTCTCGAAGAACATGGTCGTTATTCTGTTGCGTTGAAAAATTGTTATTTTGACTCAAAAGAACATGCGCATTAAAATTTATTTGACGGGAAATTATATTACACTTTATCAATCACATCCGAGTGTGACCCTGCGAATCACAAGTAATTCTCTCGAGTTCGTAACGTCTGGACGTGATTAATGGAAAGTTTTTTCTCCTCGCAATTTCTAACATCTCGTTTCTCTCCGGATTGCAATGAAATGACTTGAAAATATAGTATTAAACTTTTCCTTGGACGTGGACGAAAATATTGATGTGTATCTTAAAAATGAGTGTGTGTGTGTGTGTGTTTAAAGATGCATAATTTTTTTTACCGAATAATGTGTGTTGACATTGGAAAAGTCACCTACGTATGTGCGTACATTTTTCCTACATCTATATCGAGATATTTCCAGGCAATTTCGATATTTTTATATTGAGTTGAAAAAAAAAAAACACTACACCTCAATCTTTTCAACCATTTTCGTCGGGGAAAACGTAAGTCAAACCCGAACGAAAATATACAGTGAAAAATCGAAAAATATAATTTACATATATATTTATCGATATTTATTGCCTTGCACCAGTACCAAGATTTCCTTTTAGCCTCGGTCGGGGCTGAATAAATTTTAGTTAGCCTTCAAATACAATGTATTCGCGAATTGAAAGTTCAATTGTGTGACGGAACTCGACAGTATAACTGACAAGCATCCTCGATATTTCTTGAACAATAATTTTGCACTATTGTGTCAAAAAATGATTTAATAGCCGAATTTTTTTTTTTTTTTGTTTTATTCAAACGATCATTTATTCCAGCAGACATCGCCAATGGATAAGCACGTTGTTCGACGTTCTCGGCATGGTTAGTACAATAAGTTACGAGGGGAAAGTGCACGATGCAGCGATGAGACGCAACGAAGCTCCGGCTCTCCGACGAGAGTCTCGTCTCGTCTCTTCGGAAATGTCGAGGCTACGTGTCGCTACGACAACACCGCGACCGACACCGACGAAAAACATCGTTTTTTTTTTCCCTTATTCAACATTGACCGTCCTCAACTTTTTCCCAACCAATATAGTTTCGTCTCTATTTTTCCATTCACGTAAAGCCCCTCCCGTCGGTGAAACATCATCCGGTGCGCCATAATCGGTGGCAAGATGGAATGATATCGTAAAAGTGAAAGAACCACACGTTTACATTCAATTTAATTTATTTACTCAAGTATAACAAATTGCCGAATAATGATCATTATCATATATTAAGCTTTATTCGAATGTCGAGTTTAAAAAAAATGACATAGTAATTGCTACTCCATTAAATTAAACACGATTGATTCAAATATACGATTCATATCTATGGGGTTTCCGTATGTTGCGTCGTCGTAATAGCAGGACTTGCGTTTGCAGCAAGCATCTATAATTAATAAGGGGGCCCTTTACGAACCCATCTCTGCTCATATTTGACGAGCCGATGATTCATCCATCAATGTGACGTTGAAAAAACAGCGGGAGAGGTCTCGTTCCCTCTTCTCTTAATTTCTCTAAGAATTTCGGTACCGTGGCACGCGCGTGGCCGAGAAAATTTAAGGTTGTTGTGCCGTTTCTCAGCCAGGGTATTGGATCGGGGTCGGCGCGCGGTGCGAGGCGGGGCATGCATGCATGGACGATAAAATGTTTTTGCGCCGCTCACGGGCAAGCGGGTCCCCTTTCATTATCGATATCCCAAAAACTGTACTGTCGAAAAATTCTGAAATTTCTACAGAATATCCAGGTAATGCCGCTCAAAACGTATTTATTTTTTGAGCTCATCGGCGGTAACATTTTCTCAGCAGACATAACTTGCATACCACAAAATGGACGAAAGTTCTTCATAACGGTAACGAAACACGTCGACTTTCCGATTTTTTTTTTCTCAAAAAACGGCACTCTGAATGGTACCCCAAGTTTTACAGGAAGGTAAATAAAGGGGTGATATACATATTGTGGAAAAATTTGTTCCGAATGGTAACATTTTTTAAGATCAGCACAACAACCTTCCGTGACATTCAACGGATATGTATATAGGGTATTCCATTCAGAATAAACAGGACCATGACTCTGGCCATTTTTATTTTTTCCTCCTCCTTCAGGAACGCTATCGGGTGAAGCAAAAAACAAGCCATGCCAGTTTTCAGGTGTTTTTGAAAATTTGTTTGGTCCATATCAACGGAAGTGTTGAATCAACAGTTGCAAGAAAAATACAATTTTTTTTCTCTGTATTCTCGATATTTTTGTCATTTTACGTATTAAGGATGTATCGGACGTACCTTCCCAACCAAGACGACTTAAAGTCGTCATTATATGCAATATTGTCGACGAAAGTCGCAATAAAGCGATGAGAAGATTAATTTTGAACAATAATAATGTCAAAAAGTTATCAATAAATTGTTTAAACAAAACATTGTTCAACAAATTTGTAGGGAAAGTTTTTTTTTAACACGTGAAATGAATTCGTTGATTTTTCTGACTGCACATGAATTTTTAAAAAAATTTCTTATAATTTTGAAATTTCGGTTTTCGAAAATTGTTTAATTTTGAAAAATGAAGGAAAAATCGTGAATTTTGGATATGTTTTCGTAAAAACGTTGTATATTACAATTAAGAAGTTTTCAGGGCATTGAACGAATAGTTTCGTAAATACAGCCGTTACAAATTTCTGAAAACCGAAATTTCAAAATGATAAGAAAATTTGAAAAAAATTAATTTGTTGTCGAAAAAAATCAACGAATTCATTTTACATGACAAAAAAAAACATTCCCTAAAAATTTGTTAAACAATGTTTTGTTTAAACAATTTATTGATAACTTTGGGGCATTATTATTATTAAAAAGTAATCTTCTTATCGTCTTTATTGTGGTTGAATTTTTTCCGATTTTTATCTTATCATGAATTATGCAATATTGTCGACGAAAGTCACTTTTGGTTGGGAAGGTACGTCCGATACATCCTTAATGGTGGGCCTGTTCGACCATTAAAATCTTACATGATTTGAGTTCAGATCCTTGTAAGCCAGATCGGTTTCTATTTTTAATAATTTTAAATATTTTTGTACGAAAGGATTTGATATTGTAAATATTTTATTAATTTAAGAATTAAATTAGTTATTTTTGCAGATTAGTGTTATAAATGTAGAATTTGTATATGTAAATATTTTAAAAATAATACAAATAATACAATGTATTATCCACGGACTGTTTCAATAATCGAAAATTAGAAAAACTTGCACGATCGCCTCAAGATGTACCAAATGTATTCCGACTCAAGGCCCGCAATGGACGTGAAATCGATACAACAATATTCTTGGCTCACTTTATGACTTTTCTTCGCCCCAATAAAAAACCTTAATGTTGGTATTCGTTGCTCTCCGGTGCCTGACGAATCAGACACCTGCTCCTACCGATAATTCTGTACAAATAAGGAAACTGCGGACGAAAAGAAGAAAAAAAAAAGCACGATGAGAGCATACTCATCGTTCATCGACTAGAATATACGATTTTATATACATATATTGAACTTATACTTTCGGGAGGACAGCTGCTACAAATGTGGAAACTGCTCTCGGAGAAATTTCGACGGGTGTCTCTATTGCGAGGGACTCCGTGACTCCGGATTTTCCCCGAAACAGGAATCCCATAAATCGCGTCTGGAACAAGGATCGAATAACGCGAGAATAATGCTTGAGCGAGAAACTGGGGAAGGTTTCTTATCTGGAGGTCGGACTGTATATTAATTTCGACGCTTGTCTCGATCGCGCGTGCGCTTCGATCGAAATTCCACAGACAATTTCCACGTGTAAAAGCAACGATAACAATCATCAGGGGGCCACGATTCTACGCATTTTTTTTTACACAAGAGATGTACAACAAAAAATGGTCAAAAGCTTTTATCGTCCTTGTACATACATACCGTTTGGATTGGATATACTTTTATATATTTTCGATATACTTTTGAGCTCTACGCCCGATTATCATTGTTAGTGCCGGAATGAAGTAATGCGTAGAATAATATCATGTAAAATAATATTTTTTCACAATATTTTTTCAATAATATTTTTTGCGGCACCCTCAATAATCATAATTTTATCGGATGCTTCATCGAAAATGTCGCGGACATCATGCTCGTATGAAAAAATATAGCGTTATTGATTATTGACTGATGGAACAAGAGGCACTTTTTAGACTTCTCGGCCGTAATATACAACTGAAACTGACCAGGTTTTCCGCGGTTTCCCTGTGCCCTTGTGCAAATGCGATACAGCGGTGCATCAGGAAAGAATTCAATGCAATATGGAAATTGGAAGGAGTACAGGGCGTACACTGTTGGAAATAATTAATGTAAATGTTGAACTTTTTGTGTGTTAAAACTTTTATATGTTAAAACTCAGACTTTTATAGCGCTCATCAAAATATGTTCGTATTATATCTACTGAAACACAATGATACGTTCGCGTCAATTTAACAGCTTATTTCATTTGTTAACACTCAACATCAACGGTTTGTGTTAAATGAACATAAATTTCATATAGTGGACCTATACTGGGACATGCAAAAAATGTTAAATTTAACATTTTTTTTTTTTCTAACAGCGTTAATCGGATGGGAAAAACTGATAATTTTTTGTTCTTACTACTATTACAATCTTTTGTTCATCCTTGCCCGATCTCATCATTCAGGACTCGCAGCTCAGCTCATCGCTGCATAATCACTGCCAAACTGGCTCGCGAAACTTTCCGATAAAAAAAAAACCCATCACACGTTTTTACTGCAACGTGTATATACCTATATATACAGGGTGTCCAATAGGAATGTGTGAAAACTAATCGAATCTCCCCTCCCTCTCTAACATTGTAAGGAACCCTGCGTTTCAGAAATTTGTACCTGAGACCTGTCAGTTATATTCTAGCTGTGGTAGAAAGCGGACAGTCTTCTTAAAAATGAGTGAGCTAACTATCGAAGAAAAAGTTTTTCTCATTGAATGTTATTATTCAAGAGGGAAAATTTATAGTGAAGCGTTCAGAGGCTTTCGTACGAAGTATGGAAGTAAAAAAGTCAGAAGCGAAACTACTCTTAGAAGGTAAGAATTGAATATTTTTTATATCAAGGTTTATGAACAATCAGATCTAAAGATCTCATGTTTCAAAATTTTTTAGATTGTAACTATTTTTTTTTTTCCGTTTGCAGAGTAATCGATAATTTTAAAGAGTACGGAACATTACAGGACCGTAGAAAAGATTTGTCAGGCCCTTCCACCTCGGTAACTACAGAGGAAACGATTAAAGCAGTTAAAGACTATTTTGAACAAAATCCTCAGTCTTCAATCCGTAAAGCCGCTCAAGCTTTAAAAATAAGCAAATCGTCGTTGCACAATATTCTACGTCATTTTTTGAAAATTCTAATGTGGTGATTCAAATGGCTCACATTTTGAAAATACTTATCATTGATTTTGACATTTTTTTTAGTATTTGCTTAAATATATAATTTTTTCTATGGAAACATCGTTTTTTTGTAATAAATTGACATAAAATAAAAATGACAACTCTCTTCTATTAAAAAAAAATTCCACTGATCTGGTTCCTTTATTTATTGCAAAATACCAATTTATTAGTTTTCACACCTTCCTATTGGACACCCTGTATATGCATTTTCGTTTGGCTTATATATTTATGCATCGTGCCCGATCACTTGCATGACCCGGTTACCAAGCGGGGCGCGAAAGCTTGTTTCTCTTCGGCTATAGTACATGTATATAAGACGACGACAACGACGAGGCGTCTTGATCCGGTGCATCGTACACCGTTCGACCGGTTGCATCATCGCATCGGACGTTTTGTGAAAAGATCTCGCGCCGTTATCTGGCTCACCAAACGCGGAACATCGAGAAAAATAGGCACGCGGACCGAGTTCACTGCGAGAGTACTCTGACCGTCTTAATGGCCAATTCTCGCGGGCGTCTCGATTGCATCGACCTTGCAACAAATTTACGACTTCCGAGAAAGCATCTATATATATGTATATATCTTACACACGGTAAATTTTCCTGTATGCAAGAGCGCGATGTGTATTTAAAGATCAGTAGACTCAACCACGCGCGCGCAGACCCTCGATCATTATTTTTTACTCTCCCGTCGATTTTTACATGCTCACGATTGTCGTCGTTTTTTTCGTTCTTGTCTATTCCATAGAAATTTTTCACTAATCACAATTTCGACGGATTATTATGAATTTTTTTTTTTTTTTTTTTTTTTTTTTTTTTTTTTTTTTAATAAACCTTGACTAATTTTCGTGACAAAAACGACGAGAGGTTGGAACAGTTAATTGCCCGGAGTTTATTTTTTGAAGAAAGTGAGTTATCCGAATGAATTTTTGGAAGAAAGTTAATACTAAGTTATAATATCCTAAGTTAATACAACTGCGCTTCCCGATGAAGCTACGAAAATAATACTCTGTGCTCGTTGTGTCTTCCTTCCCGAACGTTTGAGCTCTAAAATATCGTTTGGATTGTCCGAAATTTTGGAAATAATTCTTTGACAAAATTGCAAACTTGGATCATGGGGGGTTCAGAAAAACAAAGTATTGTTCAACATTGAAAAGTATCTTAAATACTTTTCAATGTTGAACGATTCTGTTCATCGTGTAGAACTCGTTTTCATTTTTAAATTATTCGCAAAGATTGACGCATTGCCAGCTCTTTTCACGAGAAAACTTCGAATAACGTTTCGGGCCTGTACGAAGACGTGAACTAAAAAAATGACAGAGTAAAACTTACTCACTTTTCAATGAGAAATAAGAAAATGCAGTAAAAAAAAAAAAAATACGAGCATGTGAAAAATACGAAATACAAAAAAAAAAAAATACGAGCAAAATATTTCCATTTGAAAAACAAAAGTTGGGCCTCAATGGGCCCAGCAGAGGGGCCCCGGACCCAAAAACTGGGAAGCTCATCTGATACTCGCCTTTATATACAACAACTTTGGCCTGAAACATTTTTCACAGTTTAATGCTTAGTTTTCGATATATTTGAGCATATCTTTTAAAATGGGACACCCTGTATGTGTGTGTGTGTTTGGGCCTCAATGGTCCCAGCAGAGGGGCCCCGGACCCAAAAACTGGGAAGCTCATCCGATGTCCGCCTTTATAACAACAACAACTTTGGCTCGAAAAATTTTTCAATTTAATGCTTAGTTTTCGATATATTTGAGCATATTTTTTAAAATGGGACACCCTGTATATGTGTGTGTGTGTGTGTGTGTCTGTGTGTCATGTGTACTCTAGATTAATCGGAAGAGTATACGAGCGAGGGGTGGACGAGACGACAAAACGAAGGGAGTATGAGTAAACGTGTGCTTGGGTGCATATGCGTGTGTGTGTGTGTGTGTGTGTGTGTGTGTGTGTGTGTGTGTGATATATCGCTCGAGAAATGGCCTTGGAATACCAGAACGACGAACTCAAACACACTCATATAGAATCAAGAATGCACCTCGCCGCATACACATGCAGGGTAGTATATACATAAATGAGGCGGGAGACTGCAGCCTGGAAACGGCTGACTTCGACGTTGTTGTTAAGAGGTCAAATTCGATTCCTCGATAAGAGACTGATAATGCAGAAAGTCGGGTATTCCGATGCAGTCGGTTATGCATAAACTTGAGGAATGCATTAATTATATATATATATATATATAAATAAGACTCGGAAAATATTTACAATTAATATATGCGGTTACTCTTCATGAACGGGAACGAAATTTGTGGGAGAAATTCTGTTGCAATATTGAGTGTAAAATTAATTAAAAAAAAAAAAAAATTGTTACAAACTTCTACATAGATCACTGACTGGCACTACTGAGACGTCGACAGTGACATGTGTTCCTGATTTATTTATAAAAGCATTAGAATCAAGCTCGTCAAACACCTTTTTTTTTAATGCTCCGTAACTTTTTAACAAATGCAAATTTTTCGGTTCAATCATATAGTGTGAAATCGAAACGCTAAATTCTCGCTAACAATGATAAGCATTGTCCAGGTTGGCATGAAATACTTCCATATATTCCTATGTGTTTACATACACATCCACAAATCCAGAAATTTTTTTTCTAAATATGTGAATTTTTTGATTATTCGATGCATTTTAAGTTCCAAGCACTTCTGTCATGAAAATCTCCAATTTTTTTTTCGTTAAAACACGAAAAAAAAAAGCGAAAATTCAAATATTAACTGCATAAAAAACAGGGCGTCCTATGTAATTTTACAGTGCAACAGAGTAATTTAAGTTCTTTCCTAAAAAAAATTACAACTTTTCCTGTGCACACTGAGATTTTGACGGTGTACACTCGTTTATTCACAGTTTATATAGCATTGTAAATACATCAGTGCTCCTAGTAAAAAAAAAAATCAACCGTAGAATTCACATGCGACGGCTGGTTTTGTTTCCTGTACGCAAACTTGCAAAGATTACAGTGCGCACTGTATTGAATACAGAGTGATTTATTTAATTTCACAGTTTGGCACGATAATTTTACTCTTTTACCTCGATCAAGCTGGGCACCGACACATGAGAAATACGAAGTTTAGCCTATATAATAATTAAGTGCTAATTAGATGCTAATTAAATGCCCTAATACCAAATTTGTCGCTCGACATTTTTTTTTTTAAAACCTGTGGCGGTGCTAGCTTGGATACAAGCTAGCAGTGCCACACCGAAAAATCTACTAAAGGTGGGCGATTTGAAAAAAGTAATTACACGGTAATCAAATGCTAATTAGATTCTCTAAGAATATCTGAAGTCCGAATATGATGCTCGTCGTTTTCAATTTTTTTCTACGGTCCGTGGAGCTGCTAACGCTCTCACGGGATAAATCCACACTATAGAGATGATAAATTCCAAAAAGTAATTACACAATAAATAAATTCTAATTAGATGCTACAAGAATATCCAAAACCCGAAATTGATGCTTGTCGCTTCGATTTTTTTTTTTCGATTTTCTACTGTTTCTTATTTTTCTGTGAAAGCTTTCTCTATGAGGATTCAAAAAAGATCATATATTGAATAAACAAAATCCATAGAAATAATCTAGAAGCGTGAAACCCTTTAACCATAATAATGTCGAGAGATCTATAGCGAGTAATTCAAAGGAATCTTCCGGGCTTCACTCTATACTGCATGCTTTAACGGAAAAATAAAAAATAAAAACGTATATATATGTTGTGCACAAAGACGATGATGCGTATGTAACGAGAATATTGGTTTACACACACAAAGTGAGAAGCAAGTCGTCTCTCGTGCTCTCTTACTTTCTCTGCAACGACATTAGAGGCCGTAGAGGTGCGCGTCGATAATGCAACATAACACGCTTTTATCAGACTCTACGATACACAAAAAAAAAAATCAAAATAATGCCTCTTCGGGGACCGATCTTATCATCATATTATCTCTGGCTCTTATAACGTATATTTGAACGTAAATGTGCGTGTGTCCCCGGTGTATTTGTGTGTGCCTTTTGTGTATCTCGAATTTTCTCCGGATAACGCATTGGCGGTCTCGGTGCACAAAAGCTCATCACGATTCATCGTGGATTCGAAAACACGAAATTTCATATCTTTCTGCGTCATAATATAAACTGAAGAAATTGCACTACGGGTGATCTCTTTCTCTGGGCGCATTCAGGAAACATTTTATGCAGCAATAATGTAAAACGTAAACGGAGTTACGAGGCAAGTATATTCAATATTTTTTTTCATCCATCGACTGGGAAAAAACATTCGTTTGGATTCACGAAATGTTTTTATTATATTTTTTGTTGTCAGTTTTGCCAATCGCAAGACACCTCTTGGCCTTTTACGTTGTGTTCCATTTCTTCACAAATTGTCCCAATTTCGATATTTCATTTCATTACTCGAGGCTTTGTTAAAACAACTGCATTTTTCGTTAACTAAATGTATTTAAAATGTCCCAAAACGTTGAGATATATTTAGAAAAAGTGTGTGTGTGTGTGTGTGTGTGTGTGTGTGTTTGTTTGTGCAAACTGCAAAATTCAAACGTCTTTTTCTCGAAAATTACCGAAGCAAGATCGTGGGCAAACTTTGCACACAACTAAAGCACGAGAACCCATTTGTTCGTTCAAATTTTCGTCCTAAAACACATGTGAGTTTTGTGTTAATGTGTTATACATTATTGAAAACGAATCAAGAGGGGGAAAAAAAGCGTGCAAATTAGCATTGCGCATTGATTCCTCATTATTTTATTTTCCTCGCGAGGCTTTCCTTTTTATGAGAAAGCCCAAATTGAAAAAAATAAAACCTGTTTGCTTATAGAGGGAGCTTTGAATGTGCAAATTTCTAATTTGCACCCTTTTTTCTTTCTCAGTGGATGCTTTCGCGGGTTCGTTCGGCTATATCAGTGAAGAAAAAAAAAGTATATGCCCATACATATATGCCCTCTTTATTTTCAAGGTCAGGTGCATTCTAGCAATTTTTTCCGCAACCTTCTGCAGAATTGATTTTGCTTTTGAAACCTACAAAAAGGTCACCACCATTTTTTTCGTGCGATGCACGATTCACGAGATATTTGATAAAACGTGTTCTCCAAGATGGCGGCTGAAGCTCGACCCCTGTCCCGCTAACTTAAATTTAAACTCAGGGGACACCCCTGAACCTTTTCCAAAAGAAAAATCAATTCTGTAAAAGATCCCATTATGAACCTACTCTTTTTTTTTTTTTGCTAGAATGACCGGACTAGTTGGAGTACCAGAAACAAAAAAGCCCAAATACCAATGCCCTTGTGATTTTGTTTATGCGCATATGTAGTCAATATAAAGAGACATATATATATGTATGTCCTGCTCCTAAATCGTGATGAATGAAATATATAGAGAGACAAAGATGACGCGTAGCGGTCGACGCATATTTGCAACTGTCCCCGATAATATCTCGATGAATTTATCACGAACCAGATTTCACTGGACGACACCGAATGCTGTCGACCGTCATTTCAGTCTCGTAACGTATATATATATATATATATATATATATATATATATATATATATATATATATATATATATGTACGTCAGGCGAAAGATAAAAGTAAAGACGGATGAACAACACGAAGGAATTGTTGCGTGGAGAATGAGCGCGAGCAAGAAGCCAGCGAGAGGAAACGAGCGAGTGAGAAAAGTAATATAAAAAAAAAAAAAAAGTTCGGGAATAACATCATCGAGTGCATCGGGCTTAGTGTGATGGGAATAAGAAGGGAAGGAAGAGGGGTGCGATTGCTCGTAGTCGATAACAAGCCGTTTGTGTCCGTTGTATATGAGGATAACGAGGCGAGAGAAGACGAGAGAACGAGATGGCGATTGAAGAGAGAGAGAGAGAGAGAGAGAGGGAGATGAACGAAAAATCGTCTCGAGTCGAAAGAAAATGCAAAAAAGGGAAATAAAAAAACAGCTTCTCCATCGTGAATAAAAATTGACGAAATAAAAGAAGAAAAAAAAATACAAAATTACGAAACTTGCACATTGCCTTCGTTGATTTTTAGAATTCGACATCCTCACGAAGGACGCTTCGTGAGCGTGATCAGCTCACGAGGAAGTTTCTAATTTATTAGTTTTTTTTTGTTAAATCTTGAAAAATTTTGAAAAAGAAATCAAAACATTCCAAGTCCAAAGATCTACGAATTATTTTCGTAAGCTCAACGTCGAACATGAAACGAAATTTGCGTTCGAAAGTATACCACGTTGGATAATCGTAGATTTACAACAGAGGGCACAAAAGAAATTCAGACAAAAGTTTTAAAAAATTTCATAATATGCGAATCCTATTAGCATTTCGTGCTCAAAATTCTTGAATCATTTCGGACTCTTTTAATTATCCTGGGACGAAAAATTCGAAACTTTTTTTTTTTTATCACGCCTCTACCGGGAGGAAGCAAAAGTTTGAAACATTACAAAAACTGTCGTTTCTTTGTATTGGAATTTAAAACTACAATGACTAAAAAAAAAAAAAAAAACAAATTGAATTAAAATCGATAAAACAACGAACGATCGTAAAGTGTACATCGAATCAAGATCGAAATTTTTAACGTTGTTCTCGTGCTAGACTACCCCGTACGAGATTATTATTTTAGCAATAAATTCGTTGGAGAAAGCTGTGTCGTGTTTTTTAGCATTTGAATCAATTAAATTTTTTTTATTTTCAAGTATTTTCGGCTTTTTTGTCGTCTATTTGAATAATCCGTTGAATCATTTAACCTCGGTTAGCCTAAAAAATGTTGGAATTTTTGTAATAAATATATCGTACGATTGCAAATGTATAACTCTTAACACAACAATATCGCGAGAAGAACTACATTGCCAAAAGACAAAACGTAGGAAAAAGAAAGTAAGAGAGTTGATAAAAAATATGGAGGTCGAGTTCCTCGACTCGTTTATTCTACAAGGATAGATAAACGATAGCATAATGTATAGGGATCTAGCTGAATTAAGTAAATCGTAATTCTATAGTTACTAGTTTTTAATCCGTTTAAAAAAAAAAAGGGAAATCGTTTTTTATTTAAGTTACTAGTTTTTAATCCTTAGTATATACAAAAGGGGGGGGGGGGGTCGTTTTCCTTTCACACCAACTACTGAAAATATTTGCGAAACATGAATTATTCAAACCCTAGATGCGGACAAGGGCTCACTATGCGTTTATGCAGCTATAGTGATTCGGGATACATTACGGATTTATATTTTATCCAGAACGACATAAGTAAACTGTCTCTCTCGTTTGTAAAATCCCAATGTACTCATGCAATAATAAATAAAATAAAAAATAAAATTGCATAACTCTTAATTGATATTGATAATAAATAAAATTTCATGATGCACGAAAATAATGCGGAGCGGACAGTTTGATATTGATAAATACTTTAAGATTCGCATGAATTACAATCAACAATCGTAGCAGACGGCTATCAGCTGATCGATAAACTCCCCAAACCATCCTGAGAGTTGTTCTGATCATTAATACGCAATTACTTTGTCAAACATATCACGCAGCCATATTATATTTTTTCATATAATTTATCCGAAGTTCATAATTTCATGAACAAATTCATCATCGAGTAAAAATGACTTTTTCATTATTTAAGCAGGTTGATTTTTCAATTGAATTTGCGACGAGTTAATTTTTTTCTTTTCGTATATCCCATCCTAAAACGATGATGTTAAAAAAAGATATTATCTTGCCGTGAAAGTGTCATCAACGTGATCTGAAATTTGGCATTCTCGCAAAAAAAAAAAAAAAAAAAAAAAGTTTTTTAGGGATTAAAATATTTCCAACTCGCAAAATGTTTCTCAAAATTCACAAAAAAAGAAATAGTACGATGTTTTTATTTTAGTCAACGTGAGTAAAAAAATAAGGTCAGAACTCGTCAGAACTATAATGGTAGTGCAGTCACTCTGTGCTGCACTCGTGGGAAACGTATGAGAAAACATTCAGTCCTCTCTCATTCTCTTATATCCACACGTATGCTTTTCGCAAAGGTGTCTTTCAAGGCCTGTAAAATATCCACGAGACCATATAGTCTCTCACGATCGTATGCAAAAAAAATTTTTTTTTAATAAAAAAAAAACGAAGTCTAAAAGTCATTGAGTCTACGTTCCCGCATCGATGCCCGTCTATTGTGGCGTTGCCACGAGAGAGAGAGAGAGAGAAAAGGTTCTTTAAAAAAAAAAACGCGAATATGATGAATTCAGAGACGCATCATCAAGCTACGTGGGCATTATATAGAGACGTTGCTTTACGAGAAAAATAATAAGAAAAAAAAACAGAAGTGACGAGAGCGAGTGAGATCGAGTACACGCACCACAGAGGCGTGCGCGCGCAGCCCGCAGTAGCGTGTAATACCACGGGTGTCTAAAAACAGACGGGCCTCTTTTTGCCCCCCCCCCCCTTACCCCGAGCCGCCCCTGCACCGGACCATTGCAACCCGCTCCAAAACGACCTACAATTCTCCCCGATGTGTTTCGAACCGTAGACAATCTGTGCGCCGACAGAAACCGCTCTCGCTCCTTGAGAACACAAAAAAAAGAAGAAAAAAAAAAACGAGACAGCCACGCCACGCGTGACTTTTTTCAGTAACGAGCCAAAACGTCAATATAGACACGATTGCCGCCCCCCTCCCCCGCGGATCCCTCATGCGACGTTGCGTCGTGACGGAAAACCAACGGCCTTGTCAACGCGAAATGGCGATTAAGAAAAAAAATTAAAAAAATAAAAATTGCTCGCTCGATCGTATTTTGCCACCCGCATGTCTCGTAGCACACACACACACACACACACACACACACACACACAGACGCCATCGAATAACGTTCGACCCATCCTTGAACGCTGTACCGGCGCACACACGTATACGCGAACACACATTTCACGAACGTAAACAAAAGCAACCGGTCTATCGAACGCAGCCACGGAAACACTGACGCTACTTTGGTATATCGTGAGAACGATTCGTCAGTTTTTAATTTGAAAAAAAAAAGTAAAGAATAGAAAATCAGACAAATAAATGAGAAGTGATGATTCTGTTGTACTCACATAAGGTGCGTGGATCCGTGATATTCCGCTTTCGTAGATATTGAAACACGATCCTTCACGCAAATTGTATAACGATATTATTATTATTATTTCAACACTTTCTGTACACTGTAAAACACGTGCACGTCACTTGGATAACTTATTTATATTATATATATATATATATAATATTTGTATATACATGTATATACTACAGATATTTAAATAATAATATAAAATCACACGAGAATTGCGAGATTCGGTCGTATAATCCGGGTCTTTCCAAAACGTGTACGTTGTTTTTTTTTTCTAAGTGGTTTATACGTTTCACGTCGTGAGGGGTAACACGGGATGGTGTGAATGGGTTATACACGCGGATGGTCGTCAAAACGCAAAGACGTCGATAAACCACAGCGCGCTTTTATCAAACGCTCCTTTTCTTGATTCGGACTCTGTTGTGCCCCGAGTTTGCAGAGTTTACGAGGGTATCAGGCACGGTTAATCGAGGTTTGTACACATTTGCACATATATGTATGCATATATATATATATACAAATATATATATATATATGTATGTGTGTGTGGGTATATTTATTTTTTGTTATACGCGGAAACAAACGTGTGCGAACAAACGGACATTGATTGCGCGTGTAACAAACAGCCTCCGCTTACCGCTAAGAGTGCAAGCGCGCGACTGCGGCGCTCTATTCACCGCTGCGCCGGCAGGCTGTTTCGCATCTCGTCCGAGCGCGACGAGGGCGTCGCCACCGTCGGCTCCCGCGCCCGACCGTTCACGAACGTGCTGCCCGCCCGATCGAGCCCCGCACACGAACAATACCCCGGCTTCGAACGAGAGCAAGCGAGAGAAAAAATCCTCGTGTTCGTGCCCCACTTGCCGGCGTAGCGAGAGAGACAGAGAGAGAGTGATAAAAAGAGAGCGAGAGAGAGAGAGAAAGCTCTCCATTTTGCTGCTAAGTTCATTTCTCTCGACTCAACTATGCCACGCTGTTTGCATCGATCTATACACGTGACCGGTCTCTCACACACAGTCAATCCATCCATCCATCCATGCAGTTCACGAGAGACACGGTGTTATGATTGTTTTTTTTTTTTTTTCGTGCAACGAAAACACATTGGAGATTGTGCTCACATTGTAACGAATTCTGCTACAGTGTCGTGTACTCTGTTATCCGTCTTTGCTAGTTCCGGATTTTCCCGTCGTGAATAAAGAGAGTGATAGAGCGAGTGGAGCAAGTGATGGTGTAGGGTATACCGTGAACGATTGCGCCATTGTTTTCGCCGTGGACCTAACCTTCTCTCATGGAAACGACGTGGTCATCACGGACCATACGCTTTCCAGCCCGCCTTGTGTACGACGAATATATGCATACAGAGAATGTTTTAATTTTTTTAATTTTTGGTTTGTATGTTATTGATACGCACGAGGTGTATGTAAAAGAGAAATTATTGTAATAAAAAGCATTTTAAAAAATCGATCGTCGATATGTGAGGTTTGGAATGCCCCAAGAACACGAAAAAGGCATTTTTTTTTCGCATTTTACGTCTGCGTTTATACGCAGACGATACGCGGACGACATTATTGTCGTCCTGGAAGCCCAAGAACTGGTAAAAGAGTTTTAGCAGACTTGCATATAGACTCAGAGGTTCCTCACGAGTGATGGAAAATAAATCACATAACCCGATCATACTGATGGATCAATTCCATTGTACTTTCACTCGTGCGCACTCTTGTACAATGAAACTAAATAGATCATTATTCGAAGATGGTCACTGATGAGTGAAATGTTGCTCACAGCTCTGAAATTTCTCGAGACTCGAAACAAGATACCTTTGCGAGACAGATGGTTAAGCTGTTCGTGATCGGACAGCGTTATATCGTTGTCTGTTGTATGAACACGTTATCGGTCAGTCAGCTAGCCGTCTCAAAGTCGTCCAAAAGCCCAAAAGATATCATCTTTCGGAGCTGCCTTAAACAAGATACCGTCTCGTAGACGCGCGTGAAGAACTCGATGAACATTTTTTGAGGCTATGCCGATCTGTTGCTGAATAAGAACTGTAGTATACCGAGTATTGTTTCAAGATTGTCTGCCAATACTGGTAAACAATACTGTGCCAACACCGCTTCTACCATTGGAGGCCAGTACTGGTTATCAGTAATGTCACAAGATCGGCTGCCAGTACTGATAACCCATAATTCATTAAAACTGCTTCTACCAATCGCGGCCATATCTGCTTATCAGTACTGTGCCAACACTGTCTGCCAGGACTGGTAATCAATATTGGCTATCATTGGCGGCCAGTACTGGTTATCAGGACTGTGTCAAGATTGGCTGCCAGTATCCAATACTGTGCCGATACTGCTGGCCAGTACTAGTAATCAGCACAGTTATCAGTACAGTACCAAAATCGTCTGTCATTACTGGTAAGCAATACTGTGCCAACACTGCTCCTACTATTGGAGACCAGTACTAGTAACCAATACTGTTGCGAACGCTGCTGCTACCATTATCGGCCACATCTGGATATCAGCAACATTGCCAACATTGTCTGCCAGTACTGATAAACAATACTGTGCCAATGCTGCTGCTCCCATTAGCGGTCAAAACTGATCATCAGTACTGTGTCACCATTGGCTGCCAGTATTGTTGACCGATACTGTGCTGAAACTGTTGGCCAAAACTGGTTATCACTACTGTACCAACATTGTCTGCCAGTACTGGTAACCAATGCTCTGCCAACACTGTTGCTACATTGGCGGCTGGTATTGATAGCGTTGAGTCTTAATACGAGTCTTAATACTATTTAACGCTGCTCACAGCAATGAGCCATCGGAGATGAGTTTGCAGCATTAATACTCTGCAAATATCATTAAAAATACTACTTATGAAATTTTCATGATAAATCGTCGCAAGTCGAAATTTACAGCGTCAAATTCTCATTGCAATGTCTTGATCGAGCTTTATATCTTCACAATGTAATCCCGTATCGAAACTACCAGTTATGTAAATATACATGTAGATACGGTTGTCAGCTGAAAATTGCCACATATTTTCGTCTTATTGATCGACACTATAGGTCGTTTGTAGACACATATACACGTTAGACTTACGTGTACTAACTTCAACAAACATATCTCGGGATATAAAGGGATCGTTCGTTGACCTACATGTGAAAATACGTCAATTACAGCGATATGCATAAGAAAATCGTCCGCACACAATTTGTCGCGATGAAAAATGTTACCAACGAAATCACGTTTTTTTTTGCCTCTTTCTATTTTTCTCCCAATCGATGATCGCTTGAAAAATTATCTCCCAAAGCACGCGAGCAGCGAGAGTGAATCATCGTGATCGAAACGAGCGAATATAGTATATGTTAGTTATAAAATGATAAATGACCGCGGGGACGTTGGGATCCTCGAGATCGGCCAAGTGACGACGAACTCACCGCTTCTGACCTTCGGTTCTGTCCATTGTTGCTCGTTAGACGGCAGAAAACGACCGTGAGAGATAGTCCAGTCAATAGAGGATTTCACCTGGAATTAATTCCGGGACGCGATTTTCTTTTTTTATACTTAGGGGGGGGTGGTTGGTAGTGTAAATCTCGATTTTCGGGAAAATCCCCCCTGTGCGTTTGCCGCCATCTTGATTTAAAGAGAGATTTTTTTGTTTTTCGAATAACTCGCTTATTTTCAATCTTAGAGTGAAAATGATAATATCCAAAGTTGTGGGAAATGTAATTTCCCACAAGTTTGGTGATTATACTTTTTCCCCTAGGATCGTTATTTATAGAGTTAGACTGCTAATAAGAGTAAAAAACGTTTTTTGTTAATTATCTCGTTTATTATCAAGTTTATTGTAAAAATGGTAACAGATAATCACGTAGGAAATTTTATTTCCTTCAACTTTGGTTATTACCATTTTTACCCTAGGATCAATATTTTCAGACTTATACTTAATTTAAGGGTGAACTTTTTTTTTATGTTCAGTTATTTCGTTTATTATCAAGTTTATCGTAAAAATGGTAATAAATAATCGCGTAGGAAATTTTATTTCCTTCAACTTTGGTTATTACCATTTTTACCCTAGAATCAATATTTTTGGACTTATACTTAATTTAAGGGTGAACTTTTTTTTAATGTTCAGTTATTTCGTTTATTATCAAGTTTATCGTAAAAATGGTAAGAAATAATCGTGTAGGAAATTTTATTTCCTTCAACTTTGGTTATTACCATTTTTACCCTAGAATCAATATTTTCGGACTTATACTTAATTTAGGGGTGAACTTTTTTTTTATGCTCAGTTATTTCGTTTATCATCAAGTTTATCGTAAAAATGGTAATAAATAATCGCGTAGGATATTTTATTTCCTTCAACTTTGGTTAGTACCAATTTTACCCTAGGATCAATATTGTAGGAGTTATAATTAAAATAGGTGTGTGATTTTTTAAATTTTTTAATTTCATTTATTATTCAATTTGTTATAAAAATAGTAATGGAAAACCAGATACGTAATTCAAATTTGTTCGACTTAAGCTGTGTTCTCTCGTCGTAAAGAGCCATGTCAGCAAGTAGAAACCTGTGGATTTTAACACCTGATTACTTCTTTTAACTTGAAAGTTACGTCAAATTCATACTAATTTTGTTTGCTCCCACAAGATACGTACCTCCAATTTTAATCCCACGTAGGCCCCCACGTAGGTTGTCCTATGCCAATTTTGCTCGTTTTACCGAGGGCCCTGCGATATTCTTATCTGATTATTTATTACCATTTTTACGATAAACTTGATAATAAACGAAATAACTGAACATAAAAAAAAAGTTCACCCCTAAATCAAGTATAAGTCCGAAAATGATGTTCCTAGGGTAAAAATGGTAATAACCAAAGTTGAAGGATATAAAATTTCCTACGCAATTATTTATTACCATTTTTACGATAAACTTGATAATAAACGAAATAACTGAACATAAAAAAAAAGTTCACCCCTAAATTAAGTATAAGTCCAAAAATATTGATTCTAGGGTAAAAATGGTAATAACCAAAGTTGAAGGAAATAAAATTTCCTACGCGATTATTTATTACCATTTTTACGATAAACTTGATAATAAACGAAATAACTGAACATAAAAAAAAAGTTCACCCTTAAATTAAGTATAAGTCTGAAAATATTGATCCTAGGGTAAAAATGGTAATAACCAAAGTTGAAGGAAATAAAATTTCCTACGTGATTATCTGTTACCATTTTTACAATAAACTTGATAATAAACGAGATAATTAACAAAAAACGTTTTTTACCCTTATTAGCAGTCTAACTCTATAAATAACGATCCTAGGGGAAAAAGTATAATTACCAAACTTGTGGGAAATTACATTTCCCACAACTTTGGATATTATCATTTTCACTCTAAGGTTGAAAATAAGCGAGTTATTCGAAAAACAAAAAATCTCTCTTCAAATCAAGATGGCGGCAAACGCACAGGGGGGATTTTCCCGAAAATCGAGATTTACACTACCAACCACCCCCCCCTAAATATAAAAAAAGAAAATCGCGTCCCGGAATTAATTCCAGGTGAACCGAATTTTAGACCTCTATTGACTGGACTAAGACCAAATGAGAGAAAGAAAGAGAGAGAGAGAGATAGAGAGAGGGGCAGTGATGAGATTAAGGCTGGAGACGTGGGATTTGAAAAAAAAAAATATATATGATGACGCTGCACAGCTCGAAACTGAAGCGTGAAGAGGAGTAAAGTATTGAAATACATAGTAGTGGTTCAAGTCTAAAAGTGATCACGTTATGAAGAATAAGAACAAACGGAGAGATAAAGATGGAGGAATCAGGTTACAGAAGGAGAGCAGAGCTGTTTTGGCATCTCGGTTACATTTAATGTTTATATTTATTTATTACATTCCAACGTATTCATTCTTTCGGATTTTTCGATTTGACCCTTGCCTCCGTATTATACCAGCACTTCGAATTAGAAAACTTGGGTCTACGCAACAGTCCCCACTGCGTGCTGCGCACAACGATCATCGCGTCGTATATGGTGGGAGAAGCGCTGCACCTATCGCGACACTGCTAAGCTACAAGGTCAGCGTAGCAGATTGAAGTGCGCAGTCTCGATTTGTGCAAGGGCAATGTGCGGTTTCGGTCCCACCGTCTTTCCCTAAATCGGTGACGTGATGTACACTCACTTTACTCACAACCTCCCGCGGCCTCTCCTTTACATACACCCGTTCGGAGCATTATCACGACCAACACACTATATCGCATTCTCACGTGGGCACGGGGTAACCGCTGTAAAACCCGTGCCGACAACAGGCGACATAGCACGTGCGGTGTTATTGCGGGAAATCTTGCCAGTCTCGCTGATAATAAACTACCTGCGCCGCTTTAGCGATTCAATGCCACCAGCTAGGCGTCTCAGATAAGCGGTCACACCTGTAGACGTGAATATTGCCAGCTCCGAATACTCTTTTATCATCTCGGGAAACCGCTGCAGCCGTACGAAAGCGACCGCGTACTCGCATCGTTCATGGATCGCATTGACCGTTTTGGTATAATAATCATCATATCGGTATAGGCTTGTAGGACGAACGGATGGAGAAACGCTGTTCTGATGCGCCACAGATAGCGCAAGGAGGCCAACAGTGTGGCGAGAAACCGGGGAAGGAGTAAAAGACGAAAAATAAGAGAGATCTCGGGCTCTATAAGAAGAGAGAGAGAGAGCAAGAGAAGATGATAAAAGTGAGAGGAAAAGAACGAGACGAGTGCATGAGAGATATATGAGAGAAAGAACGGGAGACGGATACCCCGGCAGAAAAGGCTTGGCCGTGCAAAAAGAAGTAAATAAAAACAAAAGTGCATCCCTCGGCAAGATGGCCGTCGCTTCACCGACTCTCAAGGTTATCCCCTATCTCTCCGCGTGCAGCTTCTTTCTCCTTGTTCCTCTCATTCGAGTCTGCACCTTCCATCTTCGCTACAGTGACTATCTATTTCTCCTTCTTCCTCTTCTTCTTCTTCTTCTTCTTCTTCTTCTTGTTCGTTTTCAGCTATTCATATATAGCAAGCGCGAAAAAAGAATGAGACAGAGTCCGTTGTACAGTCTGACGAGTAAAGTTCATGGAATGCATTGCACGTACAATCGAATTTTTTCGATCAATTTATCAGAATTCTGTGATCGAAATTTGATACTTTTAAACGTTCGGTGATTCGTTTTCTTTTTTTGTTCTCATCGCGTATTATATCTCGGCAGTTATCGATTTTTGTGTATGCAACGAATTCTAAATCCACCGTATAGAAGAGTGGCAGGAAATTCATCAATCGAAAATTGCAATGAAATTAGAGGGGGGATGTAATTCGCGATATTTGGGATCGTGAAGTTTTTCGAAGATTTCCCTTTTCCTTCAAAGTATTGATAAACAGTCGAATTCATGCGAGACAGAATTTTATTCAACACATTTTTCATTGATCCACATAAAAGCGGTTGTTGATTTTGAAATTTTGATTGCAATGAAATGAACGAGGGAAAGCGATATTTAGCGATATTTTAGCTTGTTCATCGTATTTATCGCAAATGGATGAACTTCCCGGGTATCATTTTTATATCAATGATCTCATATTTGCTCGATGAAGCTTCAATCATTTCGTGAAAATTTCATGATATTTTGTTATTGAAACGTTGCTATTTTGAAAACGCAGAAACGCAGTATATTTGATCCAATTTGAGATTTCATATCACTCAGATTTTTTTGTATGAAAAAAATATATTTCTTTTCAATTTAACGATTACTGCTTACAGTTCAAATCATATAGATTAGCGTTATACACCGTTGGATTACAGAAAATCGTATGTTCAAGATTCTTACACGAACATTTTTTTCCGTTGAGAATTATTTTTCTTAATTTCTAATTTTTCTTTGCCACAAATATAACATATTATTTGCTATAAAAAAAAAGCTGGATTCAACAGTAATTGGAGTGTTTGGGCGAATGGCAAAAGTTCATAAAAGCTCTTTGAACGATCTGTACGATCTTCCTTGAGTATTGCCCTCTCTTCTTCTTCTGTCTCTTCCTCACTCATTACAGCGTGCGCTGAATGCCCGCGCTACCGGACCTCTCGCTCTCCCGGAGGATTACACTGGAATGTTCTACTGCAACCAGCTTTGGGTCACTGGGTAATTGATCAACTTTTGATCTTCTCTCTCTCTCTCTCTCTCTCTCTCTCTCTTCACTGGCAACTTCGTCACGGAAACTCAGAGAATATTGTATTTCTGAAAGAATAGCATCAGAGAATTTTGGGTGCGCTAAAGATTCGTACGAATAGCCTCGCTCATAAATGCTCACACACGAGCATCTCGCTATTATTACAACGCTGCGATTCACGACATAATATATATATATATATATATATATATATAGGTATTGTACGAACGAGTAAAGAGGAGCAATCTCTTTTTTATGATCGCGCTCGCAGTGACGATGCCCTCGAGAACTTTTACCCGCGGGTATTATTTCATCGGAATCCCCGGCGTGTATAGTGGGAGGAAAAAAAAGTAAAGCAGAGGAAGAAAATAGTGATTGAAGGAGCAGAGAGGGGGTTTTTGGTCCAGAGCGCCAGATCTTTCATGCGGCGGTTCGAGGAAATCGAGCGCTCATTCCTGCAAGATCTCGCGTGCTCGCGTCTTTATTTACGGATTTCTGCGCGGATTTATGTCTATATATACGCACACATGCGTATGTGAAAAAAAAAACACAAATCGACGGACTATTGAGCCAAACGGGTGTAATTCATCTCGATCTACGAGTAAAAACGATGTGGCAGCGGCCATTTTGATTATCAGCAGCGAATGTGTATATATTATATCGATGGACTAATGCCACAAAGGGGCCTATCGGTTATGTATAAGCATAGCTTATACGCCCCTATTGAATTTAACCATCGATATATCCATGTATTTCACGTTGTTAAAGTATACGGCAAGAAGAAGAGAACGAGGGGGACACGTAGTGCAGTAGATACAAAGTCCTCGGTCCGAGGCGAGTCTGGAAATAAATACCTACCGCATTGGACCAATGCCATTGAACGTCGATCGCCCGAACGATGCACCAGCGCGGACCTATTTTTAATATTACACCTCCCGTATATAAACGTATACCCCTTTTTCTTGCCCCACCTAGCCCATTTACGTCCCGTTTGCTGACCACCCCCGCGAGAGATCCACACAGACCGCAAATCATCGTGTCGCATCATCAGAGTACAGAGAACTGTGGACTGTGGGTCATGCATTTCTCTCTCTCTCTCTCTCTCTCTCTCTCTCTCTCTTTCTCTCTTTCGCTTCAGGTCTCTCATCGTTGTCGTTGATGACTAGTTATGGTTATGAGCTTGATGTTAACGAGAGTCACAAACGAGACAAAATATATCTGCCCAGTAGTCGCTCTCTTCAACCTCGTAATTCTATGATGATTATTTTTTAAACATGCGAGAGTGAATGAGAGAGAGAGAGAGAGAGGGGGTAGTCGTGTATGCTTCAATAATGTCATAAATTTTCGTGTCGAATCGAGAGTTAACCAACTTATTTTAACCTACTAATCAACTTATCTTACCTACTTAACCATCTAACCTACTTAACCTACTTAACCAACTTATCTTAACCAATCTTAAACATAGATGGAAATTTTTTAGTTTGAGAAGAATCAGAATTGTTCCGTGTATCCAACTGAAGAATGATTTTGTGTTCGCTTGGGAGTAAAAGAATTTTTTTTGGCAGTATAAACTTTTTTTTTAGCATAGATTCACACGAAAGAATATTTCACATCAAGTATTTTATGGGCAGAAAAATTATTTATTCAAATCGATCGAAAATTTTTGGGCAAATCTATAGGCAGAAGTAGCGAGTCATTATGGGACGTTCGATTTAAGCGCGATACCCAAAATGGATCCTATCGCAATAATTCTCGTAAAACTTATATGCAATGCCAAGACTCGTGAAACAAACGCAAAAGAAGCGTATGAATAAGCACGTATCGGAGAAAAAATGCACGAAATTAAAAAAATTATCCCAATTTCGTTCGTTGCACGAAAAAATTGCTTGCAAATGTTCGTGTGAAAAGAAAAATAATTTCTCTCTGATAATTGTCGTTTTGTCGTATTTCAATCGAGCCAATGAAAACAAAAAAAAAAGTGCCTATTTGCTTTGAGGTAGTACTGTCGATACTGCAAGAGTCAAATGTATACACCGTCATGTTTGATTCACGCAGTATTTAGAATAGGCAATGTCACATCTATAATGAACCGATAGAAAAGTACATTTTGGATATTTATATTTCCTAATTACTACTCTCACATGCTCTGAACCTGTACTTGTAAGAATTTAAAATGTTCCTTATAATACTTTCTCTTATTGTACCAATTTTAATTGAAATCTGAACGGTACATTTTGAAAAATACGATGAAAACTGTGATTTCTCATAAGACTCAATGATAAATTTATGAAATTACAAATGCCAATATCTTTTTTCTGGTTCTCTGTAGACTTTAAAAAATTTAACTGAATCTTCGTCTTATCATAATCTACCACTACAACAAATTTTTATTAAATTCTGAACGGTAATTCTATAATCGACAGTACTACCTTAAAGAGGACATAAGCATTTTTGAACAATCCCCAAACGAATAAGGATAAAATTTTTTTAAACTTTAAACGACAACTTTTGCATACAGATTGATCGAAAAATATTCTTGGAATGCAGAAACAGTACAATTACAGTCTGGAAAATTCTTCTTATCTTCAATCAAACGAAATCTTCACTTCATAAATTTTGCGATTTGTTCGGCAATAAAAAAAAAAAAAAAAAAAAAACCGAGCAACGCAACAGTGTCAAGTGATTGTTCGATTGGACGAGAACAATTTTTCCATTTCATAAATACATTTAAAAATTCACCTGTCCTCAAATTATTATCTCAAACCTTATTCAACATTTCGCTTCGAAATTTCCATTTTTGTGTCCACAAATATTTGTTTCGTCGAAACGAATCCTCGGACGAAGGTGAAATAAATTGGAATTGCAAGCCCAAACTAAAATCCACGAATTTCATGTAATTTTGGTAAAAGACCAGCACGAGAACAACGATCCGGTTCACTCGCACGAGAGTTCACTTCAGTTTGGAAGATTGCAATTTCCGGTGGTACGAGAGTCTAGAAAGTGCACGCGAGATTGGATATATAATACGAGAGGACCCCGATATGAGACGAGAACACACGTTGCATTAGATTGAGCGTCGCTGCGTCTCAAGGCTGATGCGTCCGAGAGCTAAGGACGCTTAGAGTCCCCTCTATCCACAAAATACTCACACATGCACATACCCTCGCGAAATACACACTTGCATTTACGTATGCAAAAAACACTCGCACAGTTTCAGTGGCGCGTGCATCTCAAACATTCGTTCTCGCCTGATGTAAAAAAAAAAAAAATCGACTCGCTGTCAATTGATCTTTCGATCAAAATGTACCAGCAACGCATAATATTTGCATCGGAAATTCGTGTTCGCAAACTTTTCGTTGTGTCGCAATGATTTTTGGGCTAAATTTTATGAGACATACAAGTGCGAAATATTTCGTCAGAGATACTTCACGAATTGGGAGGGAAAAAAACGATCTCTATGAATTGTTAAATTCTTTCAGTAATTTTTAAAATATTTTCTTTTGTTTCGTTTTGACGCCAAGTATTTTTTTTTGTTAACGTCCAAATTAAAAAATTCCACATTGCTTCCTCGTTAGCTCGCGCTCACAAAGCTGCTATATCTCCGGGACAAATTTGCACGATTGCGGTTTGCGGTTTTTTGCATAAAAAATTTCCATGAAATCTGAAGCTCTTTGCCGATTATTTTCAATAGAAAACTTACGGCTATTTATGCAGAAAAGTTCAGCGAGATAGTTTCAAATTTATGAGAGTCACAGCGTGACGATTGTCGAAGAAATGACATTTGAAAAAAATGAAAAATTCTTCAAAAATCCCAACCTTTTGCCTGATTCTATATTGAACCTTGCAATGACAAACATGATTATTGCCTTCACCATCTATGCGAAAAATATAAATTTTATATTTGCAAATTTGAGAAAATCGGAGTCGTTTGGCTATTTTTTCGAAAAAAAAAAAAAAAATGAAATTTTCGAAAAATCTGAACGGTTCGATCGATTCTGCTCACATATTGGAAAAATTCTCTGCTTCGGATCTGCATATAGCTTTAATTCTGCGAGATTGCTCACGGGACTTTTGTATTTTCATTTTTATTATTATTTATTTCCAAAACTTTAATTTGCAAAAAACATTAATACAAATGTATAGCTCAGCATACCAGAATCCATCTTGCTGAAATTTTTTCATAATTTTTAAAGCCCGACTCCAAGCACTGAAAACCTCAAATTATTTATTCATTGAGATATGAACTGCATAAGTGCAATGCTACTTCATGAGTGCATACCTTACAAAAACGAAAATTTTACAGGGGAACGGAAAAATGTTGTCGAATTACGAATATAATGAAAATAAACATTCATATGCCAAATTTTGATTATGAATAATTGAATCGTAAGTTTTCAATTCAAAGTAATGTTAATCAATAATCAATGATAACTGAACATTTATGACTTTGCAGCGATTAAATTCCTCGCTGATACGTCGCGGTCAACGTATAAATTCGTGGATTCGTTCTCTGTCGCAGAAAAAGTAGCAAGATGTAATTAATAATTAAATGCAAATGACTAGTTCATCTGATGATAGTACAGCAGTAGATATCCAAAAATAATGAAATCTCGTAACAACGGTTGCGGACGATCTTCTCGGTACATTGGTAGGACGTTTTCAGAAAATTTATTTCTACGATTACAAATCATTCATATCTTATGTCATTCAGGCAACTAAAATAAGAATCTTATTTAAAGACGATTTATGTTTTTTATTCGTGTGTTTTTATTGTTTCATGAGTACGGTTGCATCGAACATATTGTGCGATTGTGTAGATTTCATAGTATACGCTATTGTAAAATTTTATAAAAAAATGGACTCTGAGTAGACACTAAATGTAAACGCGAATCATTAATCTGCCATGTCAAGAAATTTGATCGAGGTAAGAGTACCGAGTCGTACTACTCCTCTTTTCTGCTATACACAAGCAGCCATTACATGAAGGATATGCGCCGATGGCTCAGTCTATGTGGCCGCATGCACGGTAGAGCGTAGTATTCCACGACCGCCGTTAGGTGGCTAACCGAGAGTCGTTTCTCGCAAGCGAAAAAGCCTACTCCGTGGTACATATAATCCCGACGCCTAAGACGTTTGCTTGCACACAACCACGGCTGACTATTCGTCCCATGGAGTCGTACAGACGTTTGCTATACACACTTGTTAATTATGGGTTTTTTATTGCCCCACAAGTAGTACTTATTTAAACAAATGACTGAGTTATTTACTTGATACATTTCTTGATTTTTTTTCAGTACATGCTAGTTGTACACAAAACATATACCGACCGTCTGTATTTTAAGTTATACTCCACATACATAAACAGTAATATAACTGACATATCTCTAAAAAATAAAGTATAAGGGGTATAATTCATTGTACATATATCTATATATATATATACAGTTACATATCTCATTACGTGTATCCAAAACAAATCTGTGCGACATAAATTTCCTAACGATCGAACTTTGGAGGTCACTGCAATTTTGGCAAGCGAAGCGCAGGTGGAACATGCGGATATTCAAACTGGAACGATCGTTGCACCGAGTGGGATAGCCTGCAGTGTCGACCTCGGGCTTGTGAATTAAGGTGGTGCGCGGTCTCGTGTGTCCAAGGTCACAGAGCTCGGGGAATCGCTTGACTTTGAGCTAGATTCAGCAGGTTCGTTCATCTTTTTCTTTCCCCTATATAGCATGCCAGTAAAGGAAGACATGAAGAGAAAGGGCGAAAGTGTTTAGGTAACATCTGTTCCCTGTTGGACAAATTATAGCCGCGTAATTTCGGACCGAGCACCTTGCAAGCGAGGCAAAACGTTTACCCTATCCCCAACCCAAAATTCTAACTTCTAATATACCTGTGTGTAAAAGCAAACTAAGCCTCCTCGAGGCCTCTCTCGAAGCGGATATAAACGTTGCGAATATTAGCCAAACTTCTGGATTGAGGTAAAAAAAAAAGCAACGAATGTATAGTCACAAGAAAATAATGATAATTGGCTGATTAACCCTTGAAGACCTAGCTCACGGATCTGTAAGAACTCGTAGATTTTTTGTAATTTTGGTTTTTATTTCACCCTAATGTCTACACGAGTCAATTGAATCAATTATTATTTTTTTTTAATTTGGAATAGAAAGATGACGATTTTTTCTATCTTCCTGTTTGTTTATTCTTTCCGTTTGATTATTCTCTGTCAAAAATGTTCATAATATTATGCTTTGTTATTTATTTTTGCTTATTAACGTCTCAGCTGATTCTATCAAACTCTCGATAGTTATATATTATGATCGTTCGCGGATAGAATTTTTTTTTTTTTATAACTCGTATATTTTTATACTCGGTAAATATGTATCATTTGTTTTTTTTTCGACATAACGCTCCAGTAAATTTTTTTAAATTTTTCTCACTGCATTACAATTGCTCGCCAATCGAATACATTTTTTTCAAACGTTTTTGTACAGTTCATTCAATCCAGAACGAATATAAGTATGAAATACGATCTTGTTTTTATTTTGCCTCCTCGCAAAAAAAGCTTTGATTTGATAAATTTTTTCTTAGTTTTCAATGGCGATGTGTAAAAAATATGCCAAAAGCTCTAAATTCTCCACATTGTGAGATCCACTTGGCAAAGGTTTTCTACATAAATAGAATACGCGGATATGTTATAAATAATTGAAAAAAAAAGTGCAAATTAGTACTTGCACATTGCTTCCTCGTAAATATTCGAAATTTTACGAAGCTCTTTTTATCTCGCTCGCAAAGTTTCAAGCAAAGTGCAAGTTTCAATTTGTACCTTTTTTCACTTTTTACATATAGTTCATTAAACCGTTAGCCGATTTTTAAAAATTCGTCCTATCACGTAATAACCATTCGTGACTTGAATATTTTTTCTCCCTTACATTTTACATCTTAACCTGAAAAAAGTAGGCAATATTTAAAAATTAGTTACTTTTTTTATTTGGCTTCCTCATAGACTTTCTGGCGGTGAATATTTGTATATATTTTTTCGACTTTTTAATTCGTTCAGACTGATTCGAAACGTCGGGAAAACGTGTTTATAAAAAAAAATGTCTGGACGCGTGTATGCAGGTTTATGCTGAACTTGCAATATACAAACGGCTATATAACTCGAGAACAGAGAGCTTGTGCTGACGGAAAGAAAAAAATGATTTCATTGGTGTAACAAAATATGGTGTGCTGGTACATGGTTTTGCTTCGGCGATGAAATTATTTGTTCGTTCATCGAACAAATGATTACTGCGGCGACAATCGGTTTGACATCGACAAAAAATCATTGTTTGTTACCACAGCTATTTAATTTTTCATAACAAGTCAAGCACCGTCAGTGATTTTTGTACTTTCTTCGAGTCAGGCGCACCGAGAGATGCAAAATATTATTCCCTTTTTTGTATCATGGGAATGATATAAAATATCTCGGAGATCTTGTTTCGAAAACCGAGATGATTAACGGATATATATTGTATCTCGGATCGCGAGAAATTTTCGATATTATTATTCTGTCAAAAAATGTTTCTACGATGCACAGACGTAAGTTGTCACGTATACCTAGCTGCAAATCATAATAAGATTTCGTAGACGTGAAAAACGACAGCCTTGAGCCAAAATTCCATAATTCACTCCCCAATATATTACTTATTAAGAAACGAAGATTATTCATCAAATTTTGCGAGCTACGCGATATTCGAGGAAAAGAAAAGAAATCCCGGGCAGAAATTTGATGTGGCTAGAATCCGCGGGCCCCTATATCAGAGGCTAACCCTGTCAGTTAAATCTCTGGGCCTGATCGTGCTACGGATCAGGCCCATACATCCGGCGTGTAACGGGATTTTGGGTCCGGCACAACTTCGGTGCCTGAGCAGATTCTCATTGGGCCGGGATCTTTGCCGGATCCGGTTCTTTCGTTCAATCTACAATGATATTCGCGATTTCATGATGGGGAGCAGGAATTTGAAATTTATTATGAGGCATGATATAGGATTCGGCCGTGAACAGGGGTATTGGTAAGGTACGGTATTGATATATGGTACTGGCGATCATGCAGGCTGACCGGATCCTCAGATCCAAACCGATCGTCTTTTAATATCACGTGGTTTATTGGCACACACCTGCGAACACACACTCACACACACACTACGCAGTGTGCGCTATGTGCGTGGGTGGCGTGAACATGTATACGCATATATACAGAGCGTTAGGGCGTGCCTGACCTATGCCAATCTGCATCGCACATCTTGTTAACTGTGTTCGTTGCAGCGACACACGACGTATATATACGGCAATTCAAGTCCGGGATCATCCTCACCGTACTGCATACGATCCACATTATTTGTTATATCTATATGTTCATTGCCGTATACACATAATATAATTGTTGCGCACACAGGCGCATGGGAAACACCACAGAGACGATCACGAACGAGGGAGAATATTCGGCCGAGAAAAGCAAAGAGAAAGAAGGAGAGAGTGAGAGAGAGAGAGAGAGGGAAGTGGTGAAAAGAGAGGGCGCTAGTCTCGCACGCACAATCAATACTCCCTGGTAAAACCCGAAAATCCTCCCAGACGCTCGTAAACCTGGAATATTTCGGCTCCAAAAACAGCTCTCGCGCGCGACGAACGCTGCCACGCGCGGTGTATATACACAATAACAGTTTGTAAGATTCGCATTAAATATCTGCAAGAAAGAGCGCAAGAGGAAGGAATTCTGTAGCGAGAGCCAGAAATGTTTTCATTTTTTTTTTTTTTTCCCCTTTACAAACATTCATAAATCGGACGATTATTTCCGTACACGTGTGGTTCATCATCGATCGACGATAAAAAAAAAAATCGCGATTGCTGTAATTTTGCAAACCCTCATTGCGTTAACTTCGAAATTGAGGAATTTTTTTTTTCTCGAAACGATGGCCCAGGGATGAGAACATTTTTTTTTTTAATTTTCTACAACCGAGTATCGCAATTTTCGTAAACTTGCCGACACACCAGGTGTAGGATTTGTTGCTCTCGAACAGTATTACTCAAGCCCTATTGCCCTCATAGAAAAAAAAAATGAATATGCGAGAATATAAATACGGATTTTATTTACTGAGAGATAGCATGCATAGTTCTACGCTAATTAGAAGCCAGGGGAAAGGATCTGAAAAAGAAAAATTCTCAATCTACGACTTTGGTGACTCGGTAGAATTTCGTTTATTTCTGGGACCAAAGTTTTTGTTTTTTTGTTTTTTTTTTAATTCTTTCCCCTGGCTTCTGCATCGAATAAAACTATGCACTCTATTTCATAGGTCATTCACTAATTGCTGTCCTTTATTTGTTAATAATTTTTCATAAAAATTTCACAAATTCAACACTCGTTCGAGTCTTATACGCATATACAGCTATAGACATATTTGAGAGTCCGCTGTCCTAGCGGAATAAACGAATAAAATATTATTATTAAAACGTTTTTTTTTTTTTTTTCTTAACAACTTATCGAGAGGAAAAACAAATTGAAATGACGAATAATTTCGTATGAAATGAGATTTGAAGGAAATTGCAGGGCGAGATGCATGAAGAAATAAAATGACGGAGAGAAAGAGGGAATGACCGAGAGCTCTAAAACTGAGAGGACGAGAGAAACTCGGCCGAGTATGCAGTCTGCACCGCGTGCACGATCTCGTCGACCGATGCGAGCCCGCGACACAATATGTGCAACTGGGATCCAAGGCCGGACGATCGTGACTGGTTTAATAGCGTCCGGGCCGAGAAGAGCGTACACACATACACACGAACATACACACACACACACACCACGCATGCACGCATAAATGCACATATGCACATGGGAGAACACTCAACGCTCCGAACCTCTCGACTCTGAGTTGCTGTTGCTGGTGCAATTATAATATATATGCCGAGCTACGAGGGCTCTCTCTTTCTCTCTCTCTCTCGCTCTCTCTCTCTCTCTCTCTCTCTCTCTCTCTCTCTCTCGCTCTCTCTCTCTCTCTCTCTCTCTCTCTCTCTCTCTCTCTCTCTCTCTCTCTCTCTCTCTCTCTCTCTGACTGCTGCAAAATATTCAGAATCTCATCGTATCTCTGGCTGAAAGCTAATACAAAAATAATTGTACAACTACACTGAAAAAAAAGGTAATGTAACGGCAACAAAATTCGTTTGTTGCCTGCGTTTTGTTACGACCAATATATAATTTTGTTCGTAGGACAAACATTTTGTTGCGACCAATGAATAAAAATAATTCTTTTTGTTGGCAACATCGTCCTAATTTTGTTAATCACATTTCATTGATACAACCAAAACTGTTTGTTGTTGGAACAAAACATACTTTATTTTGTAATGCAAACAAAATTATTGGATTGGGCGAACGATACAATAAGAAGACCTCGACCCATCTGTATATTTGGTTGAGACAATAAAAAAAAATAAAAGTCGACAACAAAAATGTTTTGTTGTCGTAACAAAAACTTCATGAACACCGCAACCCGTGCCCGTCAGACACACTATCGGCTTCTAACCAAACAGTATAGTTGTCGGAATAAAACGTTTTGTTGGCGCAACCAAACGTTACGTTCGCCCAACAAATTTGTCACGCCGGCAATACTGTAGCATCTTTGGTATCGCGTGGTGTGCAACAATCGTTCTACGACCGCGTGAATGCTTCGAGTGGGCATGTATATGGTGACAATATATTTTTTCGAGCCAACAGTGATATTAAAAAAATCTAAAAAATTAACAAATCTTCATGAGAAAGCGTCTAACAATCATTCAGATGGGCTCATTTGTTATTTTTCAATCTAACAAAGCATCTGCGCGAAAAATCTGCTCGAAGGTTTTTGAGGTTATGTTGATCCTTAGCCTCGCCTAAAACATTCTGTCATGAAATTCTGAACTTTTTTCACGGAAAAAGCTTCCTCTGTGCTCTGTGAGAAAGCATTTTGGAAGTTAATTAGAGAACCACATTTTTTAAATATTTATTAACAATATTATAGCGGAGAGCATTGATTATCCCCATGCACTATACGATTATTACTGCAACAAAAATGATTTGCCCTGTATGCAAAATATGTTTGTTGCTGCAACAAAATTTTGCTTTGTTCTACATACATAAAATATAGCGTTTCGAACAGCAATGTTTTGTTGAGCCAACAAAATATATATGTCCGTTCAACAAAATTGTTTGGTTGAGGTAACTAAATCATTCCATAGCGCAATCAAACGTTTGCTTGCGGCAACAAAATGTGTTTAACAAAACGATACCCATGTCGCCAACAAAACGTTTTGTAGATCACATATGTTAACAAACGAATTTTGTTGCGCCAACGAAACTTTGGTTGTCACAACCAAACTTTTTTTTGAGTGTATGCCAGTAGTTTCGCGACCGCTTTTGAGACTTCACTCATTTCCAACATATCACGAAAATCCGGCATTCATATCACAATAGAAATCGCCTATATATACCTCAAACACATAGCTGCATAAAAATTTTTGTTCGAATGAAATGATCTTTTGGTATTTCGCTAGTCATAAATTAGAACGCCATCATTTATAATTTTCAAATTTCTTCACCCTCTATTCGTAATTAACGATTCGTGGATATCAATTTTCATCGAAATCGCATCATTATCGTCTTCCACCCCACCACATATTGATATCGCAAATTTTTAATTATGAAATTTTGTCCTTCCATTCAAACTCCCCGCTTGGGACACTTCCTGTTATGGATTTTCATTAAATTCAGATGATTCTGCGTGCCCGACCCATCGATGATTCATCATGATCAATCGTCACATTTAATTTTCTATCGACAAAAGTGATCGGGGTGTTCAAATATGGTAGCGCGACTATATAATATAACAGCGAGAGAGCCGAAATGCCGATGAGTCGGCTTTTGAAACGGAGAGAAAGGAGATTGTTCGAACGGGAATTGCTATACAATAATATGAAAGCGATGACGAAAGTTTCAACATATATAACGTGTGGCAAAACTAATAAACGGATTATTCCTCGCGTTATAGAATTTCAGGAAAAGTCTCGAAAACCAATAACAGAAGGAAAAAATTTTTATGAAACTTCTTTTCGAATTGAATGAAGACGATAAATTATATTCAGCGAAGATGAAGTCCAGCAAAACGAGATTGATTCCAATGATTTCAGGGGGTGTCTTGAAAGAAATCAACAAGTAAAAAATTATAATTAACGTGGAACCAAAAGCGCTCAAATGATTTCCGTGAAAACGCGGTACAGAAATTTTTACCGAAGATTTTATGTTTCGCGAGGGAATGAGCCTCGTCTCGCGAGGACATCGAGGAAAGATCGTACATATACGTAAATTTGAAAAATTCGATGATCGGATATGGACGACGGTAAAAGTTTGATCAAAGATTAGGCAGCTCAAGGGAAATGATATTCGTGTCATCGAAAGTTTTACTGAAGATTGGGTAGCTCAAAGGATGCGATTTTCATCTCGCATCGAGGGTATCGAGAAAAGCCATAAAAACAAAAAAGTTTCGTCTTTTTCTCTGGCGTCATGACGACGAAGGAAGCGATGAATTCGCTGCATCGCGAGTCAACATCCCTGCAAAAGAATGAGACACGAGAGAGAGATAAATAGAGATCGAAAGAGAGAGAGATGAGGAGCTAGAGAGAGAGAGAGAGAGAGAGAGATGAAGAGAGAGAGTGAAGAGAGTGAGAGAGAGGAAGAATCTCGTGGGGCCCTTTGTGGACCGAGGTAACCGCGTCGAATTCGCGATGTTGAGCTCTCGAACACAGAAAACCTGTTCCCTCTTTTCACCGAGAAACTTATATAGCGACCAAGAGGATGAGGGTAGAGAAGAGGAGCCTGTTTAGGATTCTTTACCAGCGAATATGCGCGCGATACACACGTATAGTAAGCTCATATATACATACGCGTGGACGTGTGTATTATGCACACGGTGATTATTCCGGTTTTCATTGGAAGGACCCCCGAAAGGGAGACAGTGGCACATGAGAGATTTACGCGCGTGCCCTGTGAAAAATGTGCATGCAGAAAAAAAAACGTTTTCAAGAGGAGCATTGACCAGCATGTAATGCAATGAAGAATCAGTAGCAATTATATGCATTTATAATATACACATATACAATGTATATATAATATATATAGCATGTGAAAGAGATGAAAGATCAGCGAGTAATCCATATTGATTCGAATTGTCGTGCAAAAATGCAAGATAGAGAAGAAAAAAAATTACAAATTTCAGAAATGGCATCTGCGAGTTCAAGACGACAAAGACGAAGTTTACTCGTTCATCTAGCTCTCTCATTCTTGCTTTAGGTCCATTCCCTATTATATTCTCCCACGTTACCACTAATATCTATTATCATTATGATCGTTGGTTCGTCAGTGTTGTCGGATCAAAAATTGTCCGTAAGAATCCCTAATGGTAGTAAAAAATAAATATACCTCCCTCGTTGTTTCTAATACGTTCCCGCAAACGCCGCACAAATGAGAAACGTCATAAAAACAAAATTCGCAGATCTCTCGGAAAATTGATCGTTTCTCGGGTCCTTCGGCGAGAGGATATTATCGTTTCGCCCGATATGTCCCGTCCGGCCGCGGTGTTTCGAGCGATATAGTGTGTGTGTGAGTTGAGGAAAAAATAAAAAAAATAAAAGAAGCGCAAAAAAAGGAGCAACTTCAATTAGAAATTCTCGAAAGTCTCGAGGACTTTGGCGCGCTCCTCTCGCTTGGGAACGTTGGAATCCATTAATATAATTATTCCGGGCAATATATACATACATATATATACCTAACATGTACATCGTAATATAATTTTAAGAGGGCATCATCATCAACATCACCGTGGAGTATAGGGTGATTATTGCGAACAGTGATTAAGAGAAAAAAAAAACACACACACACACACACACAGAGTAAAATGAAGTCTAGGAAGCAAGTAGGATGCGGTCGCGAGATCGCTCCGAAGCTCGTATAACGTTTCGCTCTTGATCCCGGGATATTCCCATGGGCATTTCATGGTCATAGTAAAGGAACAAATAGTGGAGGAAGACTACATGCTGGTTTCCTCGTGGATGCTGTCGGAGTATAGCACTTATCGTACACCATATAAATACGTCACACATACAACGTATGTATATTTATCGCGTATTATGTATATCTGTAATATCTGCTCCTGAAATACAAAAGGTCGTATCCCAGACTAAGCGGTGGATATTGAACTTGGAGTGTTACACCCTTATGACATTACGCCCTCGGTGTAGGTATATATATATGCATTCTGCGTTTTACCCAGTCCCTCCCGAACTCTCGCTTCTGACGCTCTTGAGCTCTCCTCGCTCTCTCCTCTGTGGGACATGGGCATCCTGCTGGGTATTGATCAAGGAGTGGCAGCGGGTGTTCTTGAACCCCCGATGCTCTTGCTCCCAGTTTACGATGTTCTCGAACGACCGGGCGCCGTCGAAGTATATAGCAATGTTACGATATATAGATCCACTTCTGGTGTACTGTATACTTTACGTACGAATATGCACGTGTTCATGTGTATACGGCATGTGTATATTATATATTTCATATATACTGGGATTTTGTACCAGAGGTTAGGTGCTGTACGCACCTTCGATTCCGAAACCAAACTCAAAGAAGGCTAATCCAAAACCGTGTATATAGTCATTGTTTTTTTCAAATTAAACCATTCATAGAGGGTTTGGATTAATAATTCGTATACACAGCCTCAGCAGCGAGATGGGCATACACTATATATAAGAGACTAGGATTTCATGGGGCTCGGACACGCTACGCGACCTCGTTTCTCGACCTAAATAATTATCCTTTTCAAATTTCACCCTTACACAGCTGTGCTGCTAACGAAACCAAACAGGTCGTCCTTCTAAAATTGAAACCCCCTTGTGCAGAGGTTTCAAAAGGTCCAACCAAAACAGAGATATTCTCTTCAGATTGGACAACCCTTGTATTGGCCTTCAATTCTTGTATATCGCAGCTGTCACGGCGAATAATTATCATCTGGAGATATACATGTATAATTTTATCCGATGTGTCTACATTTATACTGGATCGTTCGAAACTCAGGGAAATGCGCTGATTAACCGAGTAGGCTCCGCGTACGCACCGAAGTATTTTTCTCTGACGAAAAATTTTCCGTTCCGAGTCGTCGTCGAGTTTGTTTATGTTGAGGATGGACATTCGGGATAAATGAAATGCGTGGGATGTCTTAATACATATAGTCGCAATACGCCGAGTATTTGTGCAAAACACCATAGTATCATGCATTAAAGCACACAAATGTAAGTGCCACTTTCACGGGTGTTGAAGTTACATTTTTGGAGTGCTGCAATTGATAACGGCACCCTTCTAAGCATCGGGTACAAAAAGTTCAAAGATGCAATTTTTCTGCATTAATTATCATTAAATATATTATCGATAGCATCGAAATTTGCCTATCGATGTAAAAAGGAAACATTTTTGACGCACAATTTGACCGTGGGAGTTGCAGTTATAAAAACGAAAAAAACGTCTGAGCACATAATCCCTTCTTACTCCTTCACGATAGTTCAAGTAGTGCATGTGCATACGAAGATTTACGTTGTATGCTTCCGAGAAACTCTTTAGAAATTCGTGGTCACCGACCATCACGACTACAGAATCGTATATTAACCGTGACTCGTTATTATATTGACGCAAATGATGGTGCGATACGCGCAGACACTCTGTTATTCCACGTCAAGGAAAATAAATTTTTGAAAACAGATACTACAAGCTTTGTGTTGCTCTTGTCTGGTCAATTTTCGATTCGCTCTTTTCTATTTTCTCTCTCTCTCTCTCTCTCTCTGGATGTATGTATAAATGCATATATATATATATATATATATAGTTTTTTTTTTAACGTAAAAGTAAAGTTTCCTCGGTTAATATTTACTGGATATGTATGAATATGGATACACGTGCGATGTCTATGGTATAACGTCCTCGGTGCTAAAAACGATCAAATGTATCTGTCTCTTTCCCTATCACGAAAATATATACGTTTCGGCAATGCACACACGGCTCTTTCGCAGAAATGTTGAGATCCAAAAATATCTTACGCACGGCCAAAAGTCGCCGCAAGAGCATAAAGCTCGCGCGAAACGCACAAGAAAGATAGAGAGGAAGTAATATAGAACTTGTTATACTCGGCTCTCGTCGGCACTATATATCCCGTCGTGAGAATAATTGCCGTGTGGCAGAGAAGGCATAGAGGGATTTGCGAATTCTCCACCAAAGAGCATCCTGCTGCTGTTATAGACGACGAGAAGACGTCTAGATGAATAGACTGCTGAGTCCATGAGGTTTCGTTAAATGCATTTGTGCATTTGTGTTACACGCTGAAAGATGTCTGGACAGAAAAACCCGATCGAATTTTCCCAATTTACAATTCAGGTAATCTAAGTTGACCATGCTACATCGAGGATGAAGATACTCATCAGACATTGGGTTAGGTAAGAAAAATAGTCATTTAATTGTCGAGACTATAGCCGCGGTTCGATCTTGAATTGAAAGGCAAGCTTGTGGTACGCTTGGAAAATCGGTCAAGCGAAAAGATCGCAGGTCAAAACCTTTAAATAAGAATATTATTGCGTATAATATATTTTATCTCATACATATATGTATACACATCCTGACTATACTATATCGTACTTTTCGAGGACCTAAAGACTTAAATAAGCTCTAATAACGATCACAAGAGATACAAATATGAAAAAGATAGCTCTATATCAGGTTCTAAATAGGGCTTGCGGACCAAAAAGCGCTTAATAAGGTTTTGTTTAGTATCTAAAGGTTCAATGTATAGGAACAAAATTTCGACTCTGGAGAACTCTTCGAGTGCATGCAGGCGTTCAGTTGACATGTAATATATGAACTAGAAGTTTATTATTGCTCGCGTACTCGCATCTTCGTTGCTTTTTTGCTTGTTCAGTAATTTTCTTATTATGCACTCAATCAGATTACAATTTTGTCACAAATTTGTGTAAGGTTCATCCGTGTATCCATGTAGGTTTTTGTTTAAGTTTTATATGTGAATATGTCCTTTCAATAATATAGACCCCTTTGGGATTCTTATAGGAGGAAACCACTTTCAGCCATGATGCTGCAGAGGGAGCATACATTGGAAGGGCCGAGCAAGTTTTCCCGGCCCAGGCATTTGGATTTTCCCATTGCCACCGGTGAAGTCTCGTCCTTACATTAATAGTCATTGGACTTGTATTATTGGGAGCTGCGCCTCACATTAAACACTCTTGAGACTCGTGTTATGTGAAATAGGTCTTATATTGGATAGCTCTCAGATGACTTGCATGATAGTGATATGGATATGAGAATGGAAGAGCGTCTCTGCGTACGTGATCGGTGAATATATATGTGCATGTCCATGTGAGTATTAAACGCCACCCGGGGTCCACGAATTTAAGGAACTAAAAACTAAGGCATTCAATCTTGGTACAAATTTAAAGACTTTCGTTTTTTGTTCAATGTTCTGCGTTGAATTGTACCCGAGTAATTATCGAAGTTAACCAATTAGATGGCCAATCCAATCCAAGTTCTAGCCAGAAGCAAGTTTTCCAAAAGGTCCGTATACCCGTTCACTACAAATTAGCAAAACGTTGGGTATCCGAAGCTGCTCACTCGGAGTTTCTTCATACCTGGTGGACCTTATCAAGGTGTGGTACGTAATTTAGGCAAAAACTCCGGGCAAGCCCATGGGACGGGACGCAACCGTGCCTCTCGTGTTTGACAAAGTCGTCTGGTCCTTCAACGTCTCACTTTTTTTTTATCTCTTACTTTTGTGAAGCGACGAAACTCGATGTGAAATCTCGTTGATTCTGCTATGTGCCAGCATATGTTCACTGCAACGGGGCACGTGAGTTTGAGGATTGGTTTGCGATAACCGTGAACTGCGCGAGAAAACATTGAAGCAACGGATGACTTCACGAGGAGCATACAAATACACAATTTTTTTTCTTTAAGGTAGTTCTATCGCTGCAGACTAGTCAATTAGCTATAAATGTCTAAATGATGATTCCTAAAAATATTGGATATATGGGTTAAAATTAATAAATATTAAATAAGCTTACCCAGGTGAATACAATTAATCAACGGTTTATTATAAATAATTATGTAACTAGTAAAATAGTAATTGCAACGACTCGAGTATTACTAGATCTCGTATGATATTTACGTGTGGCAACGTTGCGTTTTCTTTCTCTTTTCATTCTCGTGCCCTCTCACTCTCTCGCCCGCTCTATTGACGTTGACGCGGAGAGGTTATGTTGTTCGACTTGTCAAATACCGCTTTCGTTTCGATATCGCGTTGCCACATTTTTTCACCGTCACGACATTATGCCATAAGTTGTGTATCACTACCCGGATGCTCGTATTAAAATCAGTATAGCTTAAAAAATTGGTCGACAATCATATTTTTTTTTAGGCTCGTTAGATTTTTACGTGTTTAATGAATCTAAGTCTCGTTTTTTGTAAGAATCTTTTGGATTTTCGATAAGATATATCGTTTTAAAGTGACCGGAAATCGGTTCTTCTATATGCCGAAGCAAATTTGCCTTGAGGAATTGGCATTTTCAAGTATTAATTTCTCCGTAATTAGGTCGATAAGGGGCATTGACGTTTCGCGAAATGAATAAATATATTAAAATTGAAGATATAAAAAAAAAAATTTAAATCTTATGGATTAGTTACCACGATAGAACTACCTTAAATTGAACGAAAAATTTGTCAAAAAAAACTCCTTCAAATGTTTATTAAAACCGTACGTCCGAGCCGAACCAGAGGCCTGAATTAATTCAATCAAAATTGACTTTTACGTTTTTTTTCTCCCAGTTACATACCCTTATGTTTGAGCATATTTTTTGATGTCCCAACAGACGTATCCTACAAACGAACAGATTATGCGGGTGAGTGCAGCTCTTTGTCACTCTTTCAATCTATATACCATTCTATTGTCTCTCTCTCTCTCTCTCTCACTCTCTCTCTCTCTCTCTCTCTCTCTCTCTCTCTCTCTTTCTCACTGACGAAAGTATGACTCGTATAACTTTGCCAAGTGAGACGCGAGCGACTGTAACGCGTGCCAAATCGTCGAGCGATTCGCTTGTTGGCTTTGGCAAACTCGACACCTGATACCGCGTTTCGTCTCAAAGCAAATGTATAAACCTCCAACGAATTGCATTCCTGAACACGATGCAATCTTTCTGATTGAATTATTTATTTTACAAATCGTGAATAATGAAAGAAAAAAACATCTTTCTCGCTTCTCGGAGAGAAAAACTTTCAGGATTTCAGAACTCCAATCTTCAATCTACGAGACCCGAGAGCTTCATATTTTAATTGATGCACTTAAATATCGCAGAGTAGCTGGTGTTTGCATAGCGAAAAAGAATCTTTCAACGGAGAATCGTTTAATCTTGCCAGAATTTTACGAGTAACCCCGAATTTATTAAATTCAACTGAACCTTTCGGTTAATTCAACGAACCAGAGGTATTTATTAATTTCAAATTTACTACAAAAATCTTCAATTTACAAAAATGAATTACCATATTAACGAATTTCACGTGTCTTAGCATTTGTAGCTTGAAAATGATGCATTTATCGTATATAATACCACAAAGAGCTTCAAAATTATCGAATATTTCCTGATAGGTTCCCTGCAAACAAACGAACGAGTTAAGTTTTTGAGGTTAAAGAATCACGAGTGCGAAGCACGAGTGATTTTTCTGAAAAACTTAACGGGTTTGTTTGTAAGCAGGGAACCTCAAGGGAAATATCCCGATAATTTTGAAGCTCGCGTGATATTCGGAGGATTATTTTTTCCACTCAAATTTCGGCCAATGGAATTGCACCATGAGACATCACACAATTAATAGTTATACAATTCAATTTGGGATTAATTGAACATTTCCCTTCACTTTCTCATCAATGGTTTCCAAAGAATTGACTCCGAATCCTACTCATATTTGATTGAGATCCTTCAATTGCCACAATAAAATTCAATCTGTCAGTTCATCTCTCATAATTGAAGAAAAATGATATCTCAATCGTGCACAACACACTTGATGTAGTCAAAAAAACGTGACGACACTTTTTCAGGGCTGAACCACCCTTCACAATATGGTTAGAACAGTCGTTCACCCAAAGAAATAATCTCCAAAGATGACCCCCTGCTTTAGGGTGAAATTACAACAAATAAAATTAATTCTTCTATCAAATGTGTTTATTTGAAAATGAGTTCGAATTTCATGGTTTAAGATGTATATTATGTCCCCTCAAGAAGTTTCGAATAACTGAGGTAATATGAAAAAATGTTCACGTTCCTGAAATATCTGGTTCTTCTTCTTTTCAAGCTGCACGCAGCTGGGTCTCCTGGCTTCCATCACGACTGTTTGCCATTTAGTATTCTGAGGCTTTCTGAAGCAGCATTAATTTGACGAGAATGGTGCGTGTCCAAAGGTTTATCCCGCGACCCCCCTTCTGAAATAATCCCCAACGATTTTGTGCTTATACATCTACACCCACCTCTCGTTTCTATACGGATTCTCGATTGCTGCAAAATGAAAGCAATAAAATTCATAAATTTCTGGCGTTTAATGTCTAAATCACCTGGAACATTGAATTCAACATAACGTGAATCTATTTCGCATTTTGAATCTCACATTTTTTGCGAATCATTTGTAGAAACAATGGAGAAATGGATTTTTAATAAGCCCATTTAGCCTAGGAATTCTGATGCTCTGAAGCTAAACACTGCGTCACAGCATTCATTTGCAATCACAAATAACGAGTAGTGAGAACCGTTTGAAATAAATTATGAACGGAATAATTTGGAATTATTCTTTCAAAAGTTATGAATTTCCATTCTTGTGGAACGAATGTCCTAAATTATTCTGAATATTGTAAGGTACTTTTTTTTTCTAATTAATGCTTCATCGTATAATTTTTCAGGTTTTTACGCTCCTTTCCCATTGTACGCATTTACATCCCATTACTTGAGACTCCCCAGAGTGTTTTTCGCAGTCAGCTTCGATTCTGATGCAATACTGTATCGCATTTGCACGAGGGCACAGGGAAACTGTGGAAAACCTGGCTACTCGTCGATATTTTTGGATAATTAATGGAAATAATGTTTTACTCGAATCATGCCTGATCCTGCTGAACAGCTGAATTGACAAACACCCGCCAGGATCATCAGTTTCGTAATCGCTCGTAATTGTGTCCTCAGCCAGCAAGTGCCAATACTCAGATATCTACAGACTTACTCAAGCTATTTTTGTTAAGTTTTCTCCTCGCAAGAAGATGACTTACGGGCCAATGGAGTAAAAAAAAAACATCCCGTTTATTTTTACCCAGCTAGTATACATTGAGCGAGTGATCTCCATGGATATCGGTCAGAGGAAAAACAAAAAAGTCACAAAGTACGACTGGATGAAGATGGAGTGATGTGTGCGAGTCGACTAAGGCTTTAACTAGATTTAGCCATACGGGATTCGATTCGTTTCACTGCATTGCCACTGTACACGGTGTATTACTATGCCACAGCTGTACCAGTCAAGTCCGTAAGTACGTAACTACGTTGTAACTATGTTGTGAAACGTGCGGAACGGAAATGTGCGAAGTTTTTGTTCTGATCTTCAGGTCTTCTGAGCTCAATAAAATTCTTATCTCTCTCTCTCTCTCTCTCTCTCTCTCTCTCTCTCTCTCTCTCTCTTCTCTCTTTCTCTCTTTCCCCTCTCATTTTAGTGCCTCGTGTTGTCCCTCACAAACAAGGCATGGAATTCTCATAACTATACAGTACACATATAAAATTAAGAGCAGCAATACCATTCTGTCGTGACGATAACTCTCGTGTCTCCAAGCAATACGAGCAAGGACGCCGACTTCTTATTATACGGACAATCGAATCCTGTCCAAGAATCCGTAAATTCCGATTCGTAAGATCCTTCACCCTATTACACGATCAATATAACTGCCATTTGTCAAACGGATACATCTAAGTCGCTCATTTTCATATTTCATTGGACTTCTGCAAGGCTTATTGTGTTTTATAAACACAAATGCGAAGGGGAGTGTGACACTAGAGAGTCCATGGATTGATGAGTGCAACTCTAATTATAATTATTGAAAGCACCGTCGCGTTGAGGGGCGATTCTAGCAAATTTTGGCTTATAATTGCATAATATACATCCACGTAAACGTACACACCTTTAACCCCGAGAACGTATTGCAATGCCTACTATTTTAGTAAGAAAAACTGTAATAAGATCTTTCTAGGAGATGGTTCAAACACAACGAGGAGTCAGGTTTGTTTGTGGTTAACTTTGAATTGTTCAAAAAATATTTTCTTCGTACTGAGAGTATCGATAACTGCGATGGGAGATCTTGAGGTTCCATTCTTTGTATGGTACGTCTATATTTGATTTACTATTGTATTTAATCTATCTTGGATTATCGGGATTTTACTGTCAGCGACGTATGTTAGCATATCGTCTGCATATGCACCGGAGTGAATGTTATTGCCTGGTATTTAGGTTGACTGGGTTTAAAACTTTGCTGTTGTAAATATATTGAAGAGTACTGGAGAAGTTACCTTTCCTTGTTGCCTACCCTCACGAATTTGAAATACCATAGTTGCTTGGTTGTAGTCGTCCCAGGTGACGAACGATTTGCCGTGAATCATGTCGCAGATTAGCAGGAGTAGATAGTGTACGAGGAAAGTTAAGTTTCCGCAGTAAGTAGATCAGACCGTTCAGCCAGACCGAGTCCTGTTCGCAGCCAATCGCGGTCCTGTTCGCGATGCCATGGTCTTCATCATATTTGTCGAGCAGCATCCCCCTTTCGTTTGATTCGTTGTCACCCCATCTTGAGTGTCTGGGGCTTACATCCCCAGCCATGAATTTATCGCAGGGTCAGGATGGCCGAGCGGTCTAAGGCGCTGCGTTCAGGTCGCAGTCCACTTCTGTGGGCGTGGGTTCGAATCCCACTTCTGACATTTAACTCTTTTTTTTTTTTTTACTTATTATGAATAAATCTCACCTCTCGCTATTCAGAGCAAAGTAAATTATGTCTTTGCTGAGACCTGGGTCGTAAGGTTTTAGAACGGTGTGCGTTCTCATCTCGCGTGAATGCCTCTCGTTCATCGTTTAATTACCGTAGTATTATCATACAGCCAATTAAGTCATCAAGAACTCCACTCGCAGTACGTAACCCACGACGACATTATACATTATGTATGTATGCATTATGAAGGGAGAGAGATCTGACGAAACTTTTCGTGCACGAGTTGATGTAGCATATAAACGATGAGAATTACGATCAACCCTCTCGTTCATGAGAAAGAGAGAGAGAGAGAGAGAGAGAGAGAGAGAGAGAGAGAGAGAGAGAGAGAGAGAGAGAGAGAGAGGGAGGGATAGAGAGAGAGAGAGAATTCTTTTTCGTTTTGCAGCCCTTGGGAGTTAACGCTTTCCCTCTTGGTTAGACTTTCTCGTGACAAAAGCAACATTACACCAGCAAAAAATCCTTCATACTGAAAAAAAATCGGTTGAATCTACCGAAAATTGTTTCATTCAAACAAATTCGGCGCTCACGGCAGGCGAAACGAATATTCTGTAGTACAACTATTAAATATTCAGTTGGCGTTTGATATCATCAACTAACTCCATCCAATCAATATATTTTAGTCAAATTGAAATATCGTTATTATATGTCGACAAAGTTTCCATTTGGTTAAAGCATATGGTTTATTTGTTTTCGATTATGTCTGATTGTAAAACAAGTTGCAATACTTCAGGGAATTAAAAATATATTCGGAGCGAAAAAAAATTATGCTAAGTGAACTAAATATAAGTAACAACGAGACAAATAATTCGTCAACTAAATTGAATCTTTACTTTAATTCATCAACAAATATAGTATTCTGATAACTGGTCAGTCGTTCAATTCAATCAAATGTATATGGATTAACTTTTATAGTTAATGCAGATCTAAATTTATATGCAGTGTATGTATATCGGGTTAAGAATACAAATTAAATTGTTCATTCTTCACTCGCTTTTTTTGACATTGTGAATTGTTGAATGAACTATTCGTATGGTCCATCCAAACAAGCTTTCTTCCTGTTTACTAAATCATTTTTTTCAGTGCGTAATCTAATTAACTAATTGCATTTATAATTAATACAATCATAATGTATTTATTATAAAAATAGTATAACAATAATTTAAAAATTTTCAAAAACGTACTATGTCGATATTCACGCACGTTAAATATTTTGTCTGAGCCAAGATTTAAACTATACCTACCTACAAGTTTCCTATCGTATACTGAAGCGATCAATATCCCTTTATTGAGACTCATATACCTACGCAATTTTTTTTTACTTTCATCATTTGACTTCGCTTCAATTATTTTCATGGCCATGATGCTCTTCAATTAACGAAATTAAATATTTTCTTATGCCTTTATCGGTATACAATATGATTTAAGCTACAGTTCTCTAATAATAATATTTTAAATTAACGATTACCAAAAATATATTGATACGTTAGACCATAATAAACAAATATGTTGGGGCCTTCTCTCGTATGGAATATATTACTCGTATTAATGCGCTTTCAAGAATGAAAATATCGCACGACCAAATAAGTAACAGTAACAAATGAAAATATAGCGTACATGTACCAAGTGATAGTATATAGTATGGTCCCTTGTCTAGCGCTAGCGATCACTAGCCCCATATGTGGTAGCGCTGGGATATAGATTGGGATTTTCAATGTTTAGTGAGCTTTCACTATTTCAGGGGTCCGACTTTTTCGTGCTTCACAATTTTGATCGTTTGAATTTTCAGACCAACGCTTTAATAAATTCGAAATTGTAAACTTTTTCAATTGATATTGGCTAATCTTAAACAAACTTGAATTGCAACGTGCCATCGCTGCAGCTATCGACAAACGAGTCCATTTCGTGTGACTCTCGGGTCAGGATTTGCCCTTTCGGGCCAAATCGCCGTTTTGGGGGTTGGATGCTTGAGCTGCGTGGAAGTTTTCAGATTCTCCGGGATGCTCTTTCGTTTAGTCTCGACTGGTCTACGCATCCCCAAACCGTCACATTCTGTAACCCGCCAGGATCGACTCTGCAGGAGAAAGTAAACTCTCATTCTCTTTTTCGTTCTCCCGATTCTCTTGTTCCGTTGCTATGACAACAGACGCGCAAAAACTCCATTGATACCACTCACCAATCCTGGGTCGTAAAAGTTGCGATGCGAGCAGCACCCCCAAGCATTTTCTGTTACCGGTTGATGGATAAACATCATCCATCTCTCTCTCTCTCTCTTTCTCTCTCTCTTACTCTTACACCTCCTATCAATAATATGTCAAGTATGAAGAGACAGATCCATGCTTAACAGTACAGTGTCAAATACAATATCGACTGGCTTCTTTATTTCACGTCTCAAGTTCACACGTTGTCAACACTCGTCGTAGGAAGCATCGAATTTCATTCAAAACGATACAAAAAACATACAATAGGCTTACGCGAGTTTAATAGAGCTAGACAAGAGCTTTCCGTGAACTTGAAACTGGAAACAAAATAAATTCAACGACGTAGCTTGACTGTATAATGGCGGCATATTGAGTTAGTTTACACCCTGGAAAAAATGCGGCAGCCTGGCCTATATTCTGAACTAAGTTTCTTACCGAATGTCTACACCGTCGACTCAGGGTCCAATTTAGTCTATCTGTTTTGACATTAGGTTAGGTCAGATTAAGTGAGCGGGGTGTCGGAATGCCACCTAGCGTGGGATTTTGGTCCACCACTGTTAACACGCCTATCAGGCGAGGGCCCAGTTCAGGTCAGGGCATGCGAAAAAGAGTCCTGACCTGTCACTAGATAGGCCATTTCAAAAGTGTTTACAGCATGTGACCAAAATGATTCAGGCCGAATTTAAGGTGTAGGTCACGGTCTAAACGGTTGGTGTAAGCGAGCTTATTGGCGGACAAAAAACAAATAGTCTGTAGTGAAATTTCAACTGCATGAATCAGTGGACTGGAAGGCAATAAATTAGCACTTTATTTTTTGCTCGATCAACTCAGTAATTATCGTAACCTTTGAACCCACTTATCCTTTATTTACCGTGATATCTGAGTGGAAAAAGGTATGCGTTTCGAAGAATCTCGGGGACTGTAATTTTTTTTCTGTTTGAACCCAATCTATTCTCCAGCAGGCCCGGACCATGAAAGCCATATCAGCTTTGTCGGTGGTCGATCACAGACGACTTTTGCAGTCTGCACTTCAGATTCAGACTGAACATTAGGAATCGGAGGTTGAAATTCAATTTATTCACATTGATTTTGTGAACATGCCTGGCAAGCCACAGCCCTGAATAATCGAGTGACATCGCCCCCAGAGAACTTTCAGCAAAGAACACCTTTCTAGATATTTCCTGTGCATATATCTTCGGAATCGACGTAACTGAAGTTTGGAACACCTATTTATTTATACAAAGAGGGACCACCGAATATTCTGCACAGTTATGACATATATCATAGAGCAAAGAAGGTACGTGGCAGTAATCCCGTTGTATGAATAACTTACAATCCAAACACTAAACTCCCTATTTAAGATTCCTTAAAATTCCATTTTTAGTCTGAATCTTCTAAATCATCTCCTGCCCATTCAAATTGTACAGCAGACAGTTGACGAAATAATTTTTTTTCCCTATACATTAACGAAATCGAAAGTTTCCCAGCTTCCGCGATAATGAGATATGGATAGAGGAGGGAACGAGGTTGTTGAGGATTCGCAGGAAAGTGCGTATGGAAAGGAAGAAAACTAGCGTGGGCCGAGAGACGGGGTTGTTAGCCGCGAAGCTCGCTTTTGGGATTCGCGCGAGAATATGTTTCTCTCCCACTGTGGATTTTCAAGCTCGAGGGGGAGAAACAGCAACAGAACAACCGAGCCATCAGGCAAAACAAGCAAAAAATTCTTCGTGTATGTGCGTTTAGGGGGTTCTCCGTCGGTCAGACCTCCCGCGAGGTTCTCAACCTTGTTTACATAAATCATAGGGCAACAGCCGCGTACGACTGCGCGCACAGTCTCGCTCCTCGTTCTGTGCTTTCCCAATGGTGAAAGAGGTGGTGCGCAGAGACTAAAGGAGTGTGCGAGGGAGATAGATCGAGCGAGGCTGAGAAAAGGAGCACATAGCAGAGACAGTGGCAATGGCAACCTCGGTCTTGGGAATCGACGACCTCGAATTGAGGGCCATATCCCGCGCTCGTGAAAACTCTTTCGCCCACACACACACATCGATGGAACATGAATACTGACGTAGCCAGACGGCCGGGCAGTGAATCACAAGAAATTCGTCGAACTCGTTGAGACGACTTTGTATCATACATGAAATATATGTGTACATAGCCCAGCTGCTATAACAAATAGAAACCTGTATTCGAAACAAGTTTAGACGTAAAACGATGTGGGTTACGACCATTCGTTTGATAGTGGTCGATATGTACATACACATATTTATACGCAAGGGATAACGTTACAAGTGTTCCATGCTGAAATTAGTTTCGGCTGCATACCATGTTCGATCGGATTGTCCAACAGTCTCTCGTCGGTTTTTCAAGTTATCTCTTCGTTTATATTTTTATGAAAAAGGTCCCTTATCCCTAAGAAATATTCGCCATTGTCAACGCATGAACTCTGTTAAAATCAATGAAGTTTCTGCCAAAGTCATTAACAATTAAAGATTTCTACTCTGACATCTGAATTCATTCAACTCTGCTTCTTCAACTCAAGACTGTTCTTGTGGCAAAATCACATGTGTCGTGCGAGTCATTGTGATCAGCTGAGTGGAGCAATTTTCTCGACGTATAGCCAATATTCTTATAAAATTACACGACTGAACTTGGCGCATCACTTATGTGCATCTGACCTGAGTTTTTTTGCTATAAATATAGTTACTAGCAGATTATTTTGTTTCGAACATCTTTGAGTTGGAGTGTCTTGCTTTTGAATTTCATTGCCAAATCAAGCGGTTCAGCAGAGCGTCTCGACGCTTCAGCCCGAATGGATGTATCATTTGATTCGAGGCAAGATCACATTGTACCTCCGAGCAATTTCAAGTTAGCCGAATGTACATTTTTATTCGAAATGATGACTTTGCCTATCACGAAGATATTAGTAAAGGTTTTCTTTGCATATACTCTTAATCTTTATAAATCAACGAGTGGTCCTTCGTGCGAGCATTTCATTGGGGTGTTTTGCAATAGAATAGCGAAACGACGGTGGTAAAGACGGGGCTCCAAGATCGAGAGACTTTGGATTTTTGATTTTGTTTTGTTTTGTCTCCTTCTCTCGATTCTCGTTCTCTTCGTAATAACGCGCGCTTTGCACACGCGATAGGCTCGTTATGCGCGCCTCGCCTCATCATCAGCTATACAATATTGTATACTATACAGATGTGTCTCGGAACAGCCGTCGTCTGGTGCGTGCCGTCACTCCGTATCGCGAGGGAGTGTATAGTGCTGCATGTATAGCGGTCGTAACGCAATATAATGTGTATAGAGATATACGTTTAGAGGACGCAGAAAGTTCCGCCATTAAAAATCTCGACATGTCCCCGAGAGAGGGCGATAGCCGCGAGAAGCGCAAAGAGACCGTTGAAATCTCTACATTTCCCCACGAGAGGGCGATCGCCGCAAGAGATGCGAAGAAAACCACGAAATCTCCGACCAAGAGGGCGCTTCCTGCAGCCCCGCTTGCTCTCTGCTGTCCCCATCGAGCAGAACATTTTCGTATGCACATATAGACCCACCGGCACAGAATACTTAAGTGGAACGAATGCGTTTTGTGGATTTAGCAACCTCTTGATGCTAACCCGTGGCATATTCTCAGAAGAGCATTCTTTTCTAAATAATGAACTAATTAATTTTCAAATTTGGTTTGGTTAATGTTTGGTAGCATCGATCGAATGATGTTGTTAGGTCAATGGTGTATGCAGCTCAAGCTTACTTGCTTCTCAGGTCTTCTGTGTACGCTAAGTAGACGATTATAATGTCAAACGAGAAATCTAACCTCAATTTCCCTACTATTTCGAAATGACATCACAGCAATTAAATAATTAAAGCAGCATACAAAAATAATAATTTTACTAATAACTGTATTTTAATCCTGTGATTGAAATTGTTTACAAATATTTAATTACTCGCTACATCATCATTAAAATTATTATTTTAATTTTATTTTATTCAGTAGAACTAACTTAAGAGTTGATGTCGAAATAGATGTTCCTAGACTAGCATACGTCAGATACCGAGCTATCTCCAATGGTATAGCATAACATTGTAAATTTTTGTTGACTTTGCTAATAGGATAAGCGAATAAGAAAGACTTGGAAGGCTAAATGGCTGATGAGTTGGTCGAATAAATCCTTGGAAGAAGTAGGTGGGCGGACTCTAAGCTGCAAGCATGAATTATGTTTGTGTAGGCATCCTCGTTGCAGTTAACGTTCTACGCGGTTGCAAAGATCCTCAGCTTTTTATACGGATGAATGGATTGATAGGGTGTGCAGGCATCGTCGTTGCACCCGCACATTTTTGCAGAGATCCTCAGCTTTTTTTTAGTATTTCCGCCGTATACCTTTTGAGATTTTTACGTCCCTTTACCTTTTTTCTCATCCTCATTTAATTCCTTGAGACCCCGAGGGGTGGTATCGGCAGTCACTCTTTCCTAATGCACTACTATATCGCATTTGCACAATGGGCACATGGAGACTGCTAGAAACCCGGCCGATACAAGCAGCTATTCGTTTTACTGCAGTTTCAGTTGTATTACCATCAGAAACTCGGAGAAATTGCCTCTCGTTCAGCAGTTGTGGTATACAAGCCAGTGCACGGCCAAGCGGGCACCCATCCCACTAGTACTGCTGCTCAATTTGGGCGATCAACTAAGCCGCACACCGACCGCGCATCGACTCTGCTCCCGGCTATAGTCAACTTCTTCTTTATAGATGGCTGGTGAATGGATGGTTGTCCCTTTATCCTCGTCAATATCCATTTATACTTTTAAGGACCCTGGATTAAGTTTTTACTGATGAAAAAATTCTGCGATTCACAAAGTTAAAGAAGAATATGTTGTTACGGAGATGGCAAATGAATTCCAGACGTAATCGATTCATCTTATAAATAATAAATATAATTCGTGAGTCATACATTTATATCATATGATCCGAGATGCAATCCATTACCCAGTATTTAGGGTTATCAATCCGCGTTTATTTTGTGTCAATGACGTGAAACCGCTCACCTCATTACGAATGCTTAATGCGTGTGTGCACAGTTATACATACATCACCGTTTAGGTTCAAGAACTTCACTCTTCTGGGGGAAAAGAGGGTCTTTATACGCGTAATCTTTCAATCTGGCACTCCCACACTTTTTTCATCCTAGGCTTCAAAAGCCGCCCCCCCCGCGTGTGTATGTGTGTGTGTGTGCGTGTTTCTGTATGTGTACGTGTTTTACTATCCATGCGATCTTACTTTTTTCGTTCCCTCATCGTATCCCGTACTTTTTCACTGTCATCATCTCTCCAATACTTTTTCCAATTTCCCATAAATTCTCTCCTACTTTTGTCCCCTTATTATCGCCTCTCTCTCTCTCTCTCTCTCTCTCTCTCTCTCTCTCTATCTCGCCCACTTTCACGTACATTTTCTCGTTCACCCATGGTTGTCCTTATACTTCATTCGCTCTTTCATCGTCACCCTCGCACTTTACTCCCTGTGTCTTTCCCTTATCGTCTACTATGTAGTTTTTTGCTTTTCAAGCGTTTCTCTACTGGCAGATCATGCTTTCCTACTTCCTTCGCTCTCTAATCATCACTCCTTGTCTCTCTCTCTCTCTCAGTCTCTCTCTCTCTCTCTCTCTCTCTCTCTATCTCTCTCTATCCATTGGTGCGAAACGACGCGTCACCATTGCCACCGCGCACTCTTCGAATCTGTGAGGGTGAGGAGCGAGCACACCAAGTTTCGTGAAAGAGTGTGCTACACGGGTTAACGTCGGTCGCGTCGCGTCGAGAGGGGCGCCCGGGCGGCCCGTCGATCGAGAACAGCGGCAATAAGCAGCAACAGCAGCGGCGGAGGAGTGGCGTCTACGTCTGCGACCTTGGTTGGGGTCGCTTCAAGGTCGACCCTCACGCGCTCTGCCTCCTCCTGCGGGACAGAAACTGCGTACGCATCCCTGTGTCCCGTAATGCTTTCCTCTTCATTCCTCTCGGGGGCCGCGTTCTTTCGGCTCTTTCTCACTCTATACTATTGGGCTATATTACCGCGCTGATGTTTCTGGCAGTGTGTTGGTACTGTGGTTCTACTGGTGTTTTTTCTCTGCTCTCTATATGGGATCAATGCCAGGGTCAATGTCACGGTACAGACCTACACACTCTCTGGTGTGGTCTATGTCTATTCTGGTAGCCTCTGGAATTTCGATGTATTGCAGAAAGATAGAGAGAGAGAGAGAGAGAGAGAGAGAGAGAGAGAGAGAGAGGGAGGGGGGGGAGAGATTGATTGATTGATTGATTGATTACACTTATTTATGCCCTAGTGAACTATGGGGCAAATGAATGAAAAGTAGGAAACCGAGTATTAACCATGAAAATTATAAAATAGAAAATAAGTGGGAATCAGAAAAAATGAATACAAAAGTTCAAAAAGGAATGAACGACGCTAGTAGGCAAGAACAGAATGCGGTAGAAGTAATTATACCACAAAGATAAAAATAATAGAGGAATAAAAAATCAATATAAATAACAAAAAATACAATGATAAAATAATATGATAAAGAAAAAATATAAAGAGAGAGAGAGAGAGAGAGAGAGAGAGAGAGAGAGAGAGAGAGAGTCTTCAACGGACGCAGGCCTTAATATGACACATGGTAGATAATTTTACATTTATATGAACAGCAAGTAGTTGCAATGAATTACGATGAGAGAATGTAGGGAAGTCAAGAATTATATGATAAACGTAAACGTCAAGTATATGTGAGACTTAAGATATTATAAGGTGTTCTAGATAGTTAGATTAGATCCCGGTACGTTGGATAGCCCGATAGTTGGATAGCCCGGTACGTATTAATGATATATTTCAGATATATTACAGCTATATATAATATATATCATATATTTTAACTATAAACCTGAGTTGAAAAAAAATATATATATATTTTAACAAATATTTTTATTCCATGTAGAACTTTATCCGAGTATCATATTTTTTTTTTTTCACCATACGCAATTTGCATGAATAACCCGATCCGCATGATCTGCGAAATGTATACTGACAACGAAAAATTCCGACTGCGCCGTTTGCTGCGATATCAGCAACGATGATTTGTATCAATTGAAAGAAACGGAAGTATTGCCACTGATAATCGAATGCCAAAGAGATTATGAATCCTCGTTGTTTTTTTTTTCATGAATAGATTCACAATCTCAGCGATAAAAAAAAATTAAGGATATGTGTATCCCTACTGAATGATAATGAACTCGGACGATCGAGCGAGAGAATTCGTAGTGTCGACCGCCATCATTTGCATGTTTCCGTAAGTTTTCCGGCGTTCGGGAATTAAATTATAAAAAGATCTTTCGAGAAACTTGTTGCACTGAAAAAAATGGTTCGGGATTTACAATAATACTGTTATTGTTGGCCAGTTATAGGTATACTGGTGAAAAAATATTGCCCACACAGAAAATGCAGTAGCCCTTTTAGAAAATCCCGATTGCCGTAAAGTTCATACAAATATGACTAGTGAAGTATTTCTAATTCAACAATAATATCGCTGGTGAAGGCAAAGCAGTTTTGTCTACGGCGCCTATACTGCGCCTTTGTGGACGACACTCAATCGTCTGGCTAGCTTAGTCATTATAAATAGCTGGAAATTTATCGTTTTTGTAAATCAGCCATACTAACATAGCTCGCGAAACTACACTGTATTGTTCAAACAGCTGTAGTAGCTGATTTTTACATGCCTAGCTATTTCAACCATGTAGTATGGCTGCGAGAATAACGTTGTGACACATAGCTATACTAATATGGCTCGCGCAACTATACTACGTTTTTGGAACACCTACAGTAATCTGTTAACGCGTGGTGTCTATGCCTCTGCCTCGCGCGAAAACGAGACCTCGCTACGCAAAATTTGATAATGAACGAGTTTGTGAAGAAGAAACTGAACGAACGGAATCTTGATGAGCTTATACCAACATTTGAAGGTAAGTCTGTTCTCACTTATCTACGGAATATGTAAAAAAGGACTATTTTTCCTGTTATATAAACGCCAATCGTATAACAAGCGAATTTTTGTAGGTTAGGTCAACTGTCATTTTCCTGCAAGGAGAGTATCATATGTCTCCGGGCCATGGATTCTCTCAAACTTCCAGGTGTGTTTCATTAGCTGTAAAAATCAAGTCTCTTTTGCAAAATATTTATGTATGAATATCATTATCGATAACAGATGATTAAAATAAATATTCATGATTATGAAACATATTGGCTGAATTTTTACTGTGACCCGAATATCCCCTACTATATATACCTACCTATACGAGTATAGGTAGGTACAATATCCTGTAATTTATCTATATAAAATGAATTTATAATTCAGCCATATTCTTTTGGTAGTATGGCTGGTACGTCTACCTCGTATGCTAGCGTTTATTAAACAGCTCTACTAGTATTGTTGGTATACAAATAATTCTGCCTACACTGACAAAACTGCTATCCACGAAACAACATTGTATATGCTTGCTTCGGCTATACTAGTATGGCTGGTGTTCGTCTACCTCGTATGCTAGCGTTTATAAGACAACTATACTAGTATGGTTGGCATACGCATAACTCGTGATGGTGAACTCAACCATACTATGGTATTGCTGAAATAGAGATACTTGTCAGATTCGCGGAGCTATTGGGTATATGTCTGTCATGACATAGTGGTATGCTTACGCCAACGATATTGTGTCAGTCATATTTGTATGGCTTTATTACCTAGATGGTATGGCAGTAGCGTATTTTCCCATATAATATGGCTGAAGCAATAATAATTATGGCTCGAATCGGAAAACTTTTTTTTCAGTGTGTAACCTTATTTTTATAAATATTGCATCACATATTTTTTATATCAAGCGTTTTATCGTTCACCGATGATAAACCGTATAAAGTTAATGAGAGATACAAGTACGATAGTACAATGTCAATGGCATTTAAACCGAGAGACATGGAGGGCAAAAAAAAACTCTCTCGAAGTTTTCTTATCGTAGATTCTACGCTCGTAGGTACGAAGTTTTTTCTATCCTTTTTTTTTTCTCTCTCAGGAGTTTCGCAACTTTTGATAAACTTTGCGAAACCTTGATCCTCCTGTGGCCTTGAAAATTACGCATACCTATCGATATTGATTGAGATTTGATAAGCATATTGTAATCTTCGGGAAGCCATCGGTTCACGTGAACATTGCGATAAGCTTTGCCGACATCTCGATTTGCACGATACACGCTCTGACATATTCGATGAATTTTTTTTTTTTTTAGCCACGACAGAGAAATGCATAGCGGATTTGTGCAATTTCACGTCACCGAAAATATCATAAAATTAATTTTCTAAAAATATGCACATGCGTACAATAAATATATTCATATTTATAGGCATATGTGGGGCATTCCAGACCGATACGTGACATTTTTTTCGACGATTATGTGTAATGTATATTGCTGTGAGAGTAATTCATAATTTCAAAAAGTTAACAGATCGAAACAAATTTGGAGAATTTTTAAATATGTTTCTGAAAATCGGACCAAATCCCGATCGGGATTTTCCAGGGATTTCCCAAAACCAGTGTCCGCATATATAAGAATGTAGATGGAAGCCGTTTCGTAGTAGAGTCGGTGGACGTGACAAATTTTGCAAGTTATAACGCCACTTTCTTTCAAGGTGTCCCTATAAGTTTGGAGCCTAATCCGAAGCGCAAGTGCGCCCTGAACGTAGACATAACCTCCAATCTCACGTTTGATTCCCGGATATGGATCAGGTTTTGTTGCGAGCTCCTCGATACGAGTATCCTCCGACGATTTAAAATGAGATCATCAAATGATTCTAATTTGCGACATACCAAGTCGTATTTCGTATAACGCTTTTTGACACATTATTCGATTGGCATAGTAACAGTAACAATAATAACAATAGTAATAATAACAATATTGTTACAGTTGTTTTTGCTAATGTTGTGATTGTTATTATTATTACTACCGTTATTATAACGCGGTTTTTCTTGATCGAGAACCTTCACCACCTTAACATTAAATCTGCTATACTAACGATTTTTAATATAATTCACCATCTTTTCTTTTCTGGTGATCGTATATTGTACACGAGATATTTGTGAAAGAAATGCGTAAGCATTCGATAGTGTAATGGTTCGAGCGTTGGGAATCATCGTAGGTTCAACAACAATCAATAAAACAAATGTCAAAAAAAGTAATATTCATAAAATGTAATTTTTTTCATCTATTTCGAGTTTAACACGCGAATGAAAGCTGATGAGCGGTCGCAGGTTCAAACCCCGGTCTTGGCGATTTTTTTTCTGTATAAGATTGCTCGATGGCCATGCAAGGTAACAATAGAAAATTTCCATTAACCAAAATTGCAGAAGACAAGTAGAACTCATTGATTTATTTGGGATTTTATATATAAGCCAGATAAATCAAATTTCGATCGGATCTGGACTAGATACCATAATTGGAATCCAATCAGTGATCTCTGTCGGATCCCAATTTGCGTCTGTTACATTGCAACTTGGGATCCGATCCGATGAGCAGAAGGATTCCTATCAGGAAATATGAATTCTTCTCAGAACCCACCTGGATCCCGAGCGAAATTTCTGGCATGGGTTGGTTCCGAAAAGTTAGGTAAAAATTGGTGTAACGAATGTGAATGTGAAATTGTGTTTGTATGAATAAAATAACGAAGCTCTCATTCTTTTATAAGAGTTAATATCTGGTACGGTAGTAGTCTGGTCCTTGCGACGCTAATGAATCCGGGATATAGCCCATAGCTGATATGTTATCATCGTCGAGCGGAAAATATCCATACAAATATACAGCCTGTCATGTTAACCGTGGTGGGAGCTCGTGAATAATGGAGGCAAGCATATTAACGAGAATGTAAAAATAGTACAACGAATTCTTTACGTTTGAGGTCGAGGCAAATATCTCTCTCTCTCTCACACAAAAAAAGAGAATAAGTCTTTTTTTTTTCGTATTCTAAAATAGCTGGGAGCTTTTCTACATCGCTCTGAAGCTAAGTGGGATCATGAAACGGATAATTTATTTGGAAAATAAGGAAAAGTATATTTGATTAAATGATTATGCCTATAGTTGAAATTTTTGAAAAAATCGATTTTTGGGTTTCAACGGTTTCTCAAAATACAATGTTCCAAGAATATTTTCTCCAAATTTCAAGTCGATTCGATTAAAATCAGCGGAGTTATGCGCGTTTAAAGGTGAATTCTTATCCATGTGTAAACCTGACATGAAACTTTAAATCGATAGTAGAGAAAGATACTCGATAATATGCTCTTTACGGTACAAAAACGATTATTTGAAAAACTTGACAGGTTTACTAGATTAAAAAAAAAAAAGAATAGACGACGTGCACAATTCTTCCAAGAGCATAAATGATGGGAAAAAAAGTGTGTAAATTTCATTGCATAATTTTTTTATTTCATCGTCATACGTTATTAAAGCTCTAAAACGTGTATGTATACATACACGTTTCCCATGCATTTAGAAAAAACGATTTTTCGAGTTTTCATCTTTTGCATAGAATTTCATTTCAGGAGATTTTTTTTTCGAAAAATATTGGGTTCACAAAAGTGACCGCAAAGAGCCTTGAGAGGATGAAAAGATAAATTTAGCGCGAACGAGAAGGGAAGCCACGAATAGAGATAAAAGAAAGAGCAGAACACAAGCGTGCGCGTACACGCGCATCCTGACCTACTCTAACACGATTTTCGTGCGTATAAAATTTTTCGTCTCCTTATACACGCGTGCTGTGTCTGGTACACAGGACGCGGTTAATTCAAACGTTATAATTTCATGACCATCTCGTCATGTGCTGCCGTACTCCATGCCAACTCGATGAAGTTTTACGCTCTCGTGGATCAACGTCATTATTTTTCCCATCACTTTAATGACGCTAAAACGCGCTTTGAAGCTTTGGCAAAGTTTTTGGGCGAACCATTTTTTTTTTTAAATACATTTTCGACAGTTCGAACGGAATACATTACTTTTTTTCGCCAATTTACTTTCAAGATTTTTGCTCATCCTGAAATTTGCTCAGAATCTCCGTGTTCGTATTGATAAAAAAATATCGCGAGTATTCCTCACCAAGTAATGATTATTCCGAGTCATCTTGTACGCGTTATTAATTTCCTTTTTTTTTGCGACAGATAATTTGAGTAAAGAATCGCACTTCAAGTGAAAGGGGGTCAAGTGACCGTGCGGTTTTTCACGACTTTAAGTCTTATAGGTAGGTGTGGGGACTAATTTTCGTACGTGCCCGAATTTTAGAACGAAACAAAATTTTTACGCCGCGGTTCATTTTAACCACAAGATTGTGCTCATTTTTAAGTAATAAGAATTGGATCGCTCGAACGATTTCTAATGGCCCAAAAGTAAAAACAATGAAATGTATTTTTTTTTTAATCCGAATAAACAATTTTATTGTTCATCAAATTTTTTACCGAAGGCAGCTAAAAATAAAGAAAATCAATTCAATCAATGTCCAATTTATACGGAAAAAAATATTCTCATTACGTCGAGGAAATTCATTACGTTGCGTAATGAACTTCATTAAAAAATGAATTAGATTAACCCCCTGGGGATCACTGAAGTATAATTTCAAAAGGATTAAAATAACTACTTGGGGGAAAAAACGAGTCCAAGAAATATATCTGAAACGTAATTATTTTATTATTTTACCGAAAGTTCAGGCAGTTGAAGCTTCATCAGATCACGACGAAAACACGTAAATTGTTAATTAAAAGTTTCACGGCCATGGCTGCGGATGTAACGTGCGGTTGGCCAAAAGAACTATCCATAAAAAATTCTGCACAATTTGGTTTGAAGAGCGAACCTTTATCTTTTTTTTTTTTATTAATTCAATAGCTTGGCCGTATAATTGCTACATACTCATTCGAGTCATCCACTTCATATGTTTAAATCAAACGCATATGAGAAGCCTCCGATTCGGTCAGAGCTAGAAAATCGCAAAATTTCATGTACCAATTATAAATGGCGAATGTAACGAAAGGAGGCTGTTTTACATGGTGAAAACGAAGTAAATTATATACGAGCGTTAAACTCTTCTCCCCCCCCCCCCCCTCCCTGTTCTTATTCAGGCAAAAAAAGTGCCACTTGACGTGAAATGCGCCATACTCGTCACTTTAGCTACCGAAAACAGCATGACGTACTCTCCGGGGTGACGATAAATTTCCCTGTGCAACCGGATGATAGAGAGAGGGGGCTTCATGAGCTCACGAATTTTATCTCACTTGCTCACACGCTCAAAACATCCGCGAGAGGTGCCTCGATATCTCGTATTACCGGTACTCACACACATGCACACTTATACACAATCACGTGACCCTGACACGGATGCTCCCGAAATTCGGGCGAGGGAGGCCATCAAGTTTCGGCCACTTGTCTTTCCAAGCCACAAAAACTTTATGCCTCCTGTATATATGCAGTCGCAGCGATCTACTGACCCAATTAAGGATGTATGAGCACTAGCTTCACGATCATATAAAAATCTGAATTTTTTATATGGTGTTGCAGAAGTTTATAGGATAAAACCTGCAAAATTTCAAAGTGGGTCAACGAGCCTTTACGCGAGTAATTAATTCGTGAAATCAAGATATTTATCCCACGCCATATATACGAATTCTGGGCTGACGCAACTTTGAAACAGAAATTCGTATCTTTCACGATCAGATACGATCAATATTAAAACTGTTAAATGTTCAGAAAGCTATCACGATTACATACGTTCCATAAAAAAATGGGGGTTAACGAACCTTTTGACATACAATTATCGATTTTAAGGAAATTTTTCGCGTGGGTCGGATAATGAGCGGTCCGACTCTCTCTTGTTTCATGCGTGTCCCTCGCTCATCGCGCACGCGTTTTCGCTTATTCCCCGCCACCTTGTGCTCATACATCCTTAAAATGTTCACCTCATGATAATTCGAACGTAATAAAATACCGAATAATTGGTTTATCGCTGTCAATAATCGGTTGACATTATATATTGACGATAGCGTTGTTCACTGAATAAAAATACAATGATAACACGGTGTAATATTTCTTGAAAATTGAACCAAGTTTGAATGGCGCTTTATGGAAAAAAAATATAAGAAGGATCATTGTCAATATTTTTAAACAAAACAATACCTAAGCCCAATTGATGTTTCATGAGAGTAAAGCAGGCAGCGCAAGTAAAACCGTTGCGTATCGCGGCCTTGTAATTTTGTCGCGATTTAAAAAATCGCTCTACGAGCAAGTGATTATTTAGTTAATGCTAGCATTGTGAAGATAGAAAAAAAAATTTCACCGTTTATTCCCCTAGCTTTTCAGCGATGTGTAGCTTCCACTTTTACTTTGGATCTGGTACCAACAATTTTGGGGTATTTTAAAAATTTCATAGAATCCGATTCTCTCCCGTTGATTCATCCCGTTGAACATCTAAAAGAACATCTAAAAGAATTGCACAGGTTACAGCTATCACAGAAGTTAAAAAAAGCCCTGAAGTTTGAAGGGCCGTATTAAAATTAAATTAAAATTAGTCAAAATAAAGCATCGGACATATGATTTGCTCGTTTAAAGTGGTTGGTTGATTTATAATTTAAAAATATTTTCATTTTCATACGGCTTATAAAGTGAGAGTGAAAAAATGTTGTTGGCCCGATATCAAACGCGCCTCCTGCTGGTCGATCTGACAAATCGTGGGCACGGTGCTATTGGCCTCACGGTACAGGCCTAGGTCGGGAGAGCACTGCACAATATATATAGCGTATAATGAGACCTGAATGCATGCATTCAGGTCCCTCACCCCCCCCCCCCTCCCTCCCGCCTGCAATATGCGCGGCAGTGCAGAAACAGTTCGTTCTCACTCGCTCGCAAGTTTTGCAATCCGACTGTTTCACTAGACCGAGGTCACGGCTGCAGCTCAAGCTACCACAACATGTCCTATATATATATATATATTATCGAATCCTCGTCGTTTCACCCTGGAGATTCACCATACGCCGACCTGATTATCGAGCTAATCACCCAGACGCTTATCGCGATACGTATGGCTCTGTATCATGATAAATATAACGACTGTACGATTATTTATAGCGTCAAAAAACCGAGTCCTGCTCACTTTTGATACATTTTTAGGCCTCTTGTTTACAACACATTTAAAAAATGCGAAGTTTTTGCGCACATACGATTTATGAAATTTCATTGGCATGCGTGCGGTAAGAACAGATGACGGATATATTAAAAACCATTGAACGTTGCTTCCTAATAGAGGAAACTTGGTGGAGGCAGAAAAAAATTTCCGAGAATCTTGTGCCAAACTACTCAAAATAGTCTAAAAACTCCAAAAATTACGCTTAAAAAGAGTGCGTGTGTGTGTGTGTGTGTGTGTGTGTGTGTGTGTGTGAAATGGCGCTCCAAAATCCAAACCTCTGTAACTTTTGAATAGCCGAACCGATTGAGCTTTCCTTTTGCCCACAACTAGTGCTTCCACGTCCCAGTATTTGATATAAATTTCGTCTCCATTGGTCCTCTAATTTGGATTTTAAAGGGGTTTAAATTTTGTCAAGAAATTCCGTTAAGACTGTAGTGCTCGAAATTTTTCATCAATCGCACCAAAAAATTTTACGCAAATGAACCGTTCGTAGACATCGTGATCGGTAAAGAAAACTGTCAAAAACGATCTTTAAGTGTGGCTCCACGATATTTTTTTTTTTTTTTACAAATTTTTCAATCATATCTTACAGTTAAACGACCCATCGAAAATCGACAATTTCTCAAATCACACCACGAACTCAGCCTGCTATCTAATCGGCTCTCTGTCGAGACTTTCGATCGAGTTTGAACAAAAAAAAAATTTTTAATCTTCACGGGAGATGGATCTTTAAAGGAAAAGATGGATTTACATTTCAAAAGGACCGCCTCGTGGATCACTTTCTCTCATAAAAATGCGAGAGGGATGACCGTACAATACCGTTCCGGGGCAATGATAAATGACTGGGATACATTCTTATACTATTTACAGTCGGATATTTTTTTTGTTTTTTTTTTGGATTATTTGCTTCAGTGGATGTAAAAAAAAATTTGACAGACAGAGAAATTCCGCTATACACATCATCATCATCCGTGACCTGGCGACCAACAGCTCGTGGCAATCGATTTTCACGGAGGAAACGCCCCGTCTTTTGGTTTCGAGAAACTCCGCCACCGTCACTTGATATATCTCGATGTATACCTCTCTATGTGAGATTCTGAGTAAGATTTACATTTTAAAAACTTCACTATTTTTCAGTGACCCGATTTTTTTTTTTTTTGCAGTATTCTACACTCAAAGCAAGAGGTTACGTATTAGTTTTTGGTTTTTTTTTTTTTTTCGTTTACGTTATCGTGATTGAATTTGGAGGTTTGACCACGAAGGGTTGAAAGTTCAAATACATGACGCGATTTCTCAAATAATTTCGCAAGGCTAATCTGAGCATGGTTCGAGCTGATTTTTGATTTTATTGCATGATTTTCGCTCGGGTTTATTGATTTTTCGCGGGTTTTTTTTTCGTATAATTTAGCAGAAGATAAATAAAAACGAGACTTTATTAAGTTTGAACAATAGTTTTGTTCACAATCAGTATGATGAGGAAAGTTGTTTGGAAAATATGACCATCGAAGTCCCTTTTTTTAAATTTGTTTCCAGCTAAATTATACGAAAAAAAAAAACCCACGAAAAATCAATAAACCTGAACGAAAATCGTGCAATAAAATCGAAGATCGGCTCAGACCACGCTCAGATTAGGCTCAAAAGTTCCGCAAATATTTGAGAAATCGTTATACATTTGAGTTTTTTAAATAAAAAAATGGCGTTTTTTCAGTAGGCAAAAATGAAGTGGTTATCTTCCCATGTGATTCTGCGATATTGCCATTTTTTTTTTAAGTAGGTGAAAAAGCTAGCAGTTTTTTTTTCTCTGAGTTTTTTACGAATTCTCATTCCGTCTGCTCGAAAATTGACCCCGAATGTCATTTGATGAGAAACTTTGATGAGCTGTCCTGACCGAATGAAGATAAAGATCGAAAAATCCTCCTAGTGATGCGTTTAATACACAAAGATCCGCGAGAAAAAAAAATGTAGACAAATTCCAAGTACCATCGTCTATGACCTCTCGGTTTTTTGTGAAATTCCCCATATATGTAGCGTGCGTCACCGACTGTGCCGCACAGAAGAACGCAGCATCGATTCATATATACCTATGTATTTATATCAAGAATTGTCGGTGCGTAAATATATATGTATATCTGTAGAATGTACATCGAGCTCCCGTCAGGGTGGCGAGTTTCAAAGTTATGCAAGGAGGTCAGTCCCGTCCGACGCTCGTCGCTATATCTCTCTCACCTTAATCTATACTTACAAGTTTGTACAGGCTGTTTCATGAAAATTTCCTCGTGAAAAATAAACGTCGCGAACATAAAAGAAAATAATGTGATCCCAAAACATTTATCACGCGTATTTTGTTCTGAATTGAAAAAAAAAAAACAAATGCCTTTGCTTGGACAAAAAGTACTTAGGCTTGAAAGTGCTTGAAAGTTTTTGAAGGATCCTCTCGATATATTATAGTGCAAAGCACAGAGAACATTTTTCACTTTCACTTTTACTATCGATAGCTGTCAATTTTCAAAAATTTGTAATTATAAATGTAAAACTATATACGTATACCGGTCTGGATAAATATTTTTACACGAAAAGCTTACTGGTATGAAGGTCCTTCACACGTTGTATTTCCACATACAAAACTTCTGTACAAATACAGGCATTTGATTTCCAAAAAAAATCTCAAAAATTCGCTCATTTTGGACTCCCGACTAGGTATAACCCGTTGAGATAGTGTAAAAGGCGATGAGGAACTCCGATGCCGTCGGTATAGCAGGAAACATCGAAACTCGTGGAGAATTTCGGCCTAAGCGCGTCAAACTCGCGAATTGCCCAATTCAAAAGCGATTTTACAGATATATATTTTTTTTATTCGAGCTGGGTAACGGTTGGCGCGTCGTAAACTCATGATAATCATCTGAAAACTAAACTGAGTCACCCGCTCATGCATCAAAGTGGCGCCATAGTGGAATATTTTCGCACTATCTGTACAGAAAGTTATCCACAATATCATTTAAATTTTCACGTAACTGGAAGCAAAAAATTCTCGTTGGGTCGGTTTTTTAGACGTCCAGAGCCTATAATTGCCGGATTTTTTCGGAATTAAACTATACAATAATTATTACATCTATTTCTATCTTCAGACCTCCCGGATTTTAGCTGGAAATGTTCATTTCTACATTGAATTTTTACATTTTCCAGCTATCAGGCCCTATGGATGGAGATCCCCAGAATTACGTGTTGAAATTTAAAATCATTCGGTTTCTCAGTTTAGGAATGGCATTGTTCCGAAAATTAACATGCACTCTGTTTTACCGTAAGATGTCGGTATGAAAAAGCTTATTTCGAATAACTCTGTACTTTACGTACAATACCCTGAGTGTAAATTCAAGTTGGCGGGACGCGGGGGGTCGAGCTAAGTCTATGGTTGAGCTTCAGCCGCCATTTTGGAAAACACGTTTTATCGAATATCTCGTAAACCGTGCATCGGACGACAAAAATAGTAGATATATTTTTTGCAGATAATAAAATTCTCTGCAACTTTTATGAGAAACTTTTTCCTGGATAGTGTGTGGTTTTTGATTTATAGTGCGGTAAACATTTCCAAACATCACCATTTTTACTGTTGCATCAACCATTAACTATACATTTAGCTATAACCATGTTTGGAAAAGTTTGCTGCGCTATAAATAAAAAACCATTCACTGTACAGGAAAAATTTTGCAATAAAAGTTGTAGAAAATTTTATTATCTACAAAAAAGATTTCTACTATTTTTTTTTCTACGATGCACGGTTCATGAGATATTTGATAAAAGGTATTTTTTTAGATAGTTACTGAAGCTCGACCTCCCCACGTCCCACCAACTTCAATTTACACTCAGGGGACACTCCTGAACCTTTTCCAAAAGCAAAATCAATTGTGTAGAAGATTGCAGAAAAAATTGCTAGAATGACTGGATTAAGAGGGTGTTCTCGTGTCTGCGAACGCGTACTACATTGCGATACATATCCCGCGAGCTTGCGGGAGCTTCTATTCGCCTCTGGGTTTGCACATTGATATATACATGAATACGAATATTCACATATCGTGCATTCGTGTATATACGCGTGAACGACGTCGTCGTGGGATTTTTTGAATCAACGGCAACATATATATGTATATAGATGAACATTGCATTGCTGTAGTGTGCGTGTGGGTTTATGCAAAGCTTCAGTTTGCGGGTCGATAGCAGTCGTCCACCCTCACTGGCTTCAGCTTTTACCAACCCATTGCGTTTCGTCGTCGTCACGTCAAAATTTCCCTACGGCGCTTTCCTATATATATATCACCTCAAAGCGTCCCATAGGCCGTCCAATGTCCCCCGAATTTCTCACCCTTTCTCTTCAATTTTCTTCTGAGAAATCTCCGCAACTTTTTACAATGCAGCAGAGTGTATAATTGTTAAGTAAAAAAACAAATTGACACACTTTTCCAACAATGATTTCATTATCTATCATATAATGATAAACTTTAGTCGAAAGAGCCACGACAGGGGTGGTTTCCGTCGCATTAACGTACACGGAAAAAAAAATTGCCAACCCAATACTTCCAGTTTAATTGGTGTATTTCAATGTCTGCCATAAAAACTACTTGATCGTTTATTGAATAAGTTATCGTTCAGTTATCCGGATCTTTATTATTTTCAAAAAGTTTTCCATTCGACAAATTTCACCAGAGATTCTTGGTATTTTTGGGTCTTTCAGTCACCGATGGTTCGCTCGCAGGTCGTGTAGTTTTTGACGGGATTACACCAGTGGAATGTTGAGAGTTCATGCACGGACTAATGGTAAATCCCAGTTGCAATATTACAGAGATGTTGCGAATCTAGGAAAACTAGCACCTATATAAAGTTGGCCTCCGAAAATATTAGTTCGTTCATTGTCTGTTGAAAAATTTTGAAAAACATTCCAGACTGTCACTGATCATGCATAAACCAATCGACACATATGACAATATGGTTTAGGATGTCTTTCTAACTAACCTAAAAACTTTCGTGAGAATGAATTTCCGATTTGAACAACGTTCGTAGCAATTTATGAGCGGACAAAACAGCAAAACAATAAGTTCACAAGTAATTGAAATTTATAACACACTCTTTCTTTTGCAATTAGCGGTTGAACAAACCTCCTGAATCCAGTAGTGCCCTTTTGAGGAACTTGAAACAGTACTGCGAATCTTTTAAAGTCCAACGTTTTCTACATTGCCCCCCGCCTCACGTGGGGGCTTTGCCCCTGAACTTCATGGGTCGCTGCGCCCCCCGACCCGGTGGAAGGTCATTCGAATCATCTTCGCAAGTACTACGACTTTCACGACCAGTAAAATAAAAGGATGTGAATTGATTCAACATTTTGTCGGTACTTTTTCTACAGCACCACACCAATACCACTAGTATGGAGGGGCGGGAGGGGGGGGGGGGATTTCTTGGATCAATTGTCTCAATCTAATTTGCCGGTGATCAATCTTCATGTTACCATACGAGACCCACGCTCTGTTATAGTTATTTTTTGGTATGATGACAGCCGGTCAAATGATAAATGTGCCATTCTTAATCACCCTGTTTGGAGTATTGAACTCGCTCGTTGTAAAAACAGTAACAAGAACACGTATGGAACAATTAACCCTCCGAACATTGTACTTTTGCGAAGTTTATAAACGCGCAAGTAAATATATTAGGAAAAGTTGTGCTCGATATTTGCACGAACGACAGAATAATTTCATAATAATTGCTTGCACGTGTATGTAAAAAAAAAAGCCAACAAAATAGTTCCATTGGCTTAACTGTTCGTATTGTACTGGTAGATACGGTAATTAAATCCTTGTGCGTCCATTACGACCGATCAACAAAGGTTTAAATTGGTTATGCTTAATGATTGATTCGCTGAGGGGTTGAAATACAAAAGCGTACAGAAAGAGAGAAAGAGAGGGGAAGAGTTTTCGACGTCATAGACCCTAAAGTTGCGTAAACCTTTTGCATCAAATCATATAAATATATATATATACACCAACGAACAATCAATGTGGCTGAGGAAAGGAGATAATTGACGTCCTCTCGTACTATATACTGAGAATCTACATCCTCGTTTATAGATTCCCTGAGGAACCATTTATCTTTAGACGAGTTACTACCCCCATCCCCACATATGCAGCATTATATTTTATACGTATTTCTATAAAAACCCTTCGAGAAATACATACTTGGTGCCCGAAAGGTGCAACGAACCGTCCGTTCTCATTCCCTGGAGGCAATCACAAAGATGGTGAGAGCGAATGATTTTTTTTTTAACCAGATCAATAAGTAAAAATAAAAATATATTATTGAGCATGCACTGCAAACAAATATAAACTTTTCATGAAAATTTTTCGGTGAACTGACAACAACAAAACTGGCTTTTTATTTGCTAGCTTATGCATTCTTAAAGAAATAGAAAACGAGGAAAGGGGTACATGAAAAATCTCTCTTCACGAAGATTATAACTGTTTGTCGGTTCATACTATAGTGAATTATTTTATCTCTCAATTGCATAGCAGGGTGATCGTAATTATTTATAACGAGAGCAATTACCGCAATCTGAATGAAGCGCTCATTATATTTTTATTCTTTTTTTTTTCGTTCTACTTCGTGTGCTGCATATCGCGCATCACAAAAAGATTGAGTGTAAAAAATTTCGGAGATTTGAAGAATTGAAGAATATATATTTGGCCGTTATAAAGAAAAGTGTAAAAAAAAATTTCTTTAATTTCGCGTTTTGGGATCTTCAACTCGAAACTCCTGTCCAGATTACGACGGATAAGACGGAGCTGCATATAAATAATTTTATAGTGAATTACGTGTTACATAAAAAAAGTTCGTGAAAACGTAGATTAAAAGTCTGGGAGGCGTCCAAAGTGGCCTTTCGTGAAAGTATACAGATTTTGGTGAAATCGCACAGTATTTCGAAATTTGCTGTTAAATTATTATACATCGATACGTTGGCGTTAAATTAAAAATTAGACACGTCGATATGTAGTTGGGTTTATTTTACTGATTGTGAGTTTCAATTTTGTTATTATCAATGTACGGAAACCCTGAAAAACTGTCGCCCGCTCAGCAGTCTGCGTGTAAACCACTGCATGACTAAGCGGTCACCCATCTCAGTATTGGCCCTGCTATCTATGCATATACGTATTTATGCATATTATTCATTATTGCTATACATGTATTTCAGTCTTATTAGTACAGCTACTGGTGCAGCTATTAAAATTTCGTCCAAATTTCGAATTCGATCGTCTTAATGATTTTTTATTTCTCAATTATCACATTTAAAAATCTCGATGATATTGAAGGAAATGGCGTGCAGTGCCTTGAAGTGCAAGCCAGGAACTTCTGTGTCGAGTTCTTAAAAAGAAGAAGGTGTAGATATAAATATATATGTAATAGCGTGTATACCTATATGTGGCGCGTAAATTATGTATTATATATATATATATATATATATATATATATATATATATATATATATATATATATGCAAGTGACCCACATAAAACGAGATCGAACTGTTCGTTCGCTCACACGAATATTTCTCTTTTTTTTTCTCCTCCTATTTTGCCACCATGGAGGCAACACGTTTACCCCGGTTCATTCCTCCGCGTGCAATTATCGGCTTTCTCCGATGTATGAATTAATGATACAGCTATATTACACAAACGTTCTCATGTAAAACTAATCGACTTCATATCCCGAGCGGATCGTTTTCCAATCTCCATTCATGCAAGATTTAATAACCAAAGTTTTTCACGCCATTTCATTGCCATCCACGCTTCATTTTAATGCTCGAATAAAAATTTAAAAAAAAAAAAATAATGTTCTCATTTTCCGTAGCTACTCGATGAAAAAAAAATAGATTTATGTGATTTGAATGAATGCCCATTGGAGTGAATAAAATTTAAATCGAATGAAGCAAAATTTATAACCTCCGGGATTTCGGGATTTGCAATATATGACCCAGAGTAGATTTATTTATAAGCTATGAATGTTTTTCGATCCAAATAAAACATCGAACAAACTCGAATTAATGTTCCTTTCGAAAAATAACAACAGAAAGAACTGAAGTGAAATTTTGTTTGCAAAAGCTGAGAGACGAAGCATGAATGTTTACGCGAAAAAGCTTGTGTAAGAGAAGACGAGATGCACTGATGGAAAATACAGAGGGCGTTAGTCGTCATTGAGCTCGCTCATGTAACGTCATCGAACGTAATGTCAGGGTTGATGAGTTCGTCGCATAATGACCTGATTATCGGCTACTGGTGTTAATGATGTGTTGCCCCTCGTTATTCCTCATCATACATATAGTTTATATGTACCCCAATGTACAATTTCCAGCACTGTTTCGTGTGCTAAGCTAGCGGTGATGTAGTACGTGGGCACACATGTATACTGCTTGAATCTCAACAGGCCATATTATACTCGATGCGCATCATTCATCACCTGCTAAAATTCAAAATGGCGTATCCCAAATCACTTTACCGTCTAATTACACGAGATAAGCCCTTATGACTCTTGCAAGTATTACATCCGACGAGAGGGAGCGACAACGTGTATGTAACGGGGATTCTCTCGTCACCTGCTGGGAGAAAGAAATGTGCAAATTTAGCTCAATCAGCCTCTCTGTTTCTCTTCAACGCACGCACAGTCGGGCGATTTGATAGGAGCGACGAAAGGGTTACGTTCGACGATGTTTATGAAGTGATCATCGGTGCTTGCTCGAAATGCCATCCCCGTTCGAGCAAGCCAGCAACCTCTTATACATGCCTTATTCGCTGTGCGCGTGACCCTCATGCCGAGCCAAGATTGACGGCCAGCGCTCACAGTGGCGAAATCTCGCGAACTTGAACATGGACTCTCTTGGGCTTGTGTTATTGAAAAACGAAGTTGTTGGAGGACAAATTTAAATTCTCAAATTTTCGAATACCCTCATCTATTTCTATGAAATAATTATACAAATATATATATATATATTTCAACGACAATTCAATTTCATTCAAACCATTCAATATTACCACTTTTAAAATTTATTTTTAAGGGGTCCAAAGCCATGCGCCACTTTAATATTACTTGGGGAACTACATACAAGTGGTGAAGAATGATAGAAAAAAATTTGGAGTTGTTTTAAGGTGGAGCCGTGATTCGACATATTTACTTTCGATTTTTTTAGCGAATTATACACACTCGAAATTTTTTTCCTGAATTCAATCCTCTGATTTTTTCTGAATCCGGCATCTGAATGCCTCAATGAAAAAAAAAAAAAAAAATAAATACTCACGAAAACGGAGCTTCTGCTACGAGACAGGAGAAGTTCAAAATTCAATATTCTCGTCTGCAAACTCAGTGACATGTATCGCGTTATACAAAGATCGCTCGACCGCGCGACCAGACTGATAAGGTCTTTAGCCTCAATCGCGCGAAATAGTCACATTGTTCGTAGCGTATATCTGCATAACAAATGGGATATGATAAAAAAAAGCATGCAAATAACAAACTTGCGTATTGCTTCCTCATTATTGTACTTCCTTCAGAAATTTTCCGCTATAAGGACGTTGATTTTTCAACTTTGTGCAACGTGCAATTTTCTGATGTGCGCGCTTTTTTTTTACTGAATTCGATTCGAATAATAATCGTCGTTAAATTCAATACCAGACGACCGGGAAAAGATAGTTTAGATCTACGTGGTTATTTTTTTGATCGAAATTTTGTAAAAATCCCAGATTCATCTGCATCTCTTTCAAATCCATCTTGATTTCCGTTAGATCCACCTAAATCCCAGTTAAATATGCCTTAATTTTCGTTAGATCTATCTCGATGTCGGTTAGATCTACTCCGGACTTTCGAGGGATTCTCACTAAATACCCAAAATCCCTTTATACCCCTTGGCTATTTTTGTAAAAAGTTTTGTCTCGATAGCCTCAAATTCACGAATGTGCCCAAGAGATTGCGAACTTTTTTTAAATTTTATTTTCTTTTTAAATTTTAAAGTCTCGTAAAATCTGAACCTGTTGAGGAATGCCAACGAAACTTGCAAGTTAACAAAGGGAATTCGATGCTCGAAATGTGCGCAAAGTTTGCGGAAAATCGGTATTCAAAACCATTTAAATTTTGTCGACCTCATTACACACACATACACACACACACACACACACGCACACGCGGATATTTTTTTAAAACATATTTTCCCGATGGTTAGCGAAACTTTTAACACGGCATTAGAAGAGAACGGTAAAGAAAAATTCCGAAAACGAAGCTTCGTTTATGAGAAAGCGAAAACAATAATAATAATAAAAAAAATAATGAGCTTGACTGACGTGTTCCCGGCAGGGCAATAGAGGTGAAGGAGAGAGGAATATTGAGACGAACTGGTGCAAGTAAACCAGTCATGCATACCAACCAGTCTTACCATTATTTATACACCAACCAATACACACACACACACACACACACACACACACACACGTACACAAATATGGGTTTACACATCAATGTGTATTTCAGTAACATACTTTATATCTGTGAAATATAAATACGTGAACACGTCGCCTGGCGAGTTGCAAAGTGCAATGCTCAGTTCGAGGAAAGTAAAAGCATCAAGAGCGCGAATAGAGAAAGAGATAGAGAGGTAGAGATAGAGAAAGAGAGATAGAGAGAGAGAGTCAAATGTATGCATAAACGCTTTGACGACATGTGCGCCTGATGATGAAGGCGTCGAGGAGACATTTGCAGTAGACGAAACGAGAGAGTGCAAGAGATGATGGTCGGTGGGGAGAGGCGAGTGAGTGCAGCGGTTCGCGGCGGGAAAATTGCAACGTCCAACTATATAAGCAGCGAACGAAGAAACGAGAGACCGCAATTCAAGGCCTCTGTAGTCCGTGTCATGCACATACACAAATGTAGTATGTAAATTGTCGTCACACTAGAGCGCCGAGTCAGCAAAAAGTTCAAGCCTATGTACAATGATCAGGCTCTTGTACATTGTACCGAGTGTGTTTCTGTGTGTGTGTGTGTGTGTGTGTGTGTGTGTGTGTGTGTGTGTGTGTGTGTATGCGCGTGTGCATGCACGTGCTGTGAAAAGTATACAGACGTATGTATATATATGCATGCGTTGATGTAATGCAGTAGTTGACTGCACTATCGACCGTTCGAGTGCGAAGCCCGAGCTCTGTGCCACGGACAGCCGAGTTTTGTGTGCACCAGCGATGCAGCCAGCCCAGGCAGTGTGTCGGGCGAGAATGACGTCATACCGTCACTAATGCCCGAGTTACATAAACCCCCATGCAGGCCACCGGGATGCGTGCTTCAACCTACCTAGAGAGCTCACTGCACGCGGTTATCCCTCTTTCCTTTCCTGATGCGATGCATTGCGAAAACGAGAGAGAATGAGAGTGAGAGAGAGAGAGAGAGTAAGAGAGTCACGGCCCTGCATCAATGCACGCTGGCATGTATGCATGTATATATCTTTCTGTATATTATATAAATATCTTGCTGTCGCCGCTTACAAGAGCTGTAGACCTACATAAGGAGTGTCCAATTTTAAAAGGATGACTATTTTTGGGTTCGTTTAGGTTGCTCTTCTATACACCTCTATGCAAAGGGTGTCTGATTTGAAAACGATCACTGTTTGGGCTTGGGTTTGTTATGTATACCCATATTATATATTGATGTATAATATCAATATATAATATGAAAAAAAACTTTGCCTAAAAGTAATCTTTTATAGAAACTGTTTGGATAAGCATTTTAGTCAGAGGAAGGCGCTTTGCCCCTTCGATCCCTCTGAATCGCAGCAGTGAACTTTATAAATCCGTATTTCTCGAAACTACCGTTTGGGAACTTGGGAACGTGATATCTCAGCAGCCAATGGACCGATTGACTTTAAATTTGGAGAGCTTATCAAGACCACATCTCACTGTCGTTTCTACTGCAAAGAACTTTATATACTGAAAATTATGATTTTTAGGGAATTAAATATGGCAAATTTGATACATGAAATCGTGTCGCTATTTTAAAGATTTTTTTTTTTTTACAATACGATCATAATAAGAGAGATAGATACTTGTCTTCCGGTTATAAATACGCCTGGTTTTTCTTCTCGCCCGAAAAAGTGGAACTCTTCCCTTGGCAGTACAAGAACGAAAGTGGCTTCTCCAATTATCCTGGCATATATCCACGAATCAAGCATACCGTATCGCTTGTATAAATCTGCGCATGATAACGCGATGAAGGCAGCTTTTCGCAATATCAATCGGGACACTTCCAATTAAAAAAAAAAAAGCTGCAGCCTTTTTGCAGAGCCTTTTCCTACCGCGAATCATGGGAAATCGGAACGAGCTCGTATACAAATCGTGTTTTCCGTTTCGTATATATGTCGTATATGCGCTATATTGCATCCGTCCGGAGTTTTATCTCCTCGTGCGCGGATTTGAACAATATCCGATTTGAATTACAACGAGAAATTCTCGCATTCGTCGTTCGATTCGTGCGCGGAAAGTTCACCTTTGCCAATGCGATTTTATATACCCATATACAAGCCTCACTGTATATCTCCATCTCTCTATGTTTCTGGCTCTGGTCGACCGGAGATCCTCTCTTTGAGATCAAAGAGACGGTTGCGGGACCACTCGCTACCGCTCTGGCAGGACACTCGAGCCGATTGTGATAAAGGGTAATTGGCCGATCCGCTGTAATATCATGGATTCGAGCCAAGTTCGCATTCGCAGCCAGCCCGGGCATCAAATACGAGATCTGTTCGAGCAAGCAAATTTCTCTCTCGCATAGGTATAACGGTTGCTAGCAAGCTTTAGGACCAAAATTACGATATTTTTCTGGGATAAATTTTGACCACACGACTTTTTCGTCTTTCGCTATTTTGATCGTATGAATTTTTTCAGACCGTCGTTTCAGTAAACTCATAGTCGTGAAATCTCTCAATTTTGGCTAATCTGAAATATAAAAACTCTAATTGCAACGTGCTTGATTCATTTTCATCAAAATTTGATATTTCGCTCCTCGCAATCGTGCCCATTCTCGTATTTATTTTCCCTCTCATTACTACTAACTTTCATTACGACTCACACTATTATTTTATTTAAATTTTTACTATTTTTGGTTACTAGTTTGGTGAATTTTTACATTCGTGATTTCGGCTGTTCGAAACGTTGATCATTCAAAATTTTGCGCGTTTCATTGCACTTGTTGAACACAATCGGTCAGGATAACGCGTTACCTGCAGCCTGCAGCGCCCTCGGAACGACGGCTGTGTGAACTACTATAATTGTTTTTTATGTGCGACAGAATTCTGCTTGGCTCGTAGTCGATAAGTACCCCTACCCCCCTTCGCCGCAAGGGTAAGACCATTCGTCGATATTGTGGAAAACTGATTGAATAATACAGGGAAAGTCAGTTTTCTGACAAAATCTCCTCGGCATAATTTTTTCAAAGCAGATTCTACTGATGAAAGACTCGAACACACACAATAATAGGCAGGCTTGAATGATTCACGAAAAAAAATTCAATCGTGAACCAAAAACCATAATCGTTAAAAGAACCGAGTAATAAACTGAATCCTCCGTTTTATTAGCGGGTAAAGTAAAAATGAAAAATTGTTATTAATTTCATGTTTGTAGATCGAGAGGCGTTCCTTCTCCCGATCTAATCGAATAATTCCAATAAAAATTCCCTCACGGGTAAAACATTTATGAAGGTAGTGCGAGCACAACTGTGGGCGGAGAACAAGCGGAAACGTGGGCGCGGGTGAGCACGGTGAGCGAGGGGCACGCATGAAACAAGATAGAGTCGGACCGCTCATTATCCGACAGACGCGAAAAATTTCCTTAAAACCGATAATTATATGTCAAAAGGCTCGTCAACCCCCATTTTTTATGGTACGTATGTAATCGTGATAGTTTTCTGAACATTTAACAGTTTTAATATTGATCGTATCTGATCGTGAAAGATACGAATTTCTGTTTCAAAGTTGCGTGAGGCAGAATTCGTATATATGGCGTGGGATAAATATCTTGATTTCACGAATTAATTACTCGCGTAAAGAGTCGTTGACCCACTTTGAAATTTTGCAGGTGTTGTCCTATACACTTCTGCTACACCATATAAAAAATTCAGATTTTTATATGATCGTTAAGTTCGTGCTCGTACTACCTTAATGTAAATAAAATATACTTCCATGATATATCTTTGGAAAATATTTTAATTAATATTTATTTCATGCTCATAAGGTAAACGGTTTAAATAGTGAACGCGTCCCAGTTGTTGAACGATTCGATATATATTTAATGATGGTTTACATATTTTTATCGGAACTTTGATTCAATACCCGCAAATAAAAGTTCAGTTTTCAACTTTCCGACGAGAAAATGTTCAGAGTATAGTTACTATTTTCGGTATATTATGAATTTAGAGTTAAAAATCGGCACTCCATTCACTCCATCATTAACTGGGACTCCAATCCCATTAGAAATTCAGCGCAATATATTGAATTTTTTTCCATTTATTCATCAGATAAATGTAAATGGAAAACTGAGTAAAGTGAAATAAAGTATAATAACTAGGTATTTTTTTCGGATTGATTCCCGACTGTTCATCAACTGGGACTCTGTCGTGTCATTATCTGGGCCAGCAAATCCGCGGGTTATCATCAGTAGCTCGGGCATCAAATGCGCATTTTTAATTTGCTTATTTATCCTGATTTTCCAACGTTTTTACAAAAAATTCAACATTATTACATTCAGCATGAACGAAATTGTTGATTTGAAACCAATATGTTTTTGGATATCGTACTCAGATATGATTAAAAAATGTAAAAAGAACGTGGATCCTCGGTTAAATGTTCACTAACTGGGACATTCACATTAAGAGTTTTGCCGAAATATATATCGCATATATAAAAAATATATTTTTACATTCTTTTGTTTACTTGGGGCTTTATTTTTTTGTATCCTTTAACTCTTTCGCGGTCTCCGAGACACGTACATTATCCCACACCCCTGGTATTTATAATAATATTTCAAACGTCAAGTCCGCAATTTGACTCCACTCCAGTTTGCATTCGCGAACGGATAGCCCTGGTATTTATTGACATTTGGATTTTTCCCAGCGCGATCGACGGTCTTCGATTTTTATATTTTTTTGTCAGATTCTTCGGGTTGAATAATAGAAACCAAAGTGGCTAATTTAAATAAATAATCGTATTCCGAAATAATGTCTCAAATGTCAAGCCACGATCCACAGCTGACAGCATAACTTGCGGATACATTTGAATATTTGTTTTTCCCAAAAAAAGTAAAAATAAAATAACATGCAGGGATTTCAGGAATGAAACGAATAAAAGAAAAACATTTTTCAAGAGTCATATTATTAAAATATATTTCAAATGATGAATTAATAATCCAATGGCAGCATAGCATCATCCAACCGACATGATCACGCATGCCGGTGAAACGTGCACTTACGCACACACTCACATTCATAAATACAATATATTCGCACGATCTAACAAACAAACACAAAGATATTGAAAAATCTGATGTACGTCCTTAAAATTATTTATAATACGTATGTTCCAATAACTATCGCGTCATGTATAAAACTCAATTGCACTGAAATCCTCTTACGTGCAATTAACTCCCCGTAAGTCGTCGTCGATATATATATTTATAGTCAAACCTCGATCCTTGTCCTCTCAGTCCCTGTCCAGCTTCAGTCCCTGTCCGGTCCGTAACTTCAGTCCCTCTCCACCGTTCCAGTGTCGTATTGAAAATAGATTTATAGAAAATTTTCATCCTTTTGTGACGCACCTGTGCCCGGGGGCATAAAATCAATCGGTACGGACCTGCAACTCTTTCGCGATTGGACGAGCGTCTTTCTCAATAGTCAGCCATTTCGTGGACAGGGACTGAATCCTTCAGTCCCAAGAGTGGACAGGGACTGGGCTTTGACTCTATTTATTTATTCGCGTATTTGTCATAGATCTCTCATGATTCTTCTACTCGTGCATTTTGCACATATTTATGTCTATCGAATATGTGAATAATGAGTTGAAACTATTTTCGTAAAATTCGATTAAACGGGAATGCTTCATTGTGAGTCTCTCGAGGCGCCATTGTCGTAAAAGCTAGGAAAGGAAAGAAAAAAAAGTACCCGAGAACTCGTTCAGTTGGCTGGGATTCACATTAGAGCAGTTCACCCGAATTCCCATGCTCCGTAGACGAATTATTTTGATTTTGATTATAACGATCGTGATCTCGGTCTCACTGAAAATTTATATTCAGCATGATACAACGAACAATCGGGATATTGTACAAATTTATTTCCCATCTATTGAACTTCCGGGATTCTCCAAAATCATTCAATAATGTCCCAATTTTTCGATAGAACATGACTTTGAGGAAAGTCAGCATCGAACGTTGCAGGATTTCAATGACGGTCACCCATTGAAATGTGATACAGATTTTCCTAAAGTTACCCGAGATAGGATTATAGTTCCTCGATAGACTTCATGAGAGAGGCTCTTGGCTAAAGTCCTCCGGTAGTAACCCTGCTGACACAGATGCGAATTTTACGGGAATTCACAGCTGGGAAGTTTCAGAAATGAACATAAAGTCATTCAATGTCATTCGCGCCATAAGCCTCGTGTAAAATTATATGATTTTAATGAATAATATCTCGATCGGACGGTCGTTAAAGTGAATTGAAATTTTTCAGATACACAACTTGGAACCTCAACTGCAACATGTAAAAAGATCAGTGGTTTTTTTTATCTGATACCCAGCCTAGTGTTCATACATCCTTAAAAAGTCGATAACGGGAATTATTGCGGGACGATGATCTGTAGTCTAAAGCCGCGGATCCCAAGCCAATGCAAAGGTTTCCAATGTGCCAGCAGGGTTTTTAGCGAAGAAATTCGACAAAGTCCCGAGAATTAATGTTTATCGGGAATTGCATCATTTCATATAGGATACCTGTGCCAAGCAATGCTAAAGAGTGTATCGAATGGCTGAGCCAAAGCAGCCTCATGTTATTTCGCCAAGTGGCCGCCTTGTCTATTCGTCAAAATTTGGATACTTTTGTGAAACATTATCGCATGCCAATGGGTGCCCTTGGACTCTCTTCCGGAGCAGCCGATTCCTGAATTCACCCAAAGTACTCCCAACAGCCAATAAGGTTAAGTTCTATCGGTGGACTGTTCGGGAATCTCTTGAATCTCCTCGAGAAGCTTCTACTTTCATCATAGTCTTCGCGCTAGCTATATCGTTATCGCTCCCATAGCCCCTGAGACCTTTGTGATACAGACAAATTGACGCGAACAACTGCTCAGCCTCATGGATCCTTCGGGATCTCGTATACGTGTCATTATAAAAATACTAAAGCCTCAACTGTTTGTCACTGCGCGACGCAGAGATCGCTCCACGACCCGTTAGCAATGACACAACAACGAAGAAACTCAGCAACTCTTGTATCCGGTGAATTCTGAGTTTCCTCGTGGTCCGCACGATTAACTATCCGGACGCTCGATCAACCAACGACTGTTCTTGATCGATGCTCGTAATTCCCATTTTATATATTCGTTGGAAAGTATCCGCTTGTCGCGCAAGAAGCGAGTACGACGTGAGTTTGGGACAGAAGAGAATATTGAGGACAGGATCAGGATTGAGGGACCTTGAGCGAGGTTGAGGGACCTTGAGCAAGGTTGAGGGACCTTGAGCGAGGAGCAGTTGTTGAACGTTCGCAGAAGACGTAGCGCTTGTTGATAGTCCAAAATTTGTCATCACTGATCGTCGTTTGATTGTGCCATTAAAGCCTTTAGGGATACCTAGGATCGGTCAGATATCTTCCTGGCGTAGGATGATGAAGATTGTGCTGGGATCGACTGCGCCGGTATTCCCTCGATATACCGCTGTTCTCCCGATATCCCGGATGCCCGGGATACAGAACACCTCTCAATATCCTCGTGTCCAAGCTTCTCGGAGCTTCCATGCCACCACCAGCACCGGGATAATCGGGTGGCGGTGCTGGATTAGCTTGAAACTGCGACATGCTCTGCAGCACTCCTACCGATCTTCGCCAACCCTCGTAACTGCGCCTTTGGGCAATGTCATCCGGCCTTTCCTGGCATTGCTGACGTCTGCGGCTCTGCGACGAGCCACTTTCCGTCGAGTTGCTGTCCTCGCTCGTACCAAGACCCGGATCTCTCTCCTCGAGGACCGCAAGACTCGTGGCTGGACTCGGGCGCAGCGACTTGGCGCCTGTCGGCTGATGATACAGGAGAGTCGGATGGGGTATCACATAGGGAATCGGTAATTTCGAAACTTTGCAATCATCGAGCTCGCGCCTCCTGATGGCCTCATCGTCCTCGGTCTTGTCGTGATTGGTGCACGAGCCAGGTCCGAATATCGAGAGCAATACCGGCAGAAGAAGCAGACCGTGCATCGCACCGATGAATATCACGAGAAATACCATTTTGAAGAATACGAGGAATATGTATGTGCCAGCTAAAAGAAGAGCAATGAGACCGAGGATAGTCGAGGCTGCGCCTTGAACAATCGGCAGACCCAGACTGTAGAGGCACTCCTTGACCCGATCCTCTGGTCTTTTCTTCTTCGAGCTCATGTATGCGTAACATATGTGAGCCGTAAAATCAACGCTAAAACCAATGCACATTATCAGATTTATCATCGATATACTGTCGAGATTAACGTCCCAGAGTGCCATGTAACCGGCAACGCCCAATTCGATGGAGACGATGCAAAAGGCAACCCAAAGACAGCACAAAACATTGGGTATGAAGATGAATGATATGAGCATCATGATCAATGCACCGAATATCATGCACTGTATGCTCGTTGGTCTTACGAGCTCGAATTGATCGAAGAAAACGAAATACGGATGAAATACGGTGGCGTTCAGCGGCGATTCGGCGCACAAACGGCGCAGCTCCTTTACCATTTCCTTCTCCTGATTCGTGCCGCTTATGTTGACGGCCTGAATCAGAAATCTGCTTGCCACTATGTGCTCACCGTTTTTGTCGAATTTCACGTCGAGGGAAAATGTGCTCGTCGGAAATAGCCAGACTTTCTTGAGTGCCTTGATGAAATTTGACTCGGAATCTATCGTGACGTTCAGATAATCGTCGTTTCGCGATACGTAACTCAGGAAACTACGTAGCCAACTTTCCGTATAAATTGGTGTACTGATGTAAACGGTTTCCTCCAGGGCAGACGTTAGATTCTCCATTTGTTGCTGGATCAAGGGTTCGCTGTAGTCGTATTCGCCGCTTACGATCACCTGAGAACAGAAGAAATTGCGCAAAATGAATTTGAGAACGTGAAAATGATGATCGAACGTGAAAGTATTAAAAAATAGCCACCATTATCGAAGATTCACACTCGAGAGGAAGAAGAAGAAGAAAAAGAAGACATTTGGGGTAATGATGCAAGTAAAGTTGAGTTGAAACTCCAATTTGTGAAACGAAAATTGACAAACGTATGAGGAATTGAATAACGCGAATGGAAAAATTTCTATAACCGATTCGTAGTTTCTCAGATGGTTAGTCAGTTCTGTACTGACTTGTTTCCTGGATAATTAGTCGCTATCTAACTATACAACTGACTGAGTTGGTTGGTTGGTGACTAACTAAATAGCTGCCTAACTAACTAGTTGGTTGGTTAGTTACTCAATACTGAGTATTTTATAGCTGACTAAGCAATTACTTATTTAGTAAGTTACTCAGTGTGTTAGTTAGTTAGTGACTAATTAAATAACTTAATAACTAACCAGTTAGTTACGCAGCGAATATATACATTAGTTAAGTACCTAGTTATTGGTTAATTATTAAGTTGCTTAGTTGGTTAGTTAATGACTAATTAACTCACTTAATAACTAACCATTTAGTTAGGCAGTGATTTAGTAAGTTAGTTAAGTACTTGGTTAGTTACTGGTTGGTTGGTAAGTTACTTATTAGTTGGTTAGTTAGTTAGTGACTTAATCAACTAACTTACCAACTAACCAGTTAGTTCGACAGTGACTTAGTTTATAAGTTAGTTAGGTACTCAGTTGGTTACCAATTTATTTTGTACTGATCAGTTACCTAGATAGTTACTAGTTAGTAAATAGTCAGTTATCAACTAATTAGTCAGCTAGTTAATTGGAATGCTCCTCTCGTAGTGGCAGCGCTCGAGGTTAAGATCCGGAAGTCTGAACTGTGCTAACTTTAACACCGAATTTTAGTGTTGTTATACTATTAAATTAAACTTGTAGGAGAATTAGAATTCCTTTTTTAACCGTCACTGACACCGATATTTTTTTACCACTTGCACCACAGCGGTTTAAACAGCCCCCCCCCCCCCCCCCCTTACTTTTTAGTGTCGAGGTCATGAAAATATTACTCCAGGACCGTTTTCCTGATGGGATTCTTCGCCACTTTATGATAATCAAGATCCTCTTTTGAACGGAACATCTCTGTTGACTTATTGAATCATCCAATGATTTAGAAGCAATCGGTTATACGAGAAGTGCGTATATGTTTAACGCAAAGTAATCGAAAACTGTCGCTCGACGAGCATCACGGATGGATTGAGGTTAAAATTTTTTCAAACGAACCAAAATGCACTTTCAAACAATTGTATATAGTCGTGTCTTGGGGGCATGATTTCTGAAAGGACAATTCTTGAAATACTTGCCGGACAACAGAAAACAATTATATGTAAAATTATACGAAAAAAAAAAATCGGTTTCCGACCTTCAAATCTGAACTTTTCAACGGCCATGACAGCAGCGACGACAGCACCGTTACCCATTACTCGTTTTTTTTCTTTTTTTTTTTTTTTTCATCGCATGATTTCTCCCCATTCGATTTTCAAATACGAATCGAGTACGCAAAACTTATAGCGATTTCGATTGCGATACGCGAGTTTCATTCTCACGCATCTTCACAGCATTCTCACGCAATCATAGCCCATTCATCGACTCCATTATACTGTCTCCTGCTTGCGAGACACGAAAATTTGAGGCGACTAAGCTAATAATGCTGTCACGGTGCAGATAAGAGAGGAGAAAGAAAATTTTCTTCCTTCCGTTCTCCGATGTTCACAAACGTACACGGCGTTTCCGGTCATACATATCGGTTTTTCTGTCGTCCATGTTATTTGTGATTTTCGCGTGTACCGATGAAAGATCCTAATTGTCGTATGTTTACTTCATATGTAGGTCAGATCGATCAGCATTCATAATGGTAGAAATTTTTTTCTTTTTCTTTTAATATTAATAACGACTGGAGGATGAGTTGAAAATCGACTAATCTAATGGAGCTGTGATAGACATCCGGTCGTATAACAGTTTCGTTTTTTTTTTTATTAGTATTATTGTTATTATAGTTTTTTTTTTTTTTTTTCTTTACGAGCCGGCAAAACCCAACGTTTCGTAATATTGCCGGTCAATCTTTTCTGATACTCTAGACACCGGAGAAAGTTGTTTGCACAGAAAGAATATATTGCATATACGACCGAAAGAACACACGTCGTGACACAATATTGTATACGAGCGAGATCGCGAAGATTCCAAGATCCACGGAACTTTCCTTCGCGTTTTTTTTTCTTTCTCAATTCACGGCGGAAGTGCCCAAACCGAGATCGTTCACAAATTTTCATGAACCACAAATTTTCAATTTTTCCGAATGCACAGAACGTTTGTACCAAAAAAAAAAATTTCGAACTTTCGAATTAATTTAATTTTTATTTCATCAATTAATAATGAGTAATAAATAATCATTATTATTGTTTTGTTATTTTTTAAAGAATTTTGTTAAGTTTAAATATTAATCGACCGATAAGCGAGAATCTCTTACCTGAATCCTGTATGGAAATTCACGAAAATAAAAATCCTCGCGATCGTAGAACGTTATCGAGTAAGAGTCCTCTTTGGACAATTTGCGTCTGTCGAGTCCTTCCTTGAGTGTCGTGAGACCGTACATCGCGCCGGCTAGGTAAAGCGTGAATACGACGATAACGAGAACTTTTACGGGACGACAATTGAGCGCTGCTGCCAGATAATCGCGAAACCACGTCATACAGCCGTGCTCGGGATTGTCGATTGGATTCGTTGGATCGTCGGGATCCACTCCACCGGTGCACAAAACTCGATAGAACCACGATCGATGAGCTGTAACGATGGGCAATGTAAAATAGCAATTAAAAAAAAAAAAAAATCACGATGGCTTGGCTCGATCTCGTGTATAGTTGAGACAAGAAAAAACGATCTTTGTCAATTGGCCAATGTGTGCACGAAAGTTATCATTGCTTTATTACGAGCTTTCTACACATTTAATAGACCAATTCCACCGAATTCTGCTTTAGTTTTCAAGTATCAATTTTTCCGTTTCGTTTGCCATTATCGCGATACATTGCCAGTAACGAGCGCTGATAATGCGACAACTTTGAGATTCGCCATTCGTCGGAAGATTTTCGAGAGAAAAAAATCGATAATTTTCACGGATAGAAAAGTATAATTCGCCCTATTATTTTTTTGCTCAACTGGCCACTTAAATAAAAAAAATTTTAAAAGCATATGAATATGCTTTTCCACATAAAAGAGTACAGCGTTCTCGAAAAAAATTGTACTGGAGCCTTGAGAGTGATTTTCAAACCTTAAAGATGGTTTAAATTTTGATTTTTTTTTTGTTCGAAATGAGCTTGATAAGCAAGCGGAAGCCTTGCTGTGTGGGCCTGGCTATAAGTGATTAGATTTGGAACGCTGCAAGTTATCAATAATTATTACTACTTTGTCCTATTGCTTTTAAATTCATTTTTTTTTTTTAATTAATCTAAATAACCAATAAAAATAGAGTGAAGCATATTTTCCTATCCGTGTAAATAAGAAAAGTATTTATTTTTGTTCCATAAAATATTATATGAGAATTGAAAGAGAAAGAAAAATTTGCTCTTGTAAATTAAGATGAGGATTAATGGAGTGATGCATGTACATTTAATCACTGCATATATTTAGTGCTCAATTTTTTTTTTATTCATAGTCCCACAATGCAGCAGTGATTCAACGATTTATCGACTACGTGAGTGTAATTTTACACTCAATCTTTATTAATGATGATCACGGTTTTTCCACAGCTCCATAACACAGTGGCACGAGCAATGATAGATTGAGTCATCAATTAATCCCTGGTATGTCATCGTGACACATAACCAAGATTCGTTTCTTGAAAAAATGATTTTAACGCTTCGAAAAAAAAAAAAAAAACGACTATGCGAAAAATCTGCACATTGCTTACTTGCATTATTTTATCCCTAGCTCACTCCGCGAGAAAGCAAAAATTAGCGAGCCAGCTTGCTCATAGAGGGAGCTCACGGGTGGGGGTCAAAATTCCGACAGACCACAAATTAGATGGACCAGTATTTCGAATTTCAAACATGCAAAAAAAAAAAAAAAAAAGAACTGAAATAATTTAATATTCTTTTTTTGAAATATCACTTATTTGATGGACCGTTTGAGCTGATGGTTACTTTTCTGAACGTTCATATATTCGAAAATATGTTTTTACATAATTCGTACTCCAAATGAGCGAAATTCAGATAGCTATACAGTTGAATGCCAGTATTTACGAAATAAAATATTACGAAAGACCAAAATCTCGAAAGACCAAAATTTCGAAAGATCAAAATAGCGACAAATAGTATTTCGAATATGCCTTTTAACACTCAGAAAATTACAAATATGCTTTAATTATTTTTGAATATTTTCTAATTTTTCGGGGCTGAGTATAAATTAATGAACTAAAAGGAAAAGGTCGTAATAATAGCTGGTAGATTCGACCTTTTGGTCTCAATGAGTATATGCAAAAATGATGTACCACGATAATTTCATAAGATGGTAACCGCTGAAAGTTATTATTCCTAATATTTCGATAATTGAAGATTTGGATAGTCGCTGTTCAGAAAATCGACATCCTAGTTGTGTAACTTTGTTACTTTTAATTATTCATACATTTCAGTAGTCTTTAGAGCGCTTACTAAAGAACGAAAAATTAGCGGTTATGACCTTTAGTTTTATCTTCTAGAATTTTTCTAAGATTTTCCTAAGATTTCTGAATTTTTGCAGATTTTTATTCATGCGATCCAATGGTTTTAAGAACGATTGCCGATAACTTTCCTTCGACGATTTCGCAATTTGCATCGATGCCATTGAAACTTTGGCAGAAGCGTGTACGAACGCGTAATCATGACGCGTGTGACAGTGAAGCTTCGATTATTTGCTCACAGAAACGGCTGTAACTTTCAAATAATATTGACGAAGTCGTTCTCGTTCAGCCGCCAATAAGGTCAGCTCGAGATCCCCAGCCGGAGAAAGTAATATACAAACACCTGTTGCATAATGCCGTGTGATCTAACGAATTAACGGATTTCACGAACGTAACGAGAGTACCGGAACCCTTACGCAACTTTACGTTGTCTCAACGCCCAACATTTCCGAACGTATATTTACATGTGTGAATTACAAATGTCGATGCTACATGACACGATCTCGATATCAGCTCGGACGAGGCTTCGATAATTTCTCAAGTATATCGCATCATTTTGTTCTCTCTCGATTGACGAGTCTGAGGCAATTGTTTTTTTTTTCTTTAATTAGAAAAACAAAAAAATTTCAACTGAGAAGCGTGAAAATTCTAAATTTTCATATTGCTACCTCATTTCGAAGCTCCTTCCGCATAATATGAGTGGGTGAGTTTTTCAATTTTGGCTTCCTCATAGAAGAAGCTTCGAGTACGAGATAAAATAATGAGGAATCAATGTGCAAATTTCGTATTTGCACCAGGAGCTGGGTAAAGTACCTGAAAGTATTTCAAGTACAAAGTACTGTAAGTACTTTATACTCGTTTATTTCAAGTACCAAGTACCGTAAATACTTGAAATACCAAGTACCCCAAGTACTGAGTACTTGAAGTACTTTAAGTACCGGATACTTGAAATACCAAGTACCTCAAGTACTGCGTACTTCAAGTACTTCAAGTCCTTGAGGTATCGAGTACTTGAAATGCGTCACGTATCAAGTATCAAATACTTTTGAAGTTTTAAGATATACATCTTGAAGTTCTAGTACTTATATTTGATTTCTTACGTACTTTTTTAACTGATTTGATTTTGATTCGAGTACGTTTTGTATCGTAAAATATTTTCACATTGTGCAATTCACTCAGGTTAGGCAGAAATGGAACAGAAATATTTAAACGAAGTATTAGAAATAATTTAACAAAATGGCATTGACGATTGTAATTAAGATTTATTTAGCTTAGGGCTTGAAAAAGAAAAAATAAAGAATATAATCCACGCGGGTTGTTAAAAACGGAGCCATTCATTGACAATGACAGCGTAACTACCGTAGCTCGAGCCTTTGAACGGTCTTTCCTTACAAAATTAAACCAAAAGATGGCGCAAAACGTTCCTCAATTATATACTCAAAGGCATTATACATGCAGCCATATTAGCAAGACGTATTCAAAAGTATTTCATACTTGGTACTTGAAAAAGTACTTTAAGTACAGGAAAGTAGTTGAAAATTTAAGTACAAATACTTAAAGTACAGGCCGAATACTTGGAAATTTAAGTACAATACTTGACATTAATTGTTAATCATACGTTCCTGGAATTACGTTTAAGTTCTTTGAAATACTTTCAAAGAACTTTGTACTTCAAGTACTGTACTTTCAGTACATTGCAAGTACCGGGCACTTGAAGTACTGCTCAGTTCTGATTTGCACGTTTTTTCCCCTGAATTTGATTTCAATAACGAACCCGAATTTTTCGATAACATTTGAGAAGGATTAAAAACCTGGAAAGGTTTGAAAAATTCAATACAATCTGAAATGTTTTTTTTTTTTTACCGATTTATGCAATATCCTCGTCACGCAGAAAATAGAAGCTTAAAATTTTTGCAAATTAGAGCTATCACGGATACTTTTTGAATTTGAATTTTTTTTTAATTTAAAAAATGTATTATTCACATATGTAAAATATATGGGAAATGAACGAGAAATTTAGATTAAATTATATTCTGCATGTAAAGTTAAAAAATATATCTACAAAAAATCGTATGACTTTTAATAAAGTATAAATATAAAATATGTGTAAAATATTTAACGCGCGTTAAAATCTTTAATATTTCACGTATAATTTACCCGCGTATAAGTCTTCGCGATGATGGTAACTATATACTCGATGCTCTTGTAGCCTTAATTTCTTTTTTTTTTCTTACAAATTGTTTATATAGTGCAAAATAACGATCTTCCGAATTGAGAAAAAAAAAAAATCCAATACCGGCCTGTAGGAAAATTTTCGAGGCCTGTGATTATTTACCGCCGTTAAAATCACTAAATATTGATTGCATTTGAACTATCGGTGCCGGAACGTTGCAGCGTGATTGATGGAAAACCGCGTGCTCGAGTGAAAGCCAGCGATTCGAGCATTTGGCGAAATCGTCAAATTCACATACCATGAAAAATATCGTGTCTCGTGCCGATTTCTTCTGCTTGAATTTTTTTTTTTTTTCATCATCGACATAATGCTCGAGTCACTCGTCCATGGAGCGTGTCAAATCATTGATTCAGCGTTAATTTGCATGAAACTTTGATTGAAAATTCATCAGAGCGCATCGCGAGACGTATTAAAAATAATGAATTTTTACCTTCGACACACACACACACACACACACACACACAGACGCACACACAATATAGTGCGCTGGAGGTAAAAAAAAAATCGTCGCTTCGTACGGCGATGAGTATCAAAGACGATTAATTTTTTTTTTTTTTTAATCATTATCGTGCGATATAAAAACTCACCGGACTTCGAGAGTGGTTGGACCTTGCAGCAAACAACACTGTGACGATTACTTTGCTCGCAGTAGCCGCTTATGGCTACGCAACCGCTGAAGAAAGTCAGATGAAAGAGAAACGTGAAAACGACAGCGAATCCTGAAAGTAAATTAACGAAAATATGATCCCTCTAGGCTCGTGGATTACGATTAATAATCGTACTTTAGCACGATATCAATCGTTGCATAATCAACGCGCGTTCAATTGAGGGGAGGTTATAGCTATTAATTGGCAAAAAAATGAAATGGACATTTTTTTTAAAACGATAAAGATGGAAAAAAAAAAACAATGTTTGTTCTGCATTCCTGTGCCAATTCCAATTGCACTGCACAGTTCCATACATATTATCATGGAACAATATCGAATAGTGTTACGTATTTTTAATTTTCATATTTTTTGCTCGTCCATTTGCAATTTGAAATATTGAATTTATTTGAATTGCGCGCGCGCAAACTGTTCCAACCCAGGAAAAAGTAGTTGAGATCTACGGGTAGATCAAATTTCGATCTACGTAGATTTAAATTTTGGAAAATCATAGATTTACTTAGATGTCATTTAAATCTACCTAGATCTCAATTAGATCTACCTAGATCTCAGTAAGATCTACCAAGATCCAAGTAAATCTACTGAGATTCAAGTAGACAAACGGAGATCCGATAAACAAAAGTGTTCAAACACATTATATGCGAAGATCCGGATTGATCTACGATCTTCCAAAATTTCGATCTACGTAGATCTGAATTAGATCTAAATTCGATCTAAATTGGATCTAAATCAGATCTAAATTAGACCTGAAGGATTTTATCCCGAGATATGTTATGCGTTCGATGCAGGCGCGGCGCTGCTCGTGAACAGCTTAACGATGCAAGTTTAAATATGCGAGTACAAGTATACTCAGCAAAGTTTTGTTGAAATGATGAAATTTTTTTAAATAACATAAAAATGATTACCACCCGTGTTGGAAAGTAAAAATAAATGACGAGACAAGTGTGGATATAGTTACAATCTACAAAGATCCGTTTGTGTACCAGCAACTTGCAACGATAGCCTAAAAGAACTTTCACTTTTGCTACCTTTTATGAAAAACAACGCAACATTTGCTTTTAGGGCTTGGGGAGGGGGGAGGGGGGGTTATTGTGGAACGAAAATGCAGTAAGAAAATTGAAAGGGGCAAGAGAATGGGTGACGTAAAAGTCGAAGGATCGGAATATCTAATAATAAAGAATAATTAAAAAAAAAAAAAAATCGCATTTACCTGAATAAATACAAAATATTTGTACCGAAGGAAACGGTGACATTATACCGATGAAGAATGATATCATGTCGGTGAGGGACGTTATCGTTATCGAAACAGCGGCTTCGCTCAATGTCGCTGCCATTCTTTCAGGCACGGGTTTCATTATGTTTGTTCGTCGCCAAGCTGCGAGCATTACGAACGTGTCGTCGATTCCAATTCCTGTTTCGAGAACATTTTTATTTTATTTTTTATTCTTTCTTTCAATCATATATACGTAAAAAAAAGCCTTTATGTTATTGCAAAATAATGCAAACACATGGATTTTAATTGGCGATTAAAATTAATTGTCGCAGCTGACTTTCTTCGATATATACCACGCAGTCTTCCCATACAGGCTATACGATCGCATATATGCTGGATAGTTGTGATAAATGAAAAAAAAAAAAAAAAAATGTATATGAAATCGGATGAGCCGCGTATCAATTACGATTTGTAGGATCACCCACCCACCTCGCTTTGATATCCATAATACACCTCGCTTGTATTTCACTGAAACGATCTTATTTTAATCCTATAAGTTTAACAAGCTTTCTCGCTTCGTTCCGTTCATAAACCAATTAGTCATACCGATCTGCACGTATTAGCCGGAGCTGAAGTTGAAACGTCAGATTTGTTGTAGCAAAAAAATCGCAACGAGATATTCGATGAAAAATTCAGCGAGTATAGATCGTAATTTTCACGCGTTGATCGAAATTTTTGCAATAATTTGCATTAACCTATTCTTCTGTCGCAATAGAGCAATTAAAGTAATGTATGCATATACATAATCTGATGAAAACTCGATGGAGCGCAAGAGTCTTCGCAATAGACTCGCAATATGTCGTTCTCGTAACGTTGAGAAGAATCGCTCATATGCCGTAGATTTGATTCGCTCAAAACTTTCACCGACTTATCGAAACGTGTAATCGAGTTTAGATCCTATCCACGTATATAGGCTCGACATTATTAGCCAAGCGTGTTGAGGCAAAAAACGTTGTATGCGTTTGAAAATCGAGAAAAAAAATGGCGAATTGGCGAATCACAGAATCGATCGTATCTAAAGATTAATTAAACTTTTTTCCCCCTGGGAACAATTCCTTTGAAAATATATTTTCATGAAAATTCGAAAATTTTCATAAATTTTCCGAGATCATAAACGGGACGAGATTGCTACAACTTCCGGTGCAATGACGAATTATCGATGAATTTTCAATGAATTGAAGTCCAAAAGGAAACAAAAATGAAAGCAAATTGTGTATATATACGAGCCCGCGTCGAGTCGGATTAAAATTTCACAAGAGTTACGAGATCGGGTATAAAATTCCATTAATTTTCGTGACTCGGATATGAAATGCAGCTCGTTCGCTTATACATTTATTTCACGAGTGCAAAGTGGCCGTGGAAAGTCGTTCGCTCGTTTTACTCGTTCTTAAGTAAATTGCGCAACGACCGCCGCGAGGGAACGCGAATATAACGTGAAACAAAGTGCACCAGCCACGAGGTTTGGCTGCTGCAGACGAGCTCTCGTCACTTTTCTTCTCTCGTGTTCGGCGTTCAACAAAAAAAAAAATGCATCAACCAAGATTACTTTGCAATTCGTGATATTTTGTTTTACTTGACGAAAACGTATCCTATAGTCACGATTAACATTATTTTTTTTTTATTGACATAAATTTCCATGAGGAAGCATTGACTCCTCACGAATATTTCGTATGCATTCCTGAAGGATTCTTCCTGAGACTATATGATCATCCCGCAACATGTTTTTTTGGTATCGAGCTCCTAATTTTACAGCTAGCACCTCGAAAACTCATCAAAATCGTCTCAAAACTGGACAATAAATGTTACACGGTTAGGCCTTAAAGTGGCACCAGTAGAATATTTGCGAACTATCTGCACACAAAATTAACCACCGTAACATGTACATTTTTAAAATAATGCCATTTCTTTAATGTTCCACGTACAGCAACAAAAAAATACTCGTTAGATCGGGTTTTTATCCGTCTAGAGGCTAATGGTCAGATTTTTTGAAATTGAGGTATAAAATAATTATTAATTCCATTTCTATTTCAGGACTTTCGGATTTTAGCCGAAAATTTATACCAGCATATTGAAGTCTTTTCATTTTCTGGCAATGAGGCTCTAGACAAAGGCCTCCAGAATTACCTGTTCAAAATTTAAACCATTTCGTTTTATAGTTTATAAATGGGATTGATCAAAAAATTAACATGCACACTGTTTTATCATAAAAATCGGTAAAAAAAAACTGCCTTTACATGCTCTCAAGGGGCAAAAAGATAATGAGATTTCAAAAAACATCGTAATTAATTGAATCGTTGTATAGTAGGGCAGTCTGTAAGGGTATTAGAAGAATTGACAACCGAGTTGAGTTAAGCGGTATCGGTGTCAACTATAGTACTGGGATTGGTGACCGCTCGACTTTGCACTGGCTTGCTCTGATGATAATAGAATGGAAATTCCTTGAAATTTAGCTAATTGTATCGGCCAGGTTTTCCGCAGTTTTCCCGTGCCCTCGTGCAAATGCGATACGATAGTGCATTGGGAACGACTAAACTACGAACAACACGCCGGTATATTCTCAATGAATGGAATTAATGTGGGGGAGGGGGGGGGGGGGGTGAAAGGAGAATAAACATGAAAAAAGAGCAGAATCGAATCACTGAAAACAAAAAACGACTTTTACTTACTATTTCGATTTACCCGTATTGATTTTAGGGATACCGATCATAAGATAGCCTCATTCATAATCTGGTCTTATCATTATTAATTTTGTAAAATAATAAATGTATATTACTCGCACGTACATTCCGATTGAATCTGAACGATATAATTGATAAAAAAAAAAAAAAACAATCCATATTTTTTAATGATTAAGGTACGGTCGTGATCGTTACGGCGCCGGTCGTTTGATCGCGTGCGACGAAAACGATGTACGCGATTCGAAGGATATTCGACGTATATACGTCATATGTATATATGTAAACGAAATATATAAACGTATGCTGCGTACACTTTACCGTATAGGTATAGGGGATCTCATGTCAAATCAACCAACGTCTGACCTTTAGTTCTTCAGATTTTCTTGCTAATTTTATACCGCATTCCTTAGCATATGATCAAATATTCAGAAAATTTTTTTTACGATTATTTTATAATGCTCGCGAGATATAATTTTTTTTAATATCAAAGAATTTCACCGATATGGGAATAACTTCAAATAGCTAATACTTTTTATTGACAAAACCAATCGTAAAAACTGATCTTTTTAAAGCCTTCACATCTACTATTTTACAGAGACTAAAACGAAAAAAATATATCCGGTCACGCTCACAGTGGCGAAATTTTACACCAAAGGAAATCCTGAATCTTGTAACGTTTGCACTTGAAAAAAAAAAAAAAAAAAAAAAAAAATGCGAATATAATTTTGTTTACAAAACGTAAAAAGTTGATTTAAAAAAAAATTATTTTTGAAATAAAATTTCTATGTTTCACACAATTCTCGCATCTCAAAATCTATTGAGCAAAATGTAAAAGTGACAATTGTAAAATATAGGGATTCCTGCGTACTGTGAAAATGATAAATCGTTCTTTCTTGCAAAAACCTTGAAATAAAGAAAAAAACCTTTTTCCAAAATAATTTAAAACCCAAATCAATGGTTTTTTTTTTTAAACGCTTCGATTTCAATTCCGAGTATGTAATTTTCACTAAAATTTGTTACTTATTAATCTGTTCTGTTAAACATTTGTCCGTGTTTCGAGCAAAAATTGGGTCCGACTGACCTGATCCGGCCCTGATCAGGTATTGGTAAAGTAGCATGATCAGGCTAACGGGATCGTGCCTAGATCCGTACCAAATCATATTTCGACGTATCGTACGTTATCGGGCTAGCCTTTTACATTATTCATATCAGGGACGAAACAGCTATAATAGCTAATACAAAAAAAAGTCTTCCAGTCCGCCGCTAGGTGGCGAGTATCTCGAGGGCTTCGCGTTTGCGAACGCCGATTCTCGGGCTATAAGAGTCCGGGAGGCTAGCTCAGATTGATACTGAATTCGGGGCCATGTGGTATACTCCCACGAAAGCTGCATAAATGATGTTTTGTTTTTTGATTGAAAGACATTAACGAATCTTAATATATATGCATGTATCTACACAATGTCGGGAGATTTAATTTAATATTGCAAACAATGAAGCTAGGAACAATGGGGAAATGACGGTAAAAGTCTGACGATGATATCATACTAATATTATTGCAGAATGAATGAAGGAACTGAATCAGTCGAGGATCCGAGCTCTATATAAAGGCTGATTAAAGCGCAAGAGTCGTGCTGGATTTAGGCCTGATGAGGCTTGGATCCGGCTGACAGGGCTAGCTGGATTTTAACCAAATCATATTCTGCTCCGCTTGGCGTGGAATGCCTCACGTATTATATATATATATATATATATATATATATATATATATATATATATATATATATATATATATATATATATATAGTTTTTCTTCATACATATGATATTCTTGCTCTGTCTGCCCCGTAAATATTTGCGCTTTGTTCGATGCGCGAAACTGCACGTGTATAACTCTTATATTCGACTACGAGATTGTATATATTATATATATGTAAGCATATTCAGGTGACGGGCACACGCACTCTCGCGACACCGCGAGAATGGCATAAGCCCGTCATTTACGTGAAAAGCGGAAGTCATTGAGTCTTTTTTTTTTTATATCCCCCGGTCTCGCTTCTCGAAGCGTTCGTCTCGGTCGTTGACTACTATTGCAAACAAAGTCGAACAACACCCCTCCCCGTGCACCGTGCATTATGAAAAAAAAATAAATAAATAAAAGTAAAATAAAGATTCGTCTTGGACACGCATACCTATATGACTCATTAAATACGAATGGGCCAAGCTCTTTTCGCGCATGTGAACCTTTTCAAATCACCTGAAGTCTCACCGTCTAGGATTCGTTCGACGATTTTTAAAAAATTATTTTTTTTATTAACAATGCGTACATGAGAAGCGTGTGATACTCGTGGATTACACTTTAAGGAAATTTTACTACCGAGAAAAAAAAAATGTGTACTTGTAAGTACGGCGATCCAGTTGAATGTAAGGAGTGGTAACTTTGCAGAATCGTTAGTAAAAATTTTTAGTGCATGGATCGACGGTAATAAGAGCTTGTGTAGTACGATCATCCGAACGAAAGTTCTTCAACGCATCTGCCAATCGCAAGGGAATTCATATAGTCATGAGCAAAAGGCTTGGGCACTGTTTAAGACATTCGTAAACTTTCAACTGCTAATCTCCGATCTTCCATTCACAACTTCACTGACGAAGGCTTGAATTTTTTCTCAAGTCACGCATCCATCGCTTCGATTTTTCGACTATCCAAAATATTTCTTTTTTTCCCCATAAAAACAAAGCTTTCCGCATCAGAAATTAAAAAAAAAAAACTTACATTTTTACATTCGTCAAATCTCAGGTACAAATTGTTTTTTTTTTTTTCGGTATTCGTTAATCTTTATACGTAGAACGTATGAAACTCACGTCTGCGTCAAATAAATGTTATCAATCAAGAAGAATATCCGAATGAAAATCAAGCGATATATAACATTAACAATGCCCCGTAGTTGATGGATTTTTTCCTCTCTCCCAATAAAATTCTAAATCGATCACCGAGGGTCAGACGTATATCAGTAGCGTGAACAATATCAATGAGGCTTCGGCCTGAAGGACACGATCATGTCCAAAGTGGACTGAGGTCACTCGTTTTTCAAACTCTTGATGAGGTTTTGAGAGGATTTTTCAATACCCAAATTCAACGCCGAGCTATATTTCGTGGGTCATTTTATACGTTATGGGTTAACGGTGAAAAAAAAAAACGGATTAAGAAAAAGAAGGACCTTGATCCATCGATTTCTTGATGGTGGGATACATCGATGTACCAACGGTGACGATTTTTCGTTTGACCAATTATGGGCGCGTGTTGCTCTCCCCATGGGCGTTATATACGCACGAAAATTTCATCCATTGCTTATTCTCAGTACATTTTCAAGCATTGGGACCACGTCACGAATACGCTTAACCCGCTTAAGTCTCATCGCGATGCAAGAACATACGCACAGGTTTTCTGTGCATCCATGCCGTTCTTTCTCTCTCTCTCTCTCTCTCTCTCTCTCTCTCGCGGCACTCATAATTATACCAATCGGCTTTCCATTTTATACGCGAGAAACTCCCCCAACTCGCAGAATTATTGGTATTCCGTTCCGTCATTCATTGGAACGATTGTATAAAAATCGTCATATTGCTACTGCTGTTACGTAATGCGGGAAATTCTGTTCTTCAAATATCGCGAAATGTCCAGTATGTATGAAGAAATGTATGTAGAAAAAAAAAAAAAAAAAAATTCTGGGGAAAAAGATGTATTTCTTCGTTCGTATTCTAGGAACGCTTCATCTGGATCTCTCGAATTTGTAGTCGCAACGAGTGACCAAGCACTTTTGTCAACGCAAATTTGTCGCAGCTATAACTCCATATTATCGCGTGTGCTTTGTAGATTTTACGAGTTTCGTTTACCAACGCGTTGAACAATGCTTCTTCGAATTCGTCCAATCGATAATAATTTTTATTAACAATTTATTAATTTCTTGATCATATAACTTCTCAGTTCTTTCTTTACGTCACTTTTCCTTTGTTCCGATTCCCATTTCATTCCGTGAGACCCAGAGAGTGTTGCCCGTAGCCACTCTTTAAAATGGAATGGAAATTTTACCATTTCAATTTTACCCCCCCCCCCCCCTCCCGGAGTGTTGTATACGTAGCTACTCTGTCCTATGATGCACTGCTGTATCGCATTTGCACGAGGGCACAGGGAAACTTTGGAAAACCTAGCCGATAAAAGCGGCTGCATTGAACCATAAGTTTTGGTTGTACAAAAGAGGACAATTATACCGAAAGACAATTCAATAAGGGGCAGTTTAAAAGAAATGATGATTGATCGAAGAAACAAACAAAAAAGTTCGGATTTTGGTGTAGATTATCACGATCGCTAAAATTTCGAATCGTAATTTGAAAACTTTCAGATTCAAATTATTAACGATGTTTGGCTATCCAAAAATAAAAAAAAGTGTTACCAGTATGACCGGAAATTTGGATCTGAGAGAATTTGAGGTTACCGATTTCGGCTCCGATATCGAAAAATACACGCTTATGCGAAAGAATTCAAAATGAGTCATGCCTTGATGCAATTTGCGTACACCTATGAAACGGAAAGTACATTTTTTGCTGCGTTCGAAGAAAAATTACGGAAACCAAGTGAATTACTCTGGCAATATTGACTCCATCAAGTGCCAACTGGCACGGTTTAAGCCACGGCGTTTCGATAATTTTTCTACGACTATAATTTTACGATGTAAGAACGTTGAACTTACCGATCATGAGAAAAGGAGCTGCCAGATTGATACCGATAAAATCGATACCGATATACATGCACAGCCCGAAAGCCGAGACGGTCGCCAATGCGGCCGAAATATTGCCGAGAAGGCCGAGCCACGGTTTGCTGCGAACCCAATCGGCCATCATGCACGTAACGACGGAGAACAGACCCATTATCGCAAATGTACTCGAGAAGTACGGCACCACGGTTCTCGTGTTTGCCTCGAGCTCGAGTTCGAGAGTCCTCGAGGCAAATCTTGCTGTGCTTATGTGCTTGAACAGACCATCTTCCTCAGCTTTTCCAACTACATCGAGAAAAGCTTCTTCCCAGGCGGCACCGCTGTATTAAAAAAATTTGAAAAAAAAAAATAACGAAAGATAAAAACAACAAGTCCAAAATAGCGATTAACAAAAAATGGAGAAACTACCACAACACTTCCGCATATTTTTTTTAACATTAACGAAGCCTCCTCATCAGTGAACAAGCGCGTTGTTCTCAATTTTCGAATAACACCTTCCTCTTCTTCAAATCATTTTCTTTAGGCCTGAGTTACAATTTGGTACGCTGATTTTTCTTTCAGATTTTTCGCTACGTACGATAATACACACGACCTATAAGGATAAGCGATTTGTGCCCAAAGTGTAATCCCCGCACTGATGGAAATTCGTTTGTGTGAGGGAACCAAACATTTTTCAAAAATTTCAAATTTCACATCTGTGAATTTTTTTCGTGGGTCATTTATACAAAGTCAGAAACGTAAACACACGCATATACGAACATGCTTCCTATCCATACAGCAAACTGACGACATAACGTTGTCTCAAATAAGTCTTCAAAAATGAAAGATATCTTCAATGAGTCCTTGACACATGTCAGTATGACGTCTACAAGTTTTCTAAAGGAATTCGAATGCGTCGAATTCTTACCTGCTTAAGCTCTGACAATTGTGAAAAGACGATCCCATATTATATAATACGTGCTATTGAATCGCTTGCGGGGAGCGGTACGATTGAAGCCACCTAGCGTCAGCGCCGGAACTAATTCACGCGCACCGCTGAGCATGCGCGTACACTCAAAATCGCTGATATTATATTATTTCAGAAAACGTACTTTTTATGCATCCATGTTATTATTCATGCAGTGTACATTTCTTTCCTAACCCGACCGACACTTTAAACATCTTTATACGTTTATTTATAATGGGTTTAAAATTTTAAAATTTCAAAAAGAATAAAAAGCCGATGTATTCGAGGTCATTGGGAGTACTCTAAGATGATGTTTATCGTGAGATTTCAAAAAAAAAGTTTGGATCAAAATTCTTAAAGACCTCTTTTATCAATAATATCTTCAAGATATAACTTAAAGACTTGTGCTGTGTGTGCTGTGTAGGCAAATTCGTTTTTCTGACTATTTTATGATGATTTTGCACTTTTGCATGAAAATCTCGGACTTTTTTTTCACGAAACAAAGAACCTTTCCTCGCAGGGATTCACGGTAATCTCATGTGCAGTCCCGGTATCAACGCGCTTGCGACAGTAAAAGAGACGCGAATATAATATGCCAAGAACTCAATCCCAGATCGCGTCCTTTGCTCAGAGGCCAATCCAATGTCATCGCTTAGACAATACACACAGCTATAACGAAGCGATCGAAGGTTTTCGATTCGTCCGGACTTTTGACAATGATGAATCATTAAAATTACTTTGTCATCGTACTTGAGGTCCCTCTGTTCTTCTAATACCTTCACTTTTACTTCGTCTTCGAGGATGATATCAACTGACACGTATTTTTATGCCGGCAGGTATTTGTATCTATGTACTGTGTATCTATTGTGTATATAATCAACAATCGACACAAGTAAATAATTCCGATTCTCTTCACGTGTCGTGACTTACAGACGCGTTGCAATAATTACGGACGAATGAAAGTGTGGACGAGGTGTTTCAGTCTCGTATACCACACACACACACATATATACACAGCAGTCAATAAAAAGTGTAATTCTACGCGCAATGACTCTATGACTCTCCCGCTTGTGTCGATTCTTTCACTCTTTCTTTCGATAATTTCAACGAGATACCGCGCCGGAAGTCAGGAAACGTGAAAGATTTCGGGCGATCGATCGTACACTTATATGGGCGGATGAGTTTTCCAGACATTTTTTTTTTCAAATTTTATTGTTAACCGTATTTATATACGGTATAAATCGTTCATCACTTGGATGGGTGACCGTTTAACTGAGGAGGTCACTTTCCCTGAGGACGTTGATGCCCATACTTTGATATGTTTACTCTCATACGTACACCCTATATAGTATCAAGAAACACAAGATCACCCCTTGCCGGACGGGGTTTTCCACAGTTTCCCGGTGCCTCCATGAAAATTTGCTACGATCGGAGTGGCCAGCCACGTACGCAATAAGGGAAAATGACTCGGAGAATAGATGTGAGAGTCGGGTAATTAAGACACGCCATACGGTCACGAGTCACGGGGATAAATGAGAAGAAAAAAAACCAAATTGAGACAGCTTTGAGAATGTTAAACTCACATGGCATCCTGACGCTTGTTGTCCGCCGCGATGAAGTAAGCCAGCTGAACCGACGGCACCGTTTCGATCGTCAGATCCTCCGTTATGACGCTACCGCCAAAATACACCGGAAAGAGATGAGCATCCCAGGTGACGGGATTGAACATTACGGGAAACGTAAGATTCAAATCTCGTCGCTCAACCTCACTGATGAACAATTGGAAAAAAAAAAAAAAACATGAAAGTTTCGTTGGAGGAAAAAAATTATCGGATTCAGACAAATATTTCGTACAATCAACTTGAGAGGACGTTGAAGCTCTCTGTTTTGCTAATCTATGAAGCCGAATGATTTGAAATTTAAACCGGTAATTCTGGTGACCTTTATACAGAGCCTGATGGCCAGAAAATGTGAAAAATCAATATGAAAATGTACATTTTCGGCTACAATACGAGAGACTAAAACGAAAATGGATGTAATAATTATTTTATAGCTTAATTCCGAACAATATGGCGATTAGGCTTCAGACGGATAAAAACCCTTTTCAACGAGAATTTTTTTATCATACATAAAAAGTTACAAAAATGGCATTGATCGAAAAATTTACTCGTTATCGTGGATAATTTGCTGTGCAGATAGTTCGCAAATACAGTCGTAAATTTTTGTTCAAAATAATTTTTAACGAATAATTAACGGTCATTGAATCATCGTTCGAAGAAAAAAAAAAAAAACAAAAATCGAATATCGATATAATATTGCTATTTACGATGAGTAACGTAATTGTATTAAATGTTAACATACTCGATTACGTGATGAAGATTGAGAATGTCATTGACGAAACATTGCTCGAGCCAACGGGCGCAAACTTTCTCGTATGTGAAGCTCTCGCCCTCGTAAGTCGCCGTGGCGTTTCTAATGATCTCGTCGAGGAGTCTCAGTTCCTCCCAGATAACGCTTCTCAGCATATTCGTATCGCCGTCCTTTGGTATCACGATTATGTGACCGAATCGACCTGCGGAACGACGATCGATTGACTCACTGCCATATGGCACGTAATAAACGAAAAAAAGAAGAAAAAAAAACTACCCCAATATCCGAGAAATACCGATGCCATTTTGTACTTGCATTTGATTGGGCTACAATCGATTTCGCAATAAAGCAATATTGTCGTTTAGAACTTTGAAAAAAAAAAAATCAATTTAGAATTTTTCAGGATATAGTATTCTTCTGACTGTCCTCCACGCCTATTAAAAGTATTTTTTTTAATAATTTTTTTTTTTTCCATCGTGGAGAACCTTTACTTCAGGAATATTGGCGGGTTTTCCCCGCTGATGTGGCTTAGAAGAGATTAAAAAGATCCTGAAGTGAAAAGTGCAATTGCACAGCATCTCACTGTACTCTTTTCGAAGATTATAATCTGCTGAGCCAATGAAACTTTCGTGAATTTTCTTTGCGGTCTGCACCCTTTCGAGTAAAATATATAGCTGCAATATTCTATATTATATTACAGCTAAAAAAGCAGCTCGGATTTTTCCCGACCGCCTGTGTACCCGGAAGTAAGAATCACATAGGCGTGTACGGTAAAAGGGTTAATAAAACCCGAAACCCCTTTACTGATTGCTTTAATTTGGATTTTTTTTCGTTTATACGTCAAACATTCTCGTCTTATAGAAAATTATTTATACGACAGTAAAAACTAGAAATATAAAATGCAAATCGTCAACAGACGATGCCAGAAATAAATCATTGTACCAGAAGCAGTCACTTTACCTGGTCTGGTGATTCTGCCGACGTTGAAGTGATAGCTGTAATTAACTTTGAAGTGTTCCTCGGCAATCGCACGCTCGGTTTTGCCGGGTCCGTTGATAGGCGAGAAAAGATATTCCGGATCGATCTCATAATGTATTCTCTGATAACCGGTGATGCAAATACAAGCGAGGAGAACCGGAATTATAACGAAATAGCCGGGATGCCGACCGACAATGAGACCGAGCTTGTGAAAGCTGCGATTTAGAAAATCGTCGACGAACGTGAGTCTGCACCACATCTGTAAGTATAAATAGAAAAAAAATTCATATACAAACAATCGATTCAATGAGTCATGCTCGCAGAATATCGGGTAATGGAATAAAATATAATAAGAATTATTTGAGGGAATTGTAAATAAAATCAGAAAAAAATTGAGAGCACGCTTAAGCAATAATAACTCATGTTAGGAAGGTTATACATAAGCGTACGATACTTGAATACGTAGTGAGAAAAAACTTGAACCAATTAAAAATTAATTTGTAAAAAGAAACGAGGAATCGCATCGAAAAACAAACATGTCACGTTTTTGTAACGTTACATGGGCATACGGTAATTAATAAACAAAAAAGGTAGGTATATTTTGAGCTAATTAAATTTGAAATGAATTCACGGATTTAATTTTGTATAAATATGAATTCACCGTTGACGGGATATCATTCGGGAGAACGCGATAGAATCGCGAAATTATTCTAGAACACATCTAGAAAGGACGATGATGAGACGCGAGTATATATATATGCGTGAATAAAATCAGCCATAATAGAACGGCACAACCCCGAAAACCATGACAGTGAAATCTTCTCTACCAGTCGATGCGACTCTTCGAGGAGGTATTACAGCTAATAACAGACCAATTGACAGTAGAGTTTATCTCGAGGAGTATTGGTTGCGTTCAATACTGAGATGGGTGACCGCTTAGTCGTGCACTGGCTTTTGCCCTGACTGCTAAGTAGAAGGCAATTTTTCTGAGTTACTACAACTGATACTCATGTCAGTGAAATTTAGCCGTCTGTATCTGCCAGGTTTTCCATAGTTTCTCTGTAACCCCGTGCAATTGCGATACAGTATTAGGAAAAGAGTGTAGCAAAGCTTAATCCTTTTTTACATCCCCGTTTCATATCCATCACAATTTTAATTTTATATCTTGATTTTTAAGTTTTCATGTTTTTTTGTCTTGAAAAAAAAAAAACTTGAGAGTTACCTCACCTGACGTTTATACTCACTGTGGCAGGGTGGGAGTCTAACGAAAAATTAAAAATTAAAGAACCTACGATAAATAATAAACATGCCGAAAATTTACGACTTTCTCTTCGTGTTTTAGCTGTCTCACATGCATCCTGAACCCTATGAACAACTTTCATTCAATTTATCTACAATAGTTATTATTTCATGACTTTCCATTCGATTTGCTATGCATTATATTTGATTTTTTAATTTTTATTAAATATTTTTAAAAATATGTATCAAACTAATTATCGTTGCTCTCTCCATTACGCGTCACTTTTTGCGTTTGATGAATTTTTTCAATGAAATGCGAAACAAAAATGAGTATTTCCATGATAAAAAAAAACTTTCGGTTACTTTTGTAAAATAATAAATAACAAATAAAAAACATAAAAAACAAACAAAAAATGCGATTTTAATGTATCAAGAGTTATCCATATTTGACTACGATCAAGCACATTATAAATTTTTGGTTAAACGCGTCAATATTAATTTTTTTTTTTAATTATTAGTATTTTAAAAGTACGAGAAACAAAATTGATGACAGACCGATATAATCGACTGAAAGTCTGATAATAAATTTATTCGCAGATAACCGCAAGGGCCTTGGGAACGATGGAAAAAAAATTCTACAAAATCGAGAGAGAAAGGAAAATTTATCGAAAGTGAATTAATTTCAAGCCTAAGAATATGCCGCATAAAAGTTTATTCCAGCGTTCAGCGCCTTTTAATTCTTCATTCATCATTACTATACTTGCAATTCTGCATCTCGCTGCATAATAACTTTAGTGGCACACGTGCACTCGATTTTTTTTTTTTTTTTAATGATAATACATAAATGTTCTGCTTATTTTTATTACGAGAGAATCTCAAGGCCTTCGAGGATCGTTCAAGCCAGGCAGACGACTTGTCACAGACTTGACCCACATATGACACTCTTTTCGCAATGCATATCTTGTTTTTTTTTTCATACCATCCCCTTTAATACTCAGATGACGATCGTACGTGTTCGATCGTTTATGACGTTGCAAATAATGAGTTGAAAAAAAAAATTTAATTAATTCACGATAGGGATGTGGATTAAAAAAAAGTGTAAGATCATTTGGATCATAAAAGCTTGTGAGGATCTCACAAAATGAAAAATTAATTTTGTGACGTGTGATTCAGCGTATAATTGCTCCCATACAATACGAGAAATTCAAAATTGTCGTAAAAAAAAAATACGATTTTCTGAGTTTTCTTTTTGTACTGCCCGCAGCTGACTATCCAAGTGAACGAGTACAGATTCGTTTATTCATCAATTGACAAAAAGGGTGCGGTGTCCGCTATTGTCCTCGTCTGTGAGTGTAATCGCGAATACTTTATAGGACAAAGCCGAGCAAGTTTAAAGTACTGCAAGATCATAACCTCTCTCAAAATCTACATCAAACTGTTCAAGTTTTTTTTTTTTCATCTTGTCACTATCGAAGTATATTTTTTTGCCGAAAATCGCTGTGAATATTCGAAAGGAAGGCTGAATTCATGTAGAATTCAGCGATCAAGTTTCGTCTTTTCATATATATTGTTTATTCAACTATTAATAGAAAAAAAGTTATTAGATATCCAGTGCAGACTGCACTACAAAAGCTGTTCCTCGTTAATGACAATTGACCCTGGTTTAAAATGAAAATGGCTTTTCGAAATTATTTCCCTTCGCCCCCATTTACAAATCTCTGTAAAAGAGCACAAACTGTAAATCGTTGTAATTAACATTCACATTCGTGCCTAAAAATCACGATTGTCCACGTATCAAATTTAAACATTCAAAACTTTTATTGTTTTAAACTTTAATTTGCCTAAATTTTGCATTTTTTTTTGTGAGACAAGTAATTTGTATAAAGAGTTTAAATTATAGGCCTCATGTGCGCAGACAAACGAGCATTACGGGGGAACACAAAGGTAAAGTGTGAAAGGACGATTCATCGCGTGATTATCACGAGCTCCGACGTCTCGCGACGCAGGTCTCTCTCTCTCTATCTCTCTCGGTTAAATTAACACCAATCGGAGGCGGTTTACCGACGTGAGTTCCGGTAATTTCGTCTCATTATATTGCTTCCTCTCGCGTCTTATTTGACTCTCTTTCTACAAATAAGAGAATGTTTAACATCGCCTCGTTGAACACCTACCGGGCATTTCATGACAACTCTACCCACGTCTGAACTCTTCACTCTCCGGGATTTGATTCATGAATTTTTATACAATCGTTCCAGCTCTGAACGACGTTCAATCGTTTTCTTAACATTTATTTTTTCGCTGGATCATACGATTTCGCAAGATTTTGATCCCCCCCCCCCTTCTTCACTCTCGCTATAGTGACATTCTGGTGAATTTTTGTAAAAAAAATCGTCATACATTCGTGAATAGTTTCTTAAAATTCGTAGCTACAGGAAAATGGTACTTGGCGTTGAAAAAAATCATTCGAGCTAAAATTGTGACGCTTTTGTTCGCTTCGATGAACCGAACTGATTCGCAAAATATTTTTTTTTTTTCCCAAGCTGTTCTACTGCAACTGTGCCAATGTATAAAAAATATTTAAGATGTCTTGGGGGTGAAAAAAAAAGTGTCCGATTCGATGAAGAATGCCCCGTGTGCGAGTAAGCACTCTGTTTGATATCCTCGACGTAATAAATCCAATCGTAGGTCGATTTCCGTATCGTGAGTATATCTTCGTGGAATTAAATCGAGTCAATTTGAGGAAGCGATTAGCTTCCCATTTGTGCAAAACTGTCTATAGTTTCCATTTATTCAATATCGCGTGCGAGATCACCACAATCGCGTTTCGTGAGAAAATCGTAACCGAGAACTTGATGAATTTGCAAATAATACATTCACCCTGATATGTAACCATTATAACGATATATACGAAGAGATCTGCGAAGATCTTTGAGCAGAGCTCCAAGATTCTCATGACACACCAAAAGCTTCAAAGCGATTATTTAGGTCCATAACTCATTAAGCCTCTATATATTAGAATTTACGACGATTTAATTTTGATGATCGTGCAAGCGTTTCGCGGCAGATGTTTCCGAGAGGAAACGAAACACTTTTTTATATGTCGAGGGGAAATCTACAAAGAGCCCCTATATGGCATTAAGTTCGAACAAGCGAGGACGATGTTGAGCAGGAAGCTTCCTCTTGAGTTTCGTGAAAGTGGATATATAGCGTCGATGGTCCTTAAATTCGATCGGGATGATACGTCTCGTGTCTCGTTCGAGAAATAAAAATCTGGTCACAATTATCGGTAATTCAAACTAATTCGTGCAGCTAAATGACCGGCGATGGTGATACGACCGGTTTTTTTAAAATTCACATCTACGATGTGACATATTCAGGGGATCGATTGTGTATTTTCACTTTTTCACATTTCCCATCATCAAAACATTCTGATTGGTTAGCAAAGTCAAGTTAGCCACTTTTCGAATTGACTAACTTCATCATCCAAGAATTTGGGCTTGGTGCTTGGATGATGGGAAAAGTGAAATTACACAATCGATCTTCCAAGAGCTCGCGTTCATTCGTAAATTCATGAATAAAAATCGGTTATCGAACCCGGAGGCAAATTTCTCTTTCTCTCTCTCTCTCTCTTTCTCTCTCTTCTTGTATCTTCATTGCGAAATTTTACAAAAAACAAGATCCCCGTGAGTATTTGCGTAAATTCTGCGCGATTTTTTTTTTTCAAACCCGCGGGCTTTTCTCCAAAGTTCAAAGGCTCTCTCGATCGCGAAACCGGTATGAAAAGATACACGCCCAGTGCGGTCGGAGAAAGTTATTTAACGTCATTGGGTAACATCTGGGACGACGAGCGGTCTCATTATGAACGTCTATCGTGATTCAATAACATTCTATAGTAGCTCAGTCGCCTTCGAGCAGACCCGGATCAACGACAGGACCTTTTCTGCCGGTCTCGCTAAATTTCTCGAGAACGAAATATCCGATCGAATGAATGGACATGTGTATTCGTTTGAATATGGATGATAGCGGATGAAGAACATCATGTCTGACTTTTCGTTTTCTCAAGTCAAATCGCGTGCACCCTTACACCGCGGAACGAAATGAATTGTGGAGGTGTTACACTTTAAATTGACGCACAATATAGCTTCTTTTGTTCGAAAAAAATTAATACACGAATTGCGTTGGGAGTTTATCGACAGATCGCGTGACTAATAGAAAAAAAGAGGTAAACGACGAACATTTTTGACTCCTTAGGAAAATCTTTGAAGCGAGAAAAGCCCCTGTTTTTTATTCGAGCCAAGCAATTCAAGGTTAAACGGGATAAGCGCCGTCGATACGCCCTTCTGCTACTTGCCATTTTTTGAAAAAATGACAAAAGGGCGTATCTGCCTAAATTATTGGTTTGTTCGTTAGGAATCAATTTTGATGGATACGCCTTTTTGAAATTTACTTTATTTAAAAAAAACCGGCATGACTATAATGCCGGAAAGGCGTATTCGCCAAAATTAACGTTTGACAAATAATTTAGGCAAAAAATCCTGATTCAAGACTCCGATTACAATTTTTACAAGCCATGAATAACAGCACATCGTCTTCTCTGACTGATCCCTCGTGCGTGCATGTATTGTAGGCACGGAGTGGATCAAGTGATCCCGACTTTCGTCGTCCTTCGATGTTCCTCGAAATTTCCTGGGAAATTTCTACATATAATTGTGATTTTTTAAAATGAATAAAGATCAAAGGCTCACAGAAAATCTACTGCTGGTTAAACCCGAAATATAGGTCAGCAGAGAAGACAACCGGTGTGCCTATAAAATAAAATATGAGTAATTTAAACTCCGTATTATACGATCTTCGTAATATTTACCATTGTGACGCAACAGCAGGAAAGGGAATATTAGCGAATGAGTCAACAGGCTTTTTTATCGACGAAATTCTCTGGGAATTAGAATTTAAGCTTTAAGAAACTAATTCTTATCGATTCTGTCAATGTAGATTGCGTCAGATGTTTATTGAAAGGCTCATTTGTATTATAGGTCATAGTCATTAAGAATCATGTATCCGACTTCATTATGATCTTGTGATTTTTTACCGGCATCAGGCTCGAGCGAAGTTTTGACATTTTGAACCGGTACACAACATTGCACCAAAACTGCACTGTACTTTTTATTCGATTCAGCTTTAAATTTCTCTATGATCCAAACCGATCTATGCATTACATGACGCAATTTATCGGTTTAAAGGCGACAAATTTTAAAAACTCCGAAGATTTGGGGACTTGATCCATCAGGATGAAACAACTGTTGTGGGGCTCAGATTGAAGTTCTAAACGTAAATATTTTTCCCAGTTTTTATAATGTTACGTCTATAAATGATATTTTTTCATACTTTCTGCTTCTCTCGCATGAAGTTCTTCCGGAAAACAAACGAGTCTCAGTCATTAGCATTGCTAACAGTGTTCATGACAAAGCGTATTGTTGATGAACGATTTGTTTGATCAACATCGATCGAATTTCAAAAGCTGCATCAAAGCAAGCCGAACATTCGTTGATGATAAATTTCTCGACAATGGACTCTGTTTCAGCCATTGCAATTGCTAGTAGAGGCTACTGTCGAAGGGTTGATATTATACTAACAATAAGTCGCATTCTTGAAGATAAACTTCATACGAATTGGCAACGTTGCATAGCGGTATGTTCAATCTGGATTGGAACATTCGTTTGCAACTAAACAGTTAATTAAATTCGACTAGGAGCGGATGAGAGTGGCTTAGATATTCCCACGAGCCAACCAGCTGGATTTGTCTCGAGTCTCCTCCCGGGACTTGACTCATTGTTTAAGGGAATACATAGGTATTCACCTAGTTACATCACGAGTCTTCTAGGTAAGACTATGGGTCCTCTTTAAAAAAAAAAACAATTAATATTTTGGCAGGATCAGTGATATCATCTTTCAACTTTTCACTTGAATAAAAGTTATTAAATTAAAATAAACCATATATATCCACGACGTAAATATTATTTCATAATCTTTTCAACCAATGCCTACTACTGTCGCATCATTTTTCGTATTCTCACAAAGTGATTATCGGAACAAAGTCGTATTGAAGAGTAGCTCAGTGAGCAGTATATAATGTGTGTACACTTGTAACGAGTAATATCGACGAGTCGCGATCTCGTAAAGAGTTTTCCCGACGCAATTGCTTGCATCCTCGATCTTTCTACAGTATATAGATACGTATATATTATATACCTGTATGTACACACACACACATATATATATATATGTATATAAATCTGTGTGTGTATGCTTAAGTTCTTTACTCCCACGAACGTTTAGATCTTCCGAGTTCTCCTGACCCTGTCCTCTAGACTCGTGACTCAAGGCTCATGTTGGTACAGAGAAAGAGAGAGTCGTTGATCTCTCGTACTCGAGATATTAACTTCGCTATAACTCACGTTATGTCGCTACTTGTATCCTCTAGGCACAATGATAGATATATACAATATACATATCCATGTATGCTACACATTGACCATCTCGTTTTCCCGTCTCTTCCATAGACCAATACTTATAATATATTCTATAGTGACTGTGTTACGATTGGCACGGCCACTAACTCGAATAGAAGTTATGACAACGCTGTGACGCAGCATCTATAATGTTAAGTGCAAATTGTAACCCATACGTATATTATACACTCACGAAGAACAATTCTGTAAATTACTCCATTCCTTGCTGAATCACGAACAATCTCGATTCTCCCTTCCGTCCAATCGAAATGACACATCCGAATTCGACACGTCTGATTTTTCTAATGGTTCGCAAATAAAGTGTTTCATAGTTGTTATTTTATTCTATACGCTGCACACAGCCTCGGATTTATAGAATAAAATTGACGCTATAGCTGTCTCTCGTATGCTCAATCTTTTGCTCCGATGTGCCTAACCGACACTATAACCTATACGCTATATATCGACATATTCGATTTTTTCCTAATTGATTTAAGATAAGTTTTAGATTATCGCAAATTACAACCTCTACTTTAGTGTAAAATTTCATCATTGAGTGTTTCATAATTACATTTTTTCATAAATTTCAACGTAACATTGGTTTGAAAAAAAATTTAGCAAGACCACCTTTATACTCCCGAGGAACAAAAATTATATATATATTTGCAAAAATATATTTCTTTTTATAATTTCCAAATGTATGTGAAATCAACACGATGAAAATATATCTAACTTACAAACCAACAGCAGTGGACGTGAGGTTGGTCGCGGCTTCGGCGATCCCAGCTAAGCGGTATTGGCTGCTGCCAGTACTACTGGGATGGGTGACCGCTTAGCCATGCACTAACTGTATAAAGCTGTATAAATATCGATACTCGCGGTGTGTTATTAATTCTCGCGAAATCGTTCAAAGATCGTGTCTAGACGGCCTTCGATACATATCTGTTTTGTGATCCGTAAAATTCGTCCGTGACTCTTTGCGTATGAGTATTGCAGAAACATGCATGAATTGCCATTATAATTATTGGTTGTATGACATGCGAGCTCGTTTCTTTCGTACTTTCCGTGCAACGAATATTAGACTTTTTAGTAAAAAGTTGATCGGTAAAAATGACTCTCGTCGATCAATATTATGAATCTTGAGATAATTTTTCTTTTCTTTTGCCCCTCATAGATATTTGTGACGATGGAAAAAAAAATTTTGAGATTCGAGCCAATGTGTTCAAAATGTCTCGAAACGCCTACTAAGCATATTTAGAAAAAATATTCCGGCGTGCATGTATGTGTGTGTGTGTGTGTGTGTGTGTACAAACGCTGCAAAATTCAAACGTCTATATTTCGAAAAATACTGAAGCAATCATGAGCAAACTTTGCACACAACTTGAACATGAGATCCCCCCTTCGTTTGTTAAAATTTTCGCCACAATCTGTAACGGATGATTTTACATGATTTTGAATTTTCCCAAAAATGTCTGTGATCGCTCTGACTTTCGTAAATTTTTTATTTATCGGCTCGAAATGTTTTACGGGAATAGGTTAAAGGACAAGGATGTTTAGTATCGTATTCGGCAAGAATCGCTCATGGGACTAAGATTTCAAAAAATTTTTAATTAAAAAAAAAATTTGTAATAGCTCTAACTGCCGAAAATATTTGAATATTTGGCTAGTTTATAGAACAAGAGTGCATAGTATTGAATTTTAAAAGAATTTCTCAAGTGGTTTAAATTTCAATAAAATTTGAATTTAATAAAAACCTGCAATCGCTCTATTTTGCAAAAATTCAAAGATATCGGGCTTATATTTTCGACATAAAAAGAATATTTTAAAGGATGATTGGTATTAAATTTTGCAACATTTGTTAAAAAATTTTACACGCTGCTTCCTCATCATTTTATCTCGTCCGCAAAGCTTCCTCTATGAGGAAGCTACAATTGAAAACTCACTTGCTCGTGGAGGAAAATTTTCGGGCGAGATAAAGTGATGAGGAAGAAATACATACAAATTTATGATTCACATGTTTTTTTTTTAATGACGAAATTAAATTTATCACATACTTAAGCCGGAAATAAAATATGACTTGACTTTTCGAGGCACGTGGGTTTTGCCATGTAAAAATTCAAAGAAACGTGATCGCATGAATGCCTGAGCGACACAAAGGCATGTTGGATAGAAAAATATTGTGTCCGACTGAATTCACACGATTTGATCGGTGTAAACGACGTCGTCACGTCATATTGATATCATATGTAAAGTGCGAGTAAACGAAACGGCATAACCAACTTTTCAATGAGTCCAAGCTGCGCCCTTTCGTTTTTCAACGGTCGAGTTATCGTATAACACGTAACTTTCCCACGTATACTCGGATCGCGCTCGTTACAACTCTCGCAATACAGCCTCACTATTAGTTTGTATACATATCGCAAAACTAATATTAAAACACGCGACTTTTGATATCGTCCAGATTCTAGAACGTTCGTGCAATTGCATAATTGCCTACACCCTTAACGAATCTCTGCATTGCATATGTGGATACGTCACGTCCGCATTTTGTTGCAAGTCCGGCAATGCGACGAACATATTATTATATTTCACGATGTACATAACTAAAACTCAAACGTAATGACAAACGCATTGGACTGTTCTCGAATGCACAAAATGAGAAAACAAGAGTTGCGGTAAATTGGAAATTTTCAGCGGTCATAATTATTCCCATTCTTCCATCGACTCGTGATTGCTTCCGGAGGAGAAATTTAGAATTCGGCATTGATCAGGGTGGCATGATTAGGCCGATCAGGCTAATGGAATTCACGCCCAGATCTGGAGCAAATCAGATTATTTTTATCTGTCGTGCGATATCGGGCTTGCTCATATTCATATCAGGGATGGCACAGCAGGGCCTGAGTAGCACCTGCCAAAAAAATTTCCGATATCAAGGATAGATCAGCGAGTTAATATACAGAAGTTCCCGAATTCACCGCTAGGTGACGAGTGTCGCAGGTGTTTCGCGTCTACGAGCGCGGACTCGCGGACTATAACATTCGAGAGGCCAGCTCAGATCGATACCGAGTTCGGGCTAAACGATATAGCCTCAAGAAAGCTAAGTAAAGGTTTTTTTTTGTTTGTTTAAATATCTTTATCGATTCTTCACTTCATATATATATATATATATATATATATATATATATATATATATATATATATATATTATTTTTACTTTGTTCAGCGCGGAGAATCGTAAATTCTTACTTCCAAAAAAGTTTTTTTATTTGGTATAATGTCATAAATATATCTTTTTTCGCGTTTAGGAATCATAATATTGAAAAAGAAATTGATTTAATTGTCATTTTGATACGAAACAATTTCTCCTAATTGTGTCAATTAAAATTATTATTATAAATTATGAATTTTCTCAGAATTTTTACCAAAAAAAATTTGCTTCTGCATACCTGACAAAGAATCATGATCAGCACGTTGACGCCAATTTTCATTGAAATCGTTCGAGAAGTTTCTCCGATGTCATGATATCGCCGATTTTCATACTATACTTGACGAGAAATCGGGCATGACGTTTCACACGCAATTTTGTTATGCCTTTTGCATCCCGAAACACACGCTTCGTTACACTTTTTTTTCGAGATTTCATAAATTTTTTTGTAATTATTTCATTGGAATCGACCTGAAATGGATATAGACAAGGTGCGGCTATCGAGACACGCGAAAGCCAGAAAAGTGATATTTCGAAAATGTCAAGGAGTTGAACCATTCTCGAGCATTATTATGTTCGTTGAAAATCGAAATAACGAATAAAATCATTTTTCTTGTAAATCCAGATAAAAACTTTACGTCACTGAAACTATATATAATTTGATGGTGTTATTATTTGTACCATTTTTCCTTAGTCATAAAGATTTACGAGCATATAATTGTAAATGTATACCTATTCCACAACGATGTGTTATTATTAAAATTTATTTATTTATACACGCAACAGACGGGAACTCATTTTGATGCATTCGCAAAATAATAAAAGTGAAAAATCCTTTCTCGAGAAATGCTTTCACGTTTCTCCGTGTAATACACTCGACATTTTACATATATATATATCGTACTGAACCGCATAGCCTGACGAGATCTTAACTATCTACGAGCATTTATCCTATGTTCATGCGAGAAACTAATTGAAAAGGCATTTCTATGCCAACTTCGATGAGATCAAGACGAGACCATCAGGAGAGTAGAAAAAAAAACTCCCGAAGGATCGAGCTAGAACGTGAGAGTCGTCGAACGACAAGAAGTGATTCTCGAATCAACATTGCTTTGGTTTTTTTATTTGTTAAATTATTATGTTACTATGTAATATCCGAGAGGTCGTGAGTATTTTCTAAACCTCATTGACATCCAATTAACGACGTTTCAATGATCACTTTCATTTCAATCTACAATAAAAAAAAAAAATGTACGTGCTAATTGGTCCTCGTAAATTTTTTATCACAGTGTAGTGAAGAATCTGCCGATCAACGAACAGGCAATTTGGCCGTTGAAATTTTCGTTAATTTTACAAAAAGCTCGATCGAATTATTTGTAAAAAAAAAGCTATGGCTCTTGGTAGCAATTTATTTTTTTGAGAATCTTTAGCCAATTTTGTACAAACAAAATCCAATTGCGATTGTTTTAATGCGATCGCATTATATTGAATTTTGAAATTTTACAAATCGTATGTCGAAAAATACCTCCCTCTTAAACTATTAATCGTTAGTACAATTATACCATGTGACGATTTTTATTTCAAATTGAATGAGCTTTCGGAGAAAAAAAAACATACTCGTTTCGAAAAAAACGAAAAATCCAACAGTCGTTACTAAAAATTGTTACAACTATGACAATTTCAAATACCCATAACGGACAAAATTTCGATCTAAGACTCATCCGCATAGCCTAAAGTGTATTTGGAAAAATATCCAGCAAGTGGTCCTTTGAAGCGAAGTAAGATTTTTTGTCGATTTTTGAGGACCTTCCGGATCGATTAAAAAAAAACCTAAAAGTATTTTCAAGGAGCTTTAATGTCTATTCAAGACCTCTTTCGTTGTCGATGCTGAATCTCATTCGGTTATCAATTTGACAGTCCGATAAAAATTGTGAACCCTCCGATAACATCAATTATCGGCAGGTAGCTTAATCCTTTCGATGCCACAACCTTCTCTCCTCATTTTTATATTTAAAAAACCAAGGAGCAAATTTTGATGCCCGAAATAACGTCTAATTGAACCTGTATGCATTACTTTTTAATCCATGAATGCATTACGGAGTGCCATGTTCCCTCTTGCATGACACGAGTTGCATCGACCGTAACGAAAGTGAGAGCGAGTTCTCGATGCTTCGAGATGAAAATTTATACTCCACTTTTATGGAGTTTGGTGCAATATGCACAATGTACATGAAATAAAATAAAAATGCATGTATGCACTAGGGTTTGGTATGGCTCGCGTGCTACGGGCGCCCTTGCTTCCCAGTTCCCACAAGCCCAAACGGTGACTTTTTAAATTACTCACCCCTCGTATAGGGGTGTCAAAAACCCAACTCAAACCCAAATCGAGTGTAATTCTTATCAAATTGGACACACCTCATATAGGGGCATAAAAATCCAACCTAAACAGAGTCATCATTTTCAAATTGGACATCCCTTATTATATAAGAAAATCAAAAAGCCCAACCCGAACCGAGTCTTCATTTCCGAATTGGACACACTTCATGTAGGGAATAGTAGAGCCCAATGCAAACAAACCCAAACAGACTCATCATTATCAAATTGGACACCTTTTATAAGCCTTCAATTCTTTGACACGGCAGGAGAGGCAGCGAAATATTTATTTATACAATATAAAAACCACACATATATATACAAGCATTATTCTTCGTGGGGTTGCACGTGAGCGCACATTATTCACGGAAAATCTTCTCACGCGTTGACCAATGCCGAACCGAGACCACCTGTTGCCAGGACGATGTATGCATGTATGGATAGAAAAAAGAAATCATATTTTTTTAAAAACCTCGTCGCTGGCAAAGTGGTGAGATGACAATGCCAACAGAAGTGGCATTAACGTTGAAGGATCCAGCCCTACAAGAGAGAGCTCTTGAGGTAAAAAGCCCACGTGAATAGACAGAATGCGCTGATGATTCTCTGTGCAGCCCGATTGGTTGCTTCATACAGAAGAGACGAGTACAGATAAATGCTCACAAAAGAATAAAAGAATCGGAGCTAAAGAAACCAAAAAAAGATCCAGGGGTGAAGAGAAAGAGATAGAGATAGAGAGAGAGAGAGAGAGAGAAAGAAGGAAATAAAGTGATCATGTTCGGAAATTCCAAGAATTCTTAGCGATGTCAGTCATCAAGGAAAAAACAATTTTTCAGGCTGTGAGAGAACTTTACATTTTTACGATACAGGTGAAATATATATGGGGGATTCAAAGCAGATTCACCTAGGCCATGACCCTGACCATTTTAGAATCTTTTGATTTTTTAAAATCCTGATTAACCTCAACCTAAAAAAGACAAAAAAACTTTTCAAATTTTTTTTTTTATACGCCATTAAAATTATCTCAAAAACGCCATTTTTTTCTTGAAAAAAATTGGGTAAAATTCACTGATCTCAAACGATAATTTGAAAAAAAGGATAATTGTGAAACAGGAGATATGTCTACGTATAGAATATTCCAGGATAAGTCAGCATAGCCATAGACCTCTAACAATTTTCGATCACTTATACTTGCAGAGCAATCGCTCTGCAACTATAAGTGTTAACATAAAAATAAAACACTTGACACTAACTTTTAGTGCTTTTCGTAAGTTCGTCTGGTTCTTGTCAAAAAAAAAAGTGACTAGCCACATCTTTAAACGTTATTGATGTCAACAGTTTATTTGTCTATCCAAGTTAAAGACTTCTTCGTAGATGACAATGCGTCTAATAAAAATTTCTTAATAACGCCGAAACTATTTTTCCAAAAATTGTAAAAATATCCTTGTATCTTTTTTTTGTGTCAACCCATGATCTATCAATAAAAAAAAAAATTGAAAAATAAAAAATGGTGAAGGTCCCTGCCTTGTCGATTTGGCCCGGAATGGCCCAATATATTATATATATATATGTACTTTGTCAGCGACTACCTGCTTTTAACCCCTGTGGTTACATGTGCTCTCCCTCGAGGGTAAGGATGCTAGAATAGTGTGGTTATAGCAAAAAAAAAACAGAACGAGAGAGAATAAAAAATAAGTCGTCTCACGTTCTCAAAGAACTGTTTGAAAAATTGTTCGACTGAGACAATACAATCGCTCGGTGTACTTATTCAATTATAATCGAGGAACTCTGAACCCAATGTGTATTAAGGATGCCAGTACCGGAAGATAAAATATACGTTTCAGACAGAGCTCAATGCACTAAAAAATATATACATATATTCTCGGGCTGGAAGAAAATCATGCGGAGATCGTTGTAGATTTTACGTAACTGCAGGAATATATTCTCTCGAGAGAAATCTTTCGCCCAAGAGCCGCGATGGAGTTGAATATAAATTTATGTGCTATCGGTGCATCATATGCGAGAGTACAGAAAAGAAAAACAAACGAGACGTACTGAGAGAAATTTTTATTCATTTGTTTATTCATTTATTTTGGTGTTTGTTGGATTTTAATGGTTGCATCGTGCTACTTTTGCCGAAATTCAAATATAAACGTCGCTTTGACGAGTATATACATGTATCGATATAGGTCAATAAGATGTAAAAATATATCGCAAGGAGCGTACAGTTACGCTCGTTTTCAGACTTCTCGACAACCTTGTCTTTATTCAGCAATCTCTTCAGTGTTATTCGTCGCAATATATAAAGGTATATATGTAATACTATATGTAATATATACATATAGTATCTGGAAGCTTACTGGCGCTTGATTCTTGCATTGCACGTATTCTCGCAGAAGATGCAGAAATCGGAGGAGAGACGATATTTTGTAACGGTCGTATTATATATATACATAGGTGTCCAGCACAAATCACCTGAGCCTGCCGCCAGTGATAGTGCAAACTGCAAACGATGCAATAAATTCTCCATGTTCACATACACGAGATATTCTACGTGAATATACGTTTTTTATTTATTTACGTCAAGTGGTTGCTATTGCTCTACAAGCTTCAATCGCAATTCGTGTGTAAGAAGTATCGTAATTAAAAATTTACCAGAATTCGTAAAACGCCATATTGTTCAACTCTCGTATATGTCGAGTATAAACCGCAGCGAGGAAAAAAAATTTTAGGAGTATGCAGCTCGATGTTAATCGAAGATTTTGTAATATTTTTACGTCATCTTCATTTTTGGTAATTGATTATTGACAAAACACTTGAAATAGTTGATACCAGACCGAAAACCGTCCTACTTTACGTGGCCTAGGCCTACCCATATGTATAATAATAAAATTGCGTGTATATACGCGCGTGCAATACGCGCGTCTATAGTAATACCTGTCACACACCAAGCGATCGAAAAACCGGTATAATTGAGAAACTAGCAGGATACGTACTCGCAATAGATATAAAAGATAGTGGTCCCGCAGCGATTACGGTTACTCAAGCCGCATTCGCGCTTGATTGGTACTATTTTTTCTAACAAACGTATCTTGTCGTCGGGTAATAATGTTTTGTCTCCACACGTTCAAGTATCTCTTGGCTTCTTCATCGTAGACTTTCATGCATAGAAAGGTAACTACTGCGGCCTGCAGCGATTTTGCCCGATTTGTGAAATGCCAACACGCGGAACACTCAAAAGACAGCATTATATTTTTATCGGACAATACAAAAATACGAATGAAAGAAATGTCAACCAAACCTTCCCATTTGACTGGGAAAATGTTTCGGCATCGAGCCGAAATTGATATAACATTAGAAAGATCTGTAAGAATGATAAGAAGACTTTGATCCGGTTCGTTAGGAACGATCGTGGTCCACTAAAAAAAAAAGTTAAATGCATCGAGCTATATAATGTTTGAGAAGGCACAAAAAGAAGCCTCGAAGATTCCAAGATTTTCCAGATGATTTCTTGTGCAGCTGATATTGAATTGTAATGTGACACGGCGCGTCGGGTAAACTTTGCCGGAAACAGCCTGTTGCGTCTATAATTGCTTGGCTCAATTCGCCGCTACACCGAGGCAGCACTGGGGATAAGGCCAAATTAAAATAATATTATTCAGCCATTCCGCCCAGCATGATGTGATGCCTAGCCTTGGATTAAAATCTGATGGAATTGAGATAACGAATAGCTTGACCAGTCAGCTTTCAAGACAAACAAGATTGATTCCATGCGGAGAACGAAAACGTTCATGATGCCTTTTACGGTATCAAGCGCTTTTCCGCGCTTTGATTTTTGAGTTGCACAGTGTATGCGGAAGAAAATAAAAGCCCAAATCCAGCATACGAATTTAGGTTAGTTTGAGGCAGCTCTGCAGTCTGCAGCGTTACACTTTACCGTGAAAATCGCTTGTCTTTTATAGACATGGACTCTGTTAAATTGAGCCTTTCCAGATGTAAATTACGCGGGGTATCAAGTAATCATAGGATGGTATAAGCAATTGTTAGCAAAATATTGCTTCAATTGATTATTAATTAATGGTTCATTTGTATTCCGATAGAGTTTTTCTTTACTCTTTAGTGTTTCCTTCATTCCACGAGATCCTTCTCCGGAGTGTTTTCCACGACAACTTTTTCCTAATGCACTACTATATCGCATTTGCACGAGGGCACAGGGAAACTGCGGAAAACCAGGCCATTAAAAATTCGGAAAAACTGCGTTCGATAGTCGGTGCGCAAGCAAATGCACCGCTAAGCGGTCACCTATCCCAGTTCTGATCAAGGCCAACGCGCTGTTCAACGGAAAATCGCAGAAGCCATTCACCGATTACTGTCCAATACATACTGACATGGAATAATTCGTTAAATTCTTTAGAATAAATGCTGTATACCTGAATAGTCCGGACCGATATAACTTTGGCTTCAATTGTATGATTTTTTATTCGAGTTGCTGTAACTCTTGTACAATTGTAATCCAGCCAGAACGAAACTAAGTTGTGGATGAAAACGTTGAAAATTATTTTGGAAAGTGCAAGTTCATCGGCATGATCATCGCTAGTCGTTCTAGTCGAAGACATCATAGGTGATTGCGGACAACCTATCAAGCTTGTTATCAACTTTCTCCAACGCCCTATATATATATATATATATATATGTATGTGTGTGTGTAAAGCTGCTTGATATCGTGACAAAAACAAAAAACCTTTCCGAGACGTCCCCGCATTCGATTTGATCCTCTTATCCCGGTCATGTCTCCCATTCTAGTGGGTCAACATTTTTTTTTTTTTTCATCTTGACGAGATCGCTGGAAGATTCATTCGGCGCTTATTTGTAAAGCTAACGCGCAATGGGATCTCGTATAATGTGTGACAAATGCCGAAGAGCCAGCGATAAAAACGAAGCGCTTTTAAGTATACCGGTTGGCTACTATATATACACGTGCCGCTGACCCGATTACAAGGGAGTCTCGTCGTTGCGTCTTGCGAGACGAGACGAACAGGAGTCAGAGGAAAAGAGCAGAAGAAGCTGATGTATCGGCACTGTGGTTTTGGTTATCGCGAGGAATTATATCGCTTTACCGATGGGACTTGGATATTGGGTCATAACGGGACAGATACGATGGATCTCGATGTCCTGAGAAAAAAATCTTTCGCACACGATTCACGTCGTTTTCGTGTGTCTCACTCGTATAACCAATCGATTAAGGTTGCTTAGAAGCAAATAACGTCTTATGAAAAAAATTTGAAATTTACGCAGTGTTTAATTGAACATTTGAACTATGTCTCTGTAAAATTTCAAGTCAGTTTGGAGCTTATTTACGGAGTAAAAAAATTGCAAAGTTGCGTACTTTTGAGGCCTGAATCACTTTCTACAATCTTTCTACACTCTCTGAATCACTTACTACATAGCCTCTATAATGAATAGAGCCATGCGCGATCTCAATAAACTCGCGATATATCTAATCGTGCCATTGAACTTTTGTTGAAAAACTAACCAAGTATTCTCTGAAATATTCCGCGTCGATCAATACCAAAATCGTTAGCCTTTGGATAATTTCCTTGAAGATATTGTAACATATGTATCAAAGATCGCATCAAAATTCACTCCGAGTGGGTGAGTGACTGACAGCGCCCAATGTTTAAGCATAGGAAAATCTCCCCCACTCTGATTCATCCCTCACCCAACTTCTTAACGACCTTAAGTTCATGATAGTAGTCGCGTGCCTGAGGGAAAGACTCACATGAATATTAATCCTTCGCTATATATGGATCCTGGAAATTCTGCATGATTTTCAAACGAACGAAATTCCCGAATTAAAATTAAAAGTGAAGGGGTATATATACGGTCGAAGCACGGCTCCAGCTGGTCCATTACTTGAATGTTTACTCTTATACGTACATGCCAGGAAATCAGTGAAAAAATATGGTCACCTGTGTCGTATCATCGCGAGTTTTTCGCAATTTCCCCGTGCCCCGTGCAAACCGTAGGAAGAGCTGGCTGCAGCCACAACAGGGGGCTGATTAGGAAGGCCTTATTTAACATTGAATGATTGACCGAGACTGTAGGAAAGTTGGCTCGAATCAATAAAAACGTCGTGAAAGCACTAAAATCTGAGTAGAAATTTCGTTTACTTATATATATATGTTTGCATCCTCTTATACGAAAAGCTTTATTTTCGGGATAAATGTTTCGAGTTTTCAATGCCAATGTGCTCAAAATATTCAAAATCCTCGGAAAATTATGTTTAAGAGAAATTATCGTTCGGATGTGTGTATGGATACACCTCGGACGATATAGAAACACCTATCCTTCTCCCTTCATTGAAGATGATTTTTAATGATTTTAAATATCTGTTCGGCTCTATCAGCTCTATATCTCTATCAGCTCGAGCAGATTTCAGGCTATCGATGGCCTCTATGGTCAGGAGAAAGTGTCATATGCATATTTTTATTGCGATAAAAAGATCGTTGATATCCGGATTTTTATAATTTTTTTAAATATTGAGTAACACTCCGGAGTCTAATCAACTGTGCCACTGTTAAAGACTATTTTTTTTTACATTCTCCTGATCGAGCAGAAAAAATTGTGCATATTTACATCGAGATGAATTCGGGCCGGCAGAAATTGAAAAAAATAAATAAAGTTTCGATGCAAAAATCCGTTAAACATCTGTGACTTAAATTAAATCCCATTATCATGATATATATTTAAATAAAATTGCTATCTCGTCTCGAGAATACGTGAAGAAAGAATGGTGGAAATTTTACATTATGAAAATATAAATTTAAAAAAGTATACAAAACCCTCGAAAATACGCGCCATTTATAACTTTCAGGATTACGGACCGTTGGTTGCCGAGATATATTTGCATAAAGAAAATAAAATAATAAAATGTGTGCGATCAAGCGGATTGGACTCACTTATAGCCTGATGAATGGAAAATATTGAGATATAATAATTTTTTACGCAGTTGATGAGGTCATACGGAGTGTCTCGTCTATTCTAAATGCTGATCGCGGTGGTTCGGTAGTCGAAATTTTAAAGAAGTCATGATGAGAGCCAAGGCCGATATTTAAATGAAAGGCAAAATAAAAAGATCAACAAATAATTTTTAACGTGATCGTGGAACATGATAACAACAATCGGTTGACTTTTCTGGAAGCAAATTGTCTTATATATACTATATATACACAAAGAGAATCGAAAGGACTTTTCGTCATTACATATTTATGTATTAATGTATTCGTCCGTTGTGCCAGTGCCCCGGGAAATAATTATATCTCGCTTCCATAAGCCCGAGGTCGTCTCTAACGCGCTGCCACCTGAAAGAGAATATCACTTCTTCGAATGTCTTCCTCACAGTGCAGAGAGTAACGACACTTTGTGGATTCTTCACTCGATTTTTCATCAACGAGTATTTCGCTAAGGATTTTGTCGTTATTTGATTAACTCGTGACAGAGATGGTTGCGACTATCGAGAGATGAAATTAAACCGGATGTATCAGTTCTAATACAGTATGATTACCTATTTTCAGAATTTTTTTTAACCTTATAAGATTCATAAGATTGTTCATTGAGATATGTGGGATGCTCGAATGACATCATATTGAAGCATATCACACACGGATCTGTGAATATTATTTGATATTGATGTGCAGCTTCGGCAAGCTCACATAAAGTAGACCAATACTGGGATGGGGGACCGTTTCACTGTATGCTTAAGACCGTTGAGCGGGAGACAGTTTTACCGAGTTTCCGATGCTAACTCAACTGAGACTCACAGTAAAATGGTGCCATAAGTATCAGCCAGGTTTTTCGCAGTTTCCCTGTGCCCTCGTGCAAATGCTGTAATAGTGCAATAGAAAAAGAATGGCTGGGGAGAACATTCCAGGGGGAATCTCTAGAAATAAAGTGGGTCATGAAAATTATAAAAAGGTAAGGGGATGGGATACGTAAAAGGCGAAGGATGCCGTATATGATTGGAAAAACTAATTGAAGAGATTTTTGAAAAATACGTAAGAAAATGCATACATGAATTTACAAAGTTTGCGAGACGATTGAACTAAAGCGAGACTCTCTCGGTTCCTCGAGTTTTCTACGATATTACATAATGGGTACTTATTTACATTTAAATTAGAGAAACTTTGTCCGCAATCTCGAGGTGTATGAGTGTATCCATGGGTCCCTCGAAGAGAGCAAAAGGAGGACAACGGAGGATTCACGTCGCACATAATATGCATATCAAAAATGAGAATGCTTCGTCTCTCTCTCTCTCTCTCTCTCTCTCTCTCTCTCTCTCTCTCTCTCTCTCTCTCTCTCTCTCTCTCTCTCTCTCTCTCTCTCTCTTTCTCTCTCTCTCTCTCTTTCTCTTTCTCTCTTTCCCTCGTGGTGGACGACGACGACCACATATTCGACGTAACGGATAAATTGTACGCGATATCACTTCCGGATTGAAAGCGCGCGATCGTGAGCTGCGCGAGTCTCTTGATCGCGTGAACGACCGAGAGAGAGAGAGAGAGAGAGGAACTTCTAGTTCAATTCAACTCAATATATATTACATAAATATCTTGCCACCGCCGCCGTTTACGAGAATCTGAGACCGACATAAGGGGTATCCAATTTGAGAAGGGTGACTGAGTTTGGGTTCGTTTGGGTTGGGTCTTTAGATACCCCTGTATGAGGGACGTCTATGCAAAGTAATGTTTAGAAGAAGTTGGACATAAAATTTGGTGAAAATCGCGAAAGGGATTGGAATTTTGAAATTGGATCGAGGAGCAGCTCTCGGCGGTCTCCCCAGTTAAGCAGTATGGAATTCGGCCAGTAATAGAATTGGTGACCGCTTAGCCGTGCACTAGATTGCGTACCATCTAATAAGTGGATGGCAACTTTCCTAGTTCCTGATGATGATAGCATTGTAACTCAGTATCGGCCAGGTTTTTCCCAGTTTACCCGTGCCCTCGTGCAAAGATTATTTATGCATTAGAACATTTATGTTTATGCATTACTGTTTATGCATTAGAACAGAACTCGGGGGGGTCTTAAGGAGAGAAATGGAAATTTGAACAAAGGATCAGGGACGTAAAAACACGAAAAAGGCATACGAAACAATAATAATAATAATATTTATATATAGTAAAATTTCGATATTTATAGCTGCCACATGATTATTCACACTCTGCGAGGATGCCAAAGTAGCAAAGTCACCAACTCGTGGAAAAAGATTTGTGAATGCGATATATAGATATATATAATTATAAATAATTATGAAAAGTGTTACAATCTGCACTCTTTTTAGCATATTTAGGGTGATAATTCATATTCTGACATAAAATAATTCTTCAAAAATCCGAAAACTTGGAAAAAAAAATCTTTGTTTTTAAATCACGTTTTTCTTATATCCGATTTTTCGAGTGTTTCGCACAATTTTTTCGTTTACCCGTTGATTGCTGTAAAAAATTAAATAAAAATAAATCGCAAATCTCAAAGGCGCGTTAATTTATCACTTTCGTTGATAGCGCTGAAACGAGTTTTTGAAAAAAAAAAAATCAGAGAATGTTCCCCGAGTATTTTTTTCTTATCGTTCGAGATACAAAGAGAGGCAAGAAAAATATTTTGAAAAACGTTCCTGATTTGACCTGCGATTTCCAATGTATGTATTTATATACGTACGCATCGCATTCGATGGAGCAGCACTGATATGGTTTCGATTCGGTAAGCATCTTGAATATTTTTTTTAACGCAAAGGCCAGTCATCGCTTTTCTTTTTATGGTCAAGTGAGTCGATGATATTCTTTTCTTTTCTTGGCCCAAAGATAAAATTAGAGAGACAGCGTGAGAAGAAAATCGGGAAAATCGTTTTTAAAGTTTCTCATAAAAATTTTAACAGAAATTCCACAATTTCATTAAAAAAAAAAATAATAATTGACATATAATTTTGAACGATTGGAAAATTTCACAAATATCTACTAAAATATTTACAAATATAATTTAAAAAAAATTATATACATTGAGCCGTAAATAAAATTTTTTTATAACGAACATATCATACGACCGGAATTTGAGAATTCGTATTTAAGACAACATGTCACGTTCAATAACAAATTCAAGGCTCAAGTTTTTTTTTATCAAATAAACAAAAAAACTATCCAGCAACAAAGTTCTCGATTTTGACCGAAACAAAAAAAAATGTATGAAATTTGAACGAAAAACTCCGAAGAATAAATAACATTTTATCGGTTATTAGGAACAAATTTTTCCAATCGCAATGACAATTCGCCATCATAGAAGGCTCGTGCGAGTAATTCGTCTTCGCTGTGCGCGTTCGGTTTTTATTTAAAAGATCAGTCGCGTTGCGCGAATGAAAAGAAATTCTAAACGGTCAACAGGAAATGAAGCCCGAGACACGAGACGACTAAAGTTTGTATAACGATAAATCATTATTATGATCGATGAAAAAAATTGCTTCTGACATCGAGAGCATGATTATCTAGAATGGTTAATTTTCGTAAGCCAAGTATTTGGTTAGATCTCGTCAACAGGCAGTGTATGCAATCACGACGAATCGTGAATGCGGAAAACGTGCACGCACATATATACAAACCGCGGCACGATGAGATATGTCGCATTGATAACGATCACCAGAAACGAGGGCATCAACAGGGAATTCAAAAAAAAAAAAAAAGAATCAAACGTCATTTAAAAAAAATCATTTTGCCGATCTATGGTCTATGGTTCATGGCTTCGTGGTCAGATCGTAGAATTTTGATTTCATGCCCAAGCGCCACACGAGCTTATTGATATTTCGTTTTTATTTGTACAAAAATATAAATACTTTGATCATACGAATGATTCACATATTATCATTTATCTTTTTTGTTCCAATTGTGCGAATCAAGTTGACCGAATCGAATGAGCCTTTTTTTTGTATGTAATTTTTATAAAATCCATTCGCCAATGGACTCTCGTCAGCACGTACCTCAATGATACATTGTTTTTTTTTTCTTCGAAAACGACGATAAATCGCGACGATTTAAATTTTACTGGAAACAATTATATCGAGCCTCCCGAACGGAACGATAAATTGAAGGGGAAAAAGAAAAATCTTTCTCGAACCCCGTGGGGTCTCATAAAATCTCGCGGTCACGATCGTCATCGTGAACATTGGCTAATAAACTCCCCCTCGCGTATCAACGAGATTGTGATGAGCATATATTAATAACAGTACTCGCTCCGTGAGCTTCTCCCCTTTGTAAAGCGCATCAGTTATTGAACCAGAGCGCGTTAGGGTGAAGGAAGAGTTGCGTTCTTGGTTGTACGAGCCCAGAGGGGCGTTCGTACGAATATAGTTATCCAGCATCGAACATTACGGTTGACTGACCCGTCGAATACTATATATCATTTATTCGTTATGTATGCATCGCGGAAGAACGTCACGAGTGACGTTCCTAAGATCAGGAAAGAAAAAGGTAATGAAAAATCGGCAAAAAAAGATCATTATGATAATTCCAAAAGTGAAAATTCATTGCGACGACTCACCTTTTCCGACGATCGGATGCTCCGTAAAATCGATAATCAAAGCTCCGATCTTACTTCTCGATCGGTCAATGGATTGATCGGTAAGGGGCGGGGGGGAACAGCACACCGATCGTTCACGAAACTGGCGAATATCACCTGCACGTCTTTACACGACACGTCATGGTAATCGACACTCGCGGGTTTTCACAATTTCCAACGTATATCCGTAGAAACTATACCGATCGCAGTTATAAGCGAAATAAAAATAAGTGTGAAAGAAAGAAAAATCGGTTCCTCAATTGCTCTGGACGATCTGATTGCTCGTTCTCGACAAGATCGAAGAAATTTCGACCACGAATTACCGATCGGTTCTTATCGAACAAGTTTTTTTTTTTTTACTTTACTGATTTTCAATTAACGATTTGACTCGATCAAATATCGATCTCTTTGCCGATTTTTCTTCTTTTTTTTTCCCCCTAACTCTTCGCCGTTTGAAAAACTTTGCCGAAACGCACGATCGTTTGACGATCGATAAACCGCCGGTTCGTCGGAGGTTCGATGCTTTCCCGTTGTCGTACCGACGAGAAGACCGAACTCGATGGAGTGTGGACTTGCACTGAGCTCGTGCCACTGCAGGGATATACTCCTGGAACTTTCAAGTAGCCGCGCGCGCTCCTCCAATCTCTCTCTCTCTCTCTCTCTCTCTCGCTCTCTCACTCTCTGTTACTCCGCTCTGACTATTAAGGTTTCACTCTCCCGTATAATATCTCTCTTGCCAGCTGCACCATGGCGCAAAACATGTCATTTTACGTCCAAAAGCTTACCGATCCTCCGTCTTTCTCCCTCGATCTCCCATCCTCGTGTGCGTAAATAACGAAGCTCCGGTCGTTGTACGATCCCAAAACCTTCTTAATCGTGGTGGAATCATCGCAAGTTATACTTACCGATTTCTATACGCATATACGTTATTATATAAGCGTGGAAAATTTGTAAAGACTTATCGCACGTTTGTATGATGAATTTTTACATCGAAATCACTTTCGTTTTACAATCGATTTGTTTTTTTTTTTTTTTTTTTTTCGCTGCGATATCCGATCACTTACCGATTTCTCGACGGCTGTTTGGTTTTTACAACTTAAAATGCCGTTTTTCTTTTACTTTAGATTTTCGAAGCAGCGACACGTCGAGGCCCTTGTTTTCGTGAATTTTTTTTTTTCTCTTGAGATTTTATCGAAATGCATCGAAGAATGATTATTCAGAAGAAAAAAAATGTCATGACGTATGTGTGCGTGTTCTTCGATGAATTTTGCATATGCTAAACCATGGTCGTACCTCGTTCTACGGTGAGATTTACGCGAAGATCGATGGATGATACAAGATTTTATGGAATTTTAAATTTTTCGATAAATTTTCGTTAGTGCCGGGGAAAAAACAAGTTCAAGCTACCTGGCTCACACTTTTAAGAGGGAGAAACTGGAAGATTTGCTGAAGAATATCATGGAGGATCGCTTAATGGTCCATTTAAAAAATTATCTCTAATGCTCCAAGCCAAATTTCAAAAAATTCAATACGAATGCGATACGAATTATGTAATTCGACGTCGAATTGGTTTTTTTTCAAACGTTGGAATAATTAAAATTATTATTCAAATAATTATTAGCAATATTCATATTATTATTAATATTATTTAAGCTATTCGATAATACTATTAAATTTACTTACGTTCGATCATTATTCACACAGCCACAATAATGGGCGGTGTCATTTTTAAATTTTCTACATGAATAACGTAAAAAGTAGTTGAAAAGTATATGATTTAATATTCAGTGATAATCAATAAAGCACATCAAATTTTATTATGAAAATTTGAATCTTCCGAGAAAAAATAATCTCCAATTTTTATTGAATTCTAAATGTGGGAAAAAAAAATTTTATAACCCTGGAAGTTAATCTCGCAGGTAATCCAACCGAATAAGATAAAAAGATGAAAGTTGAAACTTGCAAATCGTCCGTCTCATCGTTTTTAATTATTCCTAAGATTGCCTCCACGAGGAAGCCAAAAATTTCGAGAGCCACTTGCTCGTGGATAGAGCTTCCTGAATCTTAAAAAATTATGTCGAAACAATGGGCAGATTTCGACTAGAATATTCCCTGTCTCATGATCACTGGTAAAATCAATTTTATTGTTTTCGGCTACCAATATTATCACCGCTATTGATAAATATCGAAATTCATGCTTTGCATTCAAAATTCCCAAATAATTCACTTTTAATCAATTGAAAATTTTCGTTCAAAAACCCATAGACGTATGATTGTCTTTATGCAGTCTTTCATTTTGAGGTTCGATATTTCGAGGCTGCATACAAAATCAATGGCCTCGGAAACTTTTGGATTGCAATGTTCATGAAAATCGATGCATCTTTTGTTGCACGGTGAGCCATACCGGGGCTGCATGATTTTTTAAATTATGAAAATTAAAAATCAATTCACGCGTTTGATCGCGAGTCTAATGACGAAAAAAAAAACATAGGGCGAAATGCCTCAAAGCCCGACCAGTTGAAAACCAAGACCTACTCACATGGTTCTGTCAATTACGTCGCTTGAATGCGACACAGGCGTATGGCACGTCTATCAAGATGTACGAACGATGTGAAATACATCCTTTTGAATGTTACCAGCTGATAAATATGTGGTTGCCATGTCTGGATATAGCGTATTACATATTACAGGCGCGTATATGTTCTTGTTGTATCGCGATATATTATAGGGAAGGGGCCCAGCTCTTTATTGCTCGCGCACCATGGATAATTTGCGACGCAACAGCGTGACACTTATCCAGTTTGCAACATCCTTCCTATAGTTTGCTCTTATTCTATATTTAGGTGTAGCGAATTAAAAGCAAATTTGGAGAACATTGCAGGGGAGAAAAAAATTATGTCAAATCACACGATACTGTGATCGAGAATTTGAAGGAAACAAAAATATATATATATATAATTAAGCTCACAGATATATGTTTTTGCGTTACTCGTGATAATAAGAAGAAAAAAAAAATTCGTTCGTAACGAGCGAACGAATATTGTTGTTTGAAAAAACAAATTTTGTTTACTTTTTGCTTCCTTCGCATGGATGAGGAAGCTTTGTGATGGAGAACATTTTTTTTCTCGAGTTATACGTGCGCTCTGAACGTGTGCGAAAACGTCGGAAAATCGTATTTGAAAAAAATTCCGGAAGTGTGTCCGTGTATAAAGATCATGCAAAATTCAAATGTTTAAAACTCAAAAAACGATCGTAGCTACAACGCTGCAATTTCGGAGACGAGTAAAGTAGCATGATCCCTATATTTACTCCAATTTTTGTCGAATTTACTCAAAAATTATGAGTTTTATGGCATTTTAAAATTTTCGAAAAATGTTAATTTTTCAAATTTTAAGCTATTGCACAATTTTTTATTTACATTAATAGTGTATTACTGAAAGATAAGTCGGTATTGAATTTGGTGATTTGGAAATATTTTGAATTTTACAAAAAATTTTCCTGGAAGGTTCTGAAAAAATTTTGAGATATCGCGACAATTTTTTTTTTGCACGAATATAGTATCTTGGAAAGATTGTTTTGCATTGAGATTGGCGAGAATAATCCGTGAAAGAGATATTCAATTAAATTTTGAATATTTCAAAAACATATCTCCGGAAGTTATGTTTCGTAAATTTCGAGAAATCCGGCTTCAATTTTTCGATATAAAGAGAAAATCGTTGATGGATGATTGACACTGAATTTAGCGAAAATTGGTGGAAGAGTTGAGATTTTTTTTTTTTTTTCATTATTCGGTGGAAGAGTTCATGCATTTCATTGAAAATAAATGAGGAAATCAAAATTGATTCGCTCACAGAGAGAGAGGGAGCTGAGTCAATGAGATAGAATGAGGAATAGAAGCAACAAGCAAGTCTCCAATTTACATGCATTTTATAATTTTGGGTTTAAGAAGATGAAATCCGCGAAGATTAATATAAATGTTTGTTTCGTTTGGACGAATTATTTTTTTCGATAACGTGAATAGTTTGGTAGTGAAAAACTTAAAAAGCTTGACCCAACATACTCCAAGACGCATTTCAAAGCAAATTTTTTTTTTTCGGCACCAATAATTTGTACATTTTTTTCATACGTCAATGACACACGCGATCTCGACTATCATGATAATCGTCGAAAAATATATATATATATTTTTTTTTTCAATCATCGAACTACATTTTTTTTTGTTCACCGAGACATTCGTGATACTTGTAATTATCGCTAGAGCTATGGAATTCAAACGATTATCTTGAATTCACACGGAATAGTTAATTAAGCGTTCCACAACGGGATTAAGGAGCAGCTACGAAGTTGCCGAGAAAGGGGATCTTTGGTGCCGTTAACGATATTGGTTATTACTCGGGTGAATTCCACCGAAACTGACCCACTTGTTGGCAATCGCGAAACGTTCGAAGGATCTGCCGAGATTCGCACGCTTTTTCTGACTTTTGCGCGAGAAAATTTGTTGGGAAATTCGATGCGATTAAACGTATATACACATAGATAATATTAATATTGCGCTGCTGCCGCTGACGTGTGTACAAGAATTTTAGGCCTATACAAGAGGTGTACAATTTTAAGAGGATGACTCTGTTTGAGCTTAGTTTAGCTGTGAATTTTGACAAGGACCATTTGAAAAGGATCATTCCGTTTGGGTTTGTTTTGGTTGGATTTTCGTTATATCGTATAAAGCGTGTTCAAATTGAATAGGATGACGCGATGTTCGGGTTTGAGTTTGGCATAAGAAACATTGGTTAGAAAATTTGATACTATTGAATATATAAATTCATATGTGTTGCAACAACGCCTCTCGATTATATGTCGATTTCCTGCATCATCATGCGATTGGTGGATTATAATTTACATCGATCGTAAAATCAATTAAATCGCATGGTTGAAATGAATAAGGGTGAGAAATGAATAAGGGTGAGAGATATAGCGAAATTATAACAGTACAATGAACTCGTTAAGCCCAACGAAAAATTCTGTCCATCATAAAAAAAACGACGAAATTTTTATCCACGAATTTGAATGTTTATTACTATAGAGATCGGCCTCTATGTAATTTTTAATTCGCAGTTGAAAATTATAAATTTCACTCCTAATTCACCATTATATAAATTACATATTACACCTGTAATGCGTAATTCGAATATCCCAATTACGAATGTTAATTACATATTTCATTTGTCATTCGTTCGTAAAACTCTTATATCAAACTTGTAATTGATAGTTGAATTACCAATTGCAACGGTCATTTTTAATTGGTTAAATAATAATTTTAATTTAAAAAAAAGAGTTATTAATTATACTACGTGACTCCTTACTGCCTTATTATGTTCCTCACTCACTTTATGAGACAAACAAAAATATTTAATCGACGATAAAACATCACGAGAGTTTCGAAGTTTGATGTTTTCACAAATTTTTGTGAAACACAAAAAAGATTCGTCTTCGTGCGTCTTCGTTTTCATAATTATAAATTTTTATTTGGCACTTTATTGTTTACTTCCGTTGCGTTGATTTTGCCGTACGACACGTGCAATCCATTCATATCGGAATTCCAGCTCGTATTCTTATATCTCTGAAGATAAATTATTGGGGAGCTGACAACAAACAACGAAGCTTGCCGAATTCTTAGCTGGCTATATACACGCTTTATCCGTTTTTGTCATGGCTATCTTTCGATGGATGATGAGTGTTCGAAATTTTTTGAAAATGCGGCCAAACATTCCGCACGTATACCAAATGCTCTGTCGTACTTTTTTTTTTTAATTTATTTATTTTGAGAGGTCATTCCACTGTTAAACGTTGAAAAATTGTCACTTTTTATATTCGTTCTTTAATTATTGAAATGTCCAATGTAATCGAAGTTTTGCAGTTTCGTTAAACACACATTTTGAGAGTACTAGTAAAAAAAAATTTAATTTTCTAATCGTATTATTTTTTCAATAGTTCAATAGCACTGAACTGTGCGCCTTGAAATAGCGATGAACCGCTGGCGTGGGACCACTTAACTAACGTGAAATTTTATGGAATTTATCATTTTTTTGGAAAAAATCAAAATAAAAAAAATCGGTTGAAGCTCGGTAGGTTTCGTTGATTCTCAGCTACTCTCCGGTACGAAAGAAATATCATTGCAGCGCTATTAGAATTTACGCTGTTATTGTAACCATTTTAGTGTACTATAGTTATATATAGTATATATATATATAGTGTTCCCTGTAGTTATCCTACTGATACCATGAATTACAAAACAAAAGTATCAAAATAAATTATTTTTGGAGCCTCAAAAAAATCGTCTGTGCCAGCTCTATAAACGTCTATAAATAATTACCTGGCGAGGTAAGATTTTCCATGAAAGTGGTCCACAAGTCATATTTTACGAAGAGTCATAATTGTTTTTTGATTTTATGAATTTAAACAAAGTCGTTGAAATTCTCGTTCTCCTAACTCCCCTAAACTACAAACTGATCGAATCAAAGTATTCTACGCGAGCATACTACGGGACAGTGACACCCAATTTCAAATTATCCTAGGATCAAAATAAATTCTTTGAAATTTTTGTGAAATTTGAAATTTCACGAAAAATCCGTGGTTGGAAAAGAAGAAGAAAACATTATGATGAGTCGAAATTTTTCACATTGGTTCTGATTATTTGGAAGAAGAAAAAAACAATAAAACACCTGAGTGAAGTCCTGACCTGAGTCAAGGCTCATTATAAGTCTCCCCAAAAATTGTTTTTCATTTTATCCCTTGATCTGCGTTCTACTCTATGATTTGGCCCAACTTCGGCAATTTGTGAGCAAAGGAAACCGCATGTGATCGGTCAGCCTTACCGGGCATGCGAGCCCGCTGGTCCATAATATTCTAAGGGAAAAATGGGCATAAATTCTTCCAATCATACAGGGAAAATGCAGGTGTAAGGGGGAGGGTTTCTCGAGAGTCTCCGGAGTAAGCTTTAAAAAAAATGCTCGACCGACAAAAGATCGTCTCTCTCACTAGACCCGCAGCCTCTTTATGGCTCAGGTATACTCAATCTACCTGGGGCCCGATTCTTCAATCGTTTTTCCGAATCTCACATACGTAAACGCAATATGCTGTTTGAATGAAAAGTCGTATAAGAGAACCATCATCGGGTGGACTCGGGAATACAGCCCCTTAGATCGCATTCTTTCCATCATATTCGTCCCGCTCGAGGTATATATTTTTCGAAACGATCTTCCCACAGGATTACCTGGCTAGCGTTCACAGGTATACGGATTGATCGAGTGAAAATTCTACGAAATAGAAGTCGCTTGAGTAGGGAAAATTCATCTCAAAATATACAATTTTTTTCTTCTCATTTATCCCTTTACCCTATAGTTATCTTCCTCGAATGCTTTAGGAAAAGGCATTCGAAATTAGACGTTTCCATACGAACCCATTTTAGACAAATTTTTGAGAATTTTTTACTGAAAAATCATAAGCATGTATTTGTACAGGTTTTTTTTTTTTTTTTAATTTGAGAAAATTACATTTGAAGAAAATTTACTAATTATTTTGCATATAAATCTTCATTTATGAGGAAATCACAAAAACTACTCAAAAACTACTGCGTTGATTTTTCTAAAATTTCTTGTCCTTTCTGGTAGAAATAAAGATCTGGTGTTTGATAGAAAGATTTTTTTTTTTCATCGATGATACTGAAATGGGTAATCCCTTAGCGGTGCACTGTCGTCTCACGCATCGACTGCTGAGCCCTGACGACAGTTTTTCTCTGAGTTTTCGGTGATGGTAATACAACTGAAACTCAGGAAAATGTAACCAATTTTGTCGGCCACATTTCCCCGCAGTTTCCCGGTGCCCTCGTGCAAATGTGACACAGCAGTGCATTAAAAAGGAGTATAACTGCGGTCAAGACTCTATGGGAATTCTCGATAAATTAAATGATACGTGAAAGTGGGAAAGGGTAAAGGGATGAGATACGTAAAAACCAAAGGATGCCATACGATTGAATTTAAAAAAATATATATTAAAGACTAGAGAGCACTCGAAGAACCAATTTTCAGAAAGTTTCTCGCATTTATAATAAAAATTACGAAGCAAAGTATGAAAATGACGATGAGACATATGCGAAATTGTTCTACAAATTTTCTTGAGAAACGAGATTATAAATTTAACGCTAAAGTATATTTTACGAGCGATATGCAAAACTTAATGCATCGCATCTGGAGAATTGGAACAAAATGCCATACTTTCATTTTCACGAAGGCTCTTCGTTCAATTTCACAAATTTTTCGGGACACTTGTATCTTCATTAATTATATGCCTCAAGCATTGTCGCATATTAAAAGCCATGACCTTCGTACCACGCGGACAGATCACATGCAATTGAACAAGGGCATAAGAAAAAAAGAAAGTTCAATTCATGATCAAGTGAATCGTGTTAATTTCAATCTAACGGAGATTTCTCGAAATGGACAGATTACTATATGGCACTCTCTCGCTTATGGCCCAGTTCGTGCGTCTCATTTACGTTATATATAACGCCAGAGCTCGTTGTAATAAAACCGTAAAAGAGCGTCGAGTGAAATTCGCAATTTCACGACGTTTCCAACGATTTGCCAAATTCACCGATGACTGGTAAACTTTGTAAGAACGCGAAGGCGGAAAATATAATTGAAATTTTCTTGGATGAGTTGGAACCAGGAGCACGGAGGCGCGAAGGGCAAAGACTTGACTTTCATATTCTTCTGTATTAATATATATATATATATATATATATATATATATATATATACGTTTTACTCGTTATACATAGACATTATTCACGTGAAAATTATTATATGATATGCTTTCACCAACCTCATATCGTACGAGGCTTTCTCGAAAAAATGTTTAAAAAATTCAGTTGAAAATTCAATTTTATACAATTAAGAATCCGGATCTTGATAGAGGTTTTATCTTGATAGGTTGAACATTTTGGATATTAAGAAGTGCATTAAAAAAAAAATATATGTACACAAACTGAAAAGTTATACAAGCGAACGGTTGTAACTTTTTTCGAAGATAAGGTTTCTTTAATTTCGTATAAGAACGGGAGTCCAGAGGACTTTTACATTGATCTTTTCAACTCCTCGAACATTGAGAAGTATAAAAAAAAATATCTTAACTTCCGAATATTTTACCTCGGGAATAATCAACCTGTGGCAAATTAAAAAAAAAAATTGGAGCAACTCAAAACTAAAGATTATTTATGAGAATGAGACTCAGGTGTGTAAGGGAAATTTTATTGTGATAGGTTGTCACCTCTTTAAATATTAAGAAAGGTTGAATACATATAAAGTAACCATATGCTCCATTAGAGAACCTTTCACTCATCCAAACGTAATTACGAATATTTCGGATCAAAATAGACCCAGACACATTTAAAAGTCTAGCTAATATATTTATATATATTTTTTCGGTATTTAAATAACAGCTGATTGATAATAGATCGAAGGAATTTCCATTTATCAAGACATCTTTGTCCAACTATCAAATGGAACTTTTTAGAATATCTTTCGTCGTATTTCGTATTACGAGCGAATTGTTTATTGCTCTCACAGTGCCTATAATGAATATAGAAATATTAGGATTTTTCGAGAACTTTCTTTCACATTTCTATACGTCTTCATTACGAATACCGTGTAACAAATTGTTTAAAAAAAAAAAATAAGTAAAAAATATCAACAGCATAAAGAGCGCGTTTCACGTTACGCCGTTACGTATTTGTGAAATACACTTATCGCGTTCAAAGTTAATCATAAAGATCGACAATGACCTTCGGGATGAGAGAATTAGGCGCGGCATTGCATCGCGATCTCAATAATACTGTAAGGTCATCGGTTTGTCATTGGACGCCAGACACCGAAGCCAACGGATCCTTGGATATCTGGCTCAGAGGATCTGCCCATACGACGTGTATATTCTTATGCAACCTGATCCTACGTGAATCGGAAACACTCTCGTATCACGACAACAGTGCAAATACTAATAGGCTTTTCTCTCTCTCTCTCTCTCTCTCTCTCTCTCTCTCTCTCTCTCTCTCTCTCTCTCTTTTCGCGACATCAGGACGATGGCTTGAAGCGTAAACCCAATGTCGTTCATGTGCGATCAACTAATCTTCATTATGACAAGAAAACGCGATTCAATGCCTTAGAGTCGAATAATTTCGGGTGGAATGTCAACGCTTCTTTTTTTTTTATCGCCTCAAGGCATATTATCAAAGATATTGTTAAATATTTTGTACCCAACGAATAACATGTGGATAGAGGAACATTTTCGTAGAAACTCAAGCACGATTACCGGCTATTTGGACTAAATAAATAAATCCAAAGTCGACAGACTTATAGCATGGCTTTTCATTTTAAAAAAAGTCGTTATACGATCGCCCTTTCGTTCGGTATTATAGGTATCTCGCGATGACACAGGAATGAAAAGTGTAAAATGTTCTGGAGGTTTCTAGAATTTTAATGAAAATGCAAAATATTGGGCTTGGGCTTACCGAATGTTTCAATGCCAATCTCGTAGTTACGAGCGAGCGATTAGTCCGCTGGTAAAAAGAATCCATTGTGTCAATATATGGCGACGCTATGAATTAAGGACCGCATTTATTTATTAGCTGCTCTCAAAGTAGTTGGGTCAAACCGGTAGCCCTCGAACACGTGTAAATACGAGAAATTTGTGAGAGAATTTATAATTTACCAATTCATCATCGATGTAGTGAAGCTATATACCAGTTCGCAACGAATTAAATCAAGCAGTGATCTTGTGTATACACGTAAAACTGTACTCAATGATATTATTATTATTTTTATTTCAAATTGGAACAACCATATTTCAATATTATCGTAATGCAGCTGTCATTTGACTAACTAATGTGCTCGTACTTAATCATGAAAAATCCCTTTCTCTTTACTTCGTACGTGACGCGTATTGTTGGTGAAAGAAGAAAGCAAAAAAAAAACCAGCGAAAGAAGTGTACGTGAGAGCGGATGCTGACGCTACTTGCGCTATGATCTACCGAGTGTGCGGCAAGGGGGAATTAGAGGGGTAAGAAGAGAACAGTAATCCGTCACGAAGAAGTCGCGCTCGACAGTACAACCACCCGTAAATTTTCCATTTAAGCTTGATGGCTAGATTGTTGGTATGGTTGACGGTCAGACTCTCGGATCTCATATCAAACTCAGTTAGTCGTCGGCACGAATTTTACATTATGTACAACACGTGCTAAACTTTTAGTACACAAAGTATATATATATATATATATATATAGCATCACGGAGTGACACGATTACTGGCCGAGAAAAAAGTTGATAGTTGTCCAATTTGCGAATGGTGGCATCAACAAAATGATGTATTAAGAAAAAGGGCTTCCCATTCTCGTAGGCGGTGCTATCGGTGGGGGGTTTTTTTTTTTAGCAACCTTTCGCAAATATGAAATTACCGAAAAATCCCAATAATCGTTCTACACGTCACGTGGGATAACTGAGGAGTTTGTACAGATTTGGAAAATTATAGTTTCAGTATATATTTTCTTTTGAGGTCCATAAGTAGATTGATCGATAGGCTATTTGATTCGGAGTGATCGCTTGTTAAAGCAAGAGATTTTTCAAATGTTTACAGTCCAAATGCTACCCGAATTTATCGGTAAGAGTATGTTGTGGTTCCGTCAAAATTTAAGCCATCAGATGTTTTTCTTTCTTTTCTATAACTTGAACGGTGCGTTTCACAGCGATAAGCAGCAGTTGCTAAGCCTTGATTTCGGTCTACCGATTGATACGGTACGCCCTGTAAAACACCTCAGACTCCTTGTGCTAATTACAAATCCGATCTTCGGATGATACTACCGCCAAAAGTTTCGTTAATCGATTGAGTTGAATTTTTCTATTTTGTACCCAAGTATGACGAGTAGGTGGCTATCAGCAATGCCTATAAGGTCTACTTCTCTGGACGAACTACAAAGTACGCAGGCTGTGTGTACTCAAGTACAAGGTGTACTCAAGTGAGTACACCTTGGATCCTAAGAAAGATAAGATAAGATAAAGAAAGATAAGAAAGAAAGATAAGAAAGGTAGTCCAAATTTGTACCATTCCTTCTCCTTGTCGAAGGTGGTAGGACAACACTCTTAGGGCCGCATTCCAGCTATGGATATGACCGCATAGGTATGGAACTTGCAGAAACATCGGGCATGAGGGTCTCCGACGATCCTTAATTATTATCATTATTATTATTACTTAATATGTACCAAGTGCAACGAGCATATTCATGGTCGTTATACGTCTCGTGAACATCCTACGACCACTCTGATTGATAACACGATGCCCCCTTATTAAACTCCGTACAACGTGTGCCACAACTCATTGTACATTTGCGACTCGTGACTGTTGAATCGCGCACCCACGCGAGCCAGCTCTTATCGCGATAGTCCAGAGTCCTGCGATATCATCAGTGCATATTGTTCTGAACGGAGATTCTTTTTTTTTTTTTTTGTTTTCACGAGCGAGGCATTGATTGATTTATCTCCAGCTCGCATCAGGCTGGCATTATGTAATAATAGAAATTGTGACCAACAAGTAGACGGTTTTTTTTTCGTGCGATGAAAAATTCAATGTGAAATTTGAGGGCTGATAAAAATTACTTTTAATTAACATAATTCTCTCAAATAGAGATATAATTTGCTCGAAATAGGCGAGAAACTTGTCGTTCTTTGACCTTTTTTAGCCAAGAATTGCCAAGTTTTCGATCAAATTCAAATTACGTTTGACGCAGCGGGATGAGTTGTAGGATAACTTTTCTCCAAAAGAAAAGGAAATTCGACAGTTTTGACCGTTACCCGAATACCCCGAAAATTAGAAACGATAAAGTATACCCAAATTTGTATGCAGACCGCACACATCTGACTATTTTTTTTTTACAATTTCCAAATGAAAACCCGGCAAACCTCTGATTCGCAAGGGCCCAGGTTTCCGTTCGCTAAAGAAAAGGGATATGAATGTCTAAGGCAGGTTAGATGTTCCCGCGGGTTAGTTTGTGGACTCAATCTTAGGTGGTTTGTTGGAACAAACCCACCAAGATTCAACCATTCTAACGTATTGCTCGTCAAAAGTCGATTGACGGTCGATTTAACGAAAGACCAACCGAGTTCCAACAACTCCCTGGAACTTGGTTGGATTTTTGGCCAAATCAACTAATTGTTTTCGGGTTGGCAACTGGTTGATAAAGTTGCAGCCGTAAATGAAGAAGGCTGGTGAAGGAATTAAAAAATCGCTCTCAATATTTCATGACCCGCTTGGCAACATGGCTTACATAATAGTGCGGATCAAGTTAGAGATCAATCTTTGCGGTTCAATATCACAACTCAGTGGTGAGTGCAAACCCATAATTTAAATTTTTAACAACGATGTAACGAAAATTAAGAAATTTGGTAACATTCTCTTCGTCTTTCCTGAAATTTCCAGTCTCATACAGAGTACCATGATAATGCCAGGTTCTCCAGAATTCCCTGGACCACTGTCGGACATTCCGTTTGAGTTTTATCAAATATAATCGAATGTATAATGGCTGTCTTTTTCCCCCACTCTGCAGGAAGCTCAGCGTGACTTGAGTTTTGTTTCAGGCAGGAAATATTAGTATGATTCGACCAGTAGGAAACGAATGAAAGTATTTAATCATTCAAACTGCGAGAATGTAACATTAGTCGTTTTTTCTTGCACGATGTAAGGTTGGCCGTTGACTCGCTAATGTAAACGCACAAAAAAACAGTCCACGTGCGTCTGACCTTCATCTTTATTTTTTTTAACGAACTCAGATCCGGGCCCCTGGCGATTCTCAAGACCGGTCTAATGGTAGATCGGTTACGTGAAAAATTTGGGTAACGGAACGTTTGAAACATCAATAAGAGTGTGACATTCGCATGTAGCTCCGAGTGACAGCTAGCTCGCGCTGATTGATGTCCATACCTCATAACACTGCGCACCTAAACACGCGAAGTTTAATGAGCTTTGAGAGCGGCGCACAGTGATGGGGACTGAACGCATGACGCATTTGTCGGACAAGCAGTGTACGAAAGAGAGGTTCATGTCGCGAAATAGCGAAAATCTCCTGTCCGCGAGGTATAGAGTCTATACCTTTCATTTATGCCACTTCAAAAATAAGATACTCAATCGCGTTTACATGTTCCGATTGAAAATGTCTTTTTGTGTCACAGATTAGATTTATTCAAGGATTTTCGAGCATAGTGTTAGAATTGAATCGTACTATTCCAGCCAAAATTGTAATGATGCCAAAAACGAATTATTGCGGGGTCGTTAAGTAAACGTCTCAATAGCCGGACGTGTATCAGTAGCCGGACACCTCATGTTAAACTTTTCCAATATACTATTATATTTGATGTACTTTGATGAAATTTTCAAATTTTCAAAAAATCGGTGTACTCGCTCTAACTTCTGCAAATTTTGAGATATCGCGCTAAATTTTTTTTCATCATCCAAATTATGCCTCAATAATCCTATAGTATTATTGTAATTATTTATTGTCATTATTGTAATATAGTATTATAGTAATACAATAATACTACAGTATTATTGAATTCTTCAAAGGATGATTTGAATTTGGCAAGAATCGATGAAGTTTCATATATTTTATGAAACTTTCGAACTTTCGAAAAATTTATGTAACGATTCTGCATTTCCCACATTTTGTGATATCCAGCTAAAGATTTCTACATAAAGCCGAATGCACATGAATCCGCTACATGCATGAATGACAAAAAAAGTTGCAAATTGAAACTTGCCTCCTCGTGATTTTCGAAATTCTATAAAGCAATCTTATCTCGCTCATGAAGATTCCTCGATGAGGGAGCCAAAATTTAAAAACTCACTTGCTCATGCAGGAAGCTTTATAAGCGAGATTAAAAAAAGCTTTATAAAATTTCGAAAATTACGAGAAAGCTGCGGGCAAGTTTCAATTTGTTTTCAATTCATTTGCGATACGTAAAGCTTTGGGGCTTGACACTATACTTGGCAACGTTGCAGAAAAGCGACGCGTGCGAGGGCCACGCGACTTCTATAGTTCTCTCCGTCATTCACTTTACTCTCCCTGCTGCGACGTCGCAACGTCGTAGCCTGCCTCGACTAAATCCCATCGAATTTGGCACATTTTTATTTTATTAATTTGCCATAACTCACGATAGGCGCGGTGAATGGACTTCATTCCTTTTTCTAGACCTTTGCGATAGATAAATTTACACTTTTCCAAAATTTTTAAACAACCACCATTTTTTTAATTACCTGATAACGAACGATTCCTCCGCGTCATGATGATTGATGCCATAAGACCCTATATTATGTATTCCGAGGGTGTCTTTATGATTTTTTATCTCGGAAAGTAAATATAGTGAATCTTCCTGAAATTTTTCAAGCACGAGGAGTATACCTTTGCAAGCACGATCTTAAAATTTCAAGTCGCTGTCATTTTTTTTAGGTTCGAGGAAAAAAAAAAAATCTCTAATCGCTCTAATTGGCACAAACTTATAAGATATCGGGCTTATATTTTCGACATATGAGGAACATTTTAAAGGATTATTTGAGTTAAATTTTTGCAAAAATCGGTAAGAAAAAATTTCAGCTTTCGAGTTTAAAATTTTTTTCAAATTTTACCGAAGAATTTGCGTTCGATGTTGTGTCGTATTAAAAAAAAAAAAAAAGCGTGCAAATGCGAAATTTTTACGCTCGTTTTTTTGCCTCTCCGAGACTCACTGTGTTCGAGATTTTCAATATTTCATGGAAAAAAAAAAAAAACTTTCCTTCATTTGATTTTCAACGATTATACACTCGAAACGTTCACGCTATAAATTGACACTCTTGAGGAACTCTTTACAACCAGTTTCCGTAGTGTAGTGGTTATCACGTGTGCTTCACACGCACAAGGTCCCCGGTTCGATCCCGGGCGGAAACAATTTTTTCCCTTTGTCGTTATTTTATTTTTCGTTTTTATTTTCAATTTTTCAAAAATTCTCGTTCTCCTTTGCTTTTCGCGTGTTTGATTTTTTTATGTCATAAATCAGGTGTAAATATCAGCCAAATGTTCGTCTCTATTCGTGCAGCTATTTCATATATATATATACTATACATATATATATATATATATCGATGGACCAAAGGGGCGTAAGCGCAATAAAGTGGGGTTACTACTAGAAGGGCGCAAGCGCTATACTTGGCGGGGTTAAGGGAACGAGATTTCTACAGCCAAACGGCCGTAAGTGTCAGGGCGCTTACGCCCGTATGGCAGTAAGAACCCGAAGAAATTGTGAAATTGGTGCCAGAGGGGCGTATCTCCACCCAAAAAAAGTTTGTCGCTTACGCCCCTGTGGCAGTAATAACCTCGAAGAAATTGTAAAATCGGTCAAATCTTACTGCCAAAAGGGCGTAAGCGACAACATTTTTTTTTGCAGCGGAGCTACGCCCCTCTGGCAGTAAGATTCGACCGATTTCAAAATTTCTTCGAGTTAATACTGCCACAGGGGCGTAAGGGACAAACTTTTTTGGGTTGGAGATACTGCCCCTCTGGCAGTAAGATTTGACCGATTTCAAAATTTCTTCGAGTTAATACTGCCACAGGGGCGTAAGGGACAAACTTTTTTGGGTTGGAGATACTGCCCCTCTGGCAGTAAGATTTGACCGATTTCACAATTTCTTTGTGTTCTTACTGTCATACGGGCCGTTTGGCTGTTTCCCTTATACCCGCCAAATATAGCGCTTACGCCCTTATGGCAGTAAAAACGCGAAAATTTCGAAAAAACGGCGCTTACGCCCCTTTGGCATTAGTCCATCGATATATATGAGACATTCCACAAATAGTGGCATGGGTTTTGGGCCTCAAAATTTCGATTTTAAATTTTCGTTTATATTTTGTTAAACACATTGAAATGAACAAACTGTAAAAATTTCAGACCTTTTGGACCTTTTGCTACATAAGTAACAGAGAAACGCCTATTTTTGAGTTTTTCTCATTTCATTTTTCGTTTTTAAACTTTTCATCTAACTGAAAAACAAAGAAAAATATATCGGTAATACTATTTTCCATCGGAAATTGTCTGAGTTTTCAAAAAAAAAAAAATATTTTCAAAAATTTAAATTCGATTTTTCAGTACGAAAAATGAATTTAAAAGTCAAAAAATGAAAAAGCACTGCGTTCCCGAAAATTTTTTTGACTTTTTTTTTTTGTGAAAAGCTGAGACGATTTTACATAAAATCCATACGTAAAAAAAATTCCGTCACTGTGGGTTTAACGACAAAAAGCAAAAACCTCAATATAACTGCTGAAGTGTTATGTAAAGATTCAATAAAACGCTTGTTTTGCTTTTTTTTTGTCGTTAAACCCACAGTGTCCGCATTTTTTTGTGCATGGATTTTATGTGAAATCGTCTCAGCTTTAAAAAAAAAAAAGTCACAAACATTTTGGGGAACGCAGTCATTTTTCATTTTTTGACTTTTAAAGTCATTTTTCATAGTAAAAATTCGAATTTACAATTTTGAAAATATATATTTTTTTTTTTTTAATTCAGTCAATCACCGATGAAAAATAGTATTTATATACACGTTGGAACATGCTCAAAGCCAGACATGACTGTGGAACGTCCCTGCTGGAGTGCTCTCGTCTGGTGCTACAGTGTATGACACGCTTCAGCAAATTTTTCACGTTTATTCCACGAGCCTAAGTCTATTCGCGTCAATGCTTTATTTTCCATGGTAATTAAACACGGAAGAAGCGCGTTAATCATCGAAGCGTACCTGTGTTCATCATAGTGGCGAGAGATTCAATCGATTTGATATAGGAGAGTATGAGGAATAATGGAGTATTAAAAGTGTATGCACATCGCAGCCCCGCAACGTTTTTTGTTATTCATTAAACGGAATTGCTCACACGGGTCGGAGGTGTGATATTTTTTTTTTAACCTCCACAACTATCGAATCTTTTATTTGTGGTAAAAAAAAAATTATTCGAATCGCGCATTGGTTTCTCATAATTTTAATGTTTTTTTTTTACAAAGCCTCCACTATGAAACGGCGTTCTCATTTCTGCTATTAGCTTTATCGTGGAACGAAAGCTTTGGAAAGAAGTGCGTTATGATTATACGAAACGATCGAGACTCATGACAGGGATTTTTAATTTTATTTTATTCTCTCAATTATACTCAAAGTTTCATTATTTTTTGCATGATTTTTTTTGTTTCGTTTAAGGGAGCTTTCTATACTTTGTTGAGCCAAAAAAATTTCGATCTTTCACCAATTTTTTATACGAAAAATATTAAATACAAAATGTTGATATTTGTTATGTTTACTAAGCGGTCTTTATCGAACGTGATAATATATTTTAAAGTTTGACAAAACATGGTATTGAGAGTGGGAGAAGATTATATGTTCTTCACTTGCGGAAGTCTCAAGTCCTGGACAGGTGATCTGAAGCAAAAAAACAAACATATTTTTACTTTGTACAATATTGTGTATTAGTCGAACCAGAATTATCCAAATATATTCAAACGTTTTATTTTATGGACAAAAAACTGCAAAAATTTTTGGCAAAAAACTATATAAACTTCCCCTTCTTTAGTTTTCTTTATTTTTCAATATTTCTTCATCATTCTAGTTTAACTTATACACAATATTGTACAAAGTAAAAATATGTTTGATTTTTTTGGCTTCAGATCACCTGCGAAGAATATCATTGCCGGCGCACCGACGTACGTGGTTCCCTTCCACTCCGAATACCATGTTTTGTCAAACTTTAAAATATATTATCATGTTCAAAAAAGACCGCTCAGTAAACATGCCAAATATCAACATTCTATATTTAATATTTTACGCATAAAAAATTGGTGAAAAATCGAACATTTTTTGGCCCAACAAAATAGAACCTTTCCTTAATACCGTAAAAGATTCGACTCGATCCGAGTACATGTACGTGCGCTGTTGTAAATGAATTTAGGAGTTTTTTTTAAGTATGAATGAATGATCGATAAGATTTTTTTTTTAAGCCTTTATCGATTCTAGTCAAAAGTGGAATGTGCAATAAATTGTCTTTTTGCAGATGATTGATACTTCGGAGCAGACAAAGTACACAGTACACCTTAAAATTTTGAAGTTTACTGTTATCGCATCATTCTCCGACGCACAGGATAATTTTCAACGAACAAATCTGAATCTGTGTGGGTATTACTGATTACTGAGAGTTTTTTTTGTTGTATTTTATCAGAATTTAATCTTGTCTCATTATTCATAGCTTTAAAAAAATCAGACTGTTAATTATTTCAATGTTTAGAAAACACAATGAATCAAGGAAATGAGAAATGACGTGAATCTTTCCGTGAGAGACTGAATTGCGATAGTAATTATTCGATATAAAAAATTCAATAATAATTATTAAATAATTGTTTCGAATGTGATATTAATTGTTAAGCAGGTAATTAATAAATATCAGATTTTAGCGGGCTTAAATTGTTATCATTTTTTAAAATGATAAATTATGTACACGACGGTACATAATTATATACACGACGTATATTTGGTGCGCAGTAATACCTTCTCATCGTCTTGCTAGGCCCCGCAGTAATACCAGCATCTGCATTATTTTTTCAAATGCATTTTATTTGATGAAAAAATCATTTGATAACATTGTTAATTTTTTTCTAAGTTCAAAACAAGTGAAATATTGATTTGAAAACAATAAAACCTCCGTAATTTTGAATGATTTTTTAAAATACGTTCGTCAAGCTGACCCCGCATTTCAAATCGCAGTAATACCCACACTTACTCTACACCTTACTTTTTAGCCGAATAGAGGATAAGCAATACACGAGGCAGTGAAATTTGTTTCTTGAAAAATCGTGCGCAAAACTACACTACCGTTCATAAGTATGGAAACACTCGCCCCCGATCCGAGCCACACAAGAAGTTGTATCGCTCTTTGAAAAATGAAGATATCTCAATTTTCCAAGCGGCGTTCTAAAAAGGACATATTTAGCTTCATTTACCTTTTTTTGAAAAATTTTTGCGATTTTTTTTGAGCCCGGTACGCACTTTGAAAGATGGTAATTTTTTGGCTTTTTTTGGAGGGTGGAAATTTTCCCGCATATCTTGTAAAAAAAATTTTTCAACTTTATTTCCGTGAAAAACTTGAAGCGGGGAGTACAACCTTCAATCTCATTTTTTGGAAAAATTTTTACGATTTTTTTTCGCAAAGATATTCAACTTTTTGCAAAAAAACGACCATATTTATAAGGGGTAGTCTCACTCTGAAACTACTGGGTTTTCGAAAAATTACTAAGAGGGTAAAAAGTTGCATACAATCATTTTGGATGTATCACTTTTTTTTCAGAATTAAAAAAATTAATTCGAAAAAAAAAAAATTTTCAACAATTAAAAAAAAATTTTTTTCAAAATTTTTTCTTAAATCAACGAAATATTTTTTTATCGTGAAAAATCGGGTCTCTTACCTCATCTACACGGCTTTTTCATCGAAAAAGCCACCTTTCGCTGCGATTACAGCTTTGACGAGACGTGACATCCGCTCGACGTTCGAAACAAATGTAAACAAAACGACGATGAAAAAGCCGTGTAGATGAGGTAAGAGTCCCGATTTTTCACGATAAAAAAAATATTTCGTTGATTTAAGAAAAAAATTATGGAGTTTCGTATGGACGATTCCATTTTGCATTTTACAATACAATTAACGTTTTTTTTTTTAATAATAATTACGCGTTCTAACTTTTCGTATGAAATTCTTCAAGCTGTACTGATTTAAAAAAAAATTATTTCAATTAAGAGAAAAAATTTATAAAGCATCATAAAAAATGGACCCTGATGATTAGCTGTGATCGTAGAGACGGTAGTTACGTATGCCTTACATATGTTTTTTTTTTTGCTGGGAATATCGTTCTCGAGAACGCTCAACGATGAAGGTGATTATCGAATTTTTATCTACTAACATTCTATGTGTATTGACACAAGTGACAAAAAATATTTTAAATTTTTTTACAGATGCCATTAATCCCCGCGATGATATTAAATTGAAGGAAAAATTCTTTGATATGTACTCGTGAACCATTCATACTGCTATTGCGACTCCGATAAGACTGTAATAAAGTAATGTCGTCGTGGCCTTCAACTACGGATATCTTTTTTAAAAATGAAAATGAAAAAAAAAAAAAATTAACGTTGGATCAAGACGCTGAAAATATATACAAGCCTCGTTCGATCTCATTATCCATTCACATTTTTATCGTCTAGTAACCGAGTAAGAAATGTTTAAACTCATAATAATTCTGTATCTCTTCACCGCGGTAAGTAAAAATACCATAAATATTCACTTTAGCAAGCACGATTAACATTTATTTAAATGTAATTATTTATTTAATTAATTGCAAAATAATACATTGGAGATAATTTAAAAACAAGAAAAATGTCTAGTCAGCGTGGGCTGCTATGACTCTCACATTAATTATTCGTTTTTTTAAATTAAACTTCTGCTATTCTGGCAATCGATCTTTTCACAATGAGAATGCAAAGCAAATGGAAAATTCAAATGTAATTTTATTTCTTTGCAATAAATATTGTGGAAATGTTTATTATCGATCTGCTCAAACCAAAGAATCGACAGTTACATGAATAGTTTAGAAAAAGTTTCGATTGTACGGTATATCGATTTTCATCAATGAAGGAATGCAATGAATTCTTTTTTATTTTTACATATGATAAGTATTCTTAACGATTTCTAGGCATCAATTGCGGATGATCCCTCGGTGCAATCAACCAAAAAAGATGTCGAAAGAGAGATCGAAAGGGCACTAGAACAGATCAAGTTTCAATTTCATGATAACTTCCAGAAGACGGAGACTATGAGAAAAAAGGTTGAGTTCGACTTGCCAACTATTTCAAAAACCCTGGTACGTTAAAAACACAAAATCTTAACCCATGACGAATTACGCGAATAACCGGCAATAAATTTATACCCCGAAATGACAACTTTTTTCCATGCACAGTTGGATAAGCAAGCATGTCGAAAATTTCACAAGAAACAAGCTCGTACCAAAACGGAGGTAATGCCCTCTTGTGATAGAATTAAAGGGATACTGAGCAACGATTACATTGAAGAAATTAGAATTTCTACGTATCTAGCAATGAGAAAACTCTACGATGAACCATTAAAAGAATGCACGGAAAAACGTAAAGCATCTGAGGCTATCTCGTGCATGAAAGCCGTAAGTATATTTGCGATATCATTACAAACATTTGTGAAGTAAAATTATCGATTCAATTATTTGATTATCAATTCGATGCTTTCAAATTTATGAGTAATCGTGAAACTGGAGAAGTGATGAAACTCTATCCGGAAATGAGGAAGGATTAAAAAAAAAAGGGTGCAAATTCAAAATCACAATATCACAAAACCGTGTAAATATATGTCTTTAAGCCCATTTGTAAGTTTCCACAAGAATATAAATGATTATTTTTCGTTCTTTTTCATTGCTACCATAGTTTTCCCATTCCTAAACTATGAAACCGAATCATTTCAAATCTGAACAGTAGTAGATTTAGTTCTGAAAACCTCTGTCTCGAACCCAATGGCAAATAAAATATTCCAAGATCGAAAGGTAAATTTTTGGTTAGGATCCGCGAGGCCTAAAAAACAAACGGATGTGATAATTATATAGTATAGCTCGATTTCCACAAAATCTTGTTTTTAGGCTTTAGGCATTCAACGCGCATGTTTTGATCCTATATATATATATATGTATACTTGGAAAATTAGAGAATTAGTGTTGTCCCAAATATGTACGGGTTATTGTGGATAATTTTCTGTGACGATATAGTTCGCGAATATTCCACTAGAGCCACTATCAGGCCTAAGTGCATGATTTTTTTCGCTCAGTTTTAAATTCTCGGACAATTTTCACGAGTTTTCGTGTTTCTAAATATAAAATTAGGAGGCCAATATAAAACAAAAAAAAACATCTATAAAATAAGTTCGGGTAATTCGCGAGTCGATGCACTCGCACCGAATGTTCTACAAGTTTTAAAATTCCTTGCTATATACCGACGGCATTGCAGTTCCTCACTGCCTATCACGTGCATGATCACAATTAGGGCAGCGATTATCATGGATTTCTCGAAAATTAAAAAATTACATAATATCAAAACGGTGAAATCGAATCTCGCGAGATTCTAGACCGAGCAAACCGAGGAGCAATCCTAATTACTATTAATTATTAATGATCACGATATTATTCATATTATTATTTATTCATATTAATAATAGTAATCTTTAAAGAATTTTCCATCCGCTTGAAAAAATTTTTACGCTGAATGTACAAAAATAAAAATTCATAAAATTTGAATCCGCTCATCGATATGCTCTCTCGAAATTCAATTCAATTCCGTTCTTCATTAACACAATTTTTGTTTCTTCTTTCTTTTATCGCCAGATCGGAAATGAGGCACCGGAATTGGTCAACGAAATGAACTCAACCTATCGGATCTATACTGAAAAATTGCAAAATTTGCTCAACGCTAGCTTGTATACCGTCGATAACTGCGAGTCTGAGAAAGGGAAAATCGATCAAACCTTCGATGACGAGGAAGAAGAAGAAGAGGAAGAAGAAGAAGAAGAAGAAGAAGAAGAAGAAGAAAAAATTTATTCCTCACCGAAATAACCTAAAACGGAAGGAAATAAATGTTGCGCCAGTGTCAAGATCGCGTTTTCGATTACCCACTTGCACCGGAAACCATGCGGTTGAAATACATCGTTGTAAACATGAAATTAATATTAATAATGAGTCATGCATACACCGTTAAAAAAATCTATATTGAAATTAATATACGAGTATAGGAAGTTTTTTTTGCAGATCCCGTTTATGAAATTTCGAATAATTTTCTCTTCGACCTGAACCGGGAAAAGAGCTGTATTTGCTCCCGCAGACCTGGATCATGAAAGCTGTATCTTTCCATCGACATTCGACCACGAGACGTGTCGTTATCGTCGATCTTATTGCGAGAGCCTGTGTGAAACGGCTTCTTGCGTTGCCCCCCCCCCCCCCCCCCCCCCCGCGAATCTCGAGAATCTTCAATAATTTCGATAACTTCGATCATTTCGACCTGGAATTTCCGAACAGCCGCGTCACAGTCTTTTGCGAATATTAAAAAAGTTTCCAAAGCCTAAAACGGATACGAAAATTTTCCAAAGCCCTGTACGGAGGCAAATTTTTTTTTTCTACATCCCTCGAAAGCAATTTTTCTACAATTTACTCCATATGGGGCAAACTTTCCAAAGTCTTAAACTTGATAAAATATTTCACAATCCGTGTAGAAAAAAAAATCAAAAACATTAATCGTCTCTCGATTTTTCGAGCCCTACGCAATCTCTTGCTTATCACGCATCACATATTCATCAGAAAAATGTTTTTTTTTTCAAACGTTATTCCCTGACTATGTGGAATATCTTCCGGATGCCATGTGTGAATCACTCGGAAGAGATTTATGGAAAACGAAGCTACATCGCTTGCGTAAGCAAACAATACAACTTCTTCTTTTTTTTTTTTATTTTGATTATTAGCACTCTGCTTTGATGAACTTTCACGCGATATAGAGGGGGATTTCACGAAACTACAAGAGAGTGCGTAAAAGAAAAATTGAAGCATATTATGCTCCGTACAATAAGCGTAGTGCCAATTTGACGAGGCTCAAATCCCAAGACGTAACGTGCTATTCATTATTTTTTTTTTTTTTTTTAATTTCTTTCTCGTATTGTATATCCTTGTCATTGACCCCTCCCCCGGCTAGAAGCGTTAATTATTATGCAGAGGGTCTTGTGATCGCACGCGATAATCGCTCTGTGTGCTATCCGCGCTTATACAGCCAACATAACCTCACTTTTTCTGCCTCGACGTCTTTTTTTTCACGAGAGTTCGTGACACACGCGGATCCGGGATAAATTACAACACAACGATCATCTTTCGCGAGAGAGCCTTCATCCGATGTGCGCGCGTGAATGTGTGCTCTCGCGGTAAAAGGCAAAAACGCTGAGCAAAACTTTCTTCCGGCCGATCGAAGAATCCATTTCAGGCAGAAAATTTGATGGAATTTTTTTTCTTTCTCCACGATTCATGCATTTTGTTATGAAAGTAAAAAAATAATCTTCGTAGACGATAAAACGTACTTTATTTTTAACATCAAAAGTTTCGAGCTCAAATTAGTGCACTGATTAACGGCGCATGGTGTGCTCACAACTTAGGAAAAAAATTAATTACCATGGATTTGCAAAATTCTAAACTGCAAATTGCCATTATAGCACATTTTCACAGGATAAGCCTTTATTTTTTTTGCATCCTCATAAAGAAAGCTTTGGTGCTATGAAATTTTTTCGTTTAGTTTTCATTGCTAATGTGTTTAAAATGTGTCAAAACGTCGAGAAATCACATTTAGAAAAAATGTCCAGACGTATGGGTATGTGTGTGTGTGTGGGTGTGCAACCACACTACGCAAAATTGAATCGTCTGTAACTCGGAATAACCGCTTGAGGTACAGCGCTGCAATTTCGCAGTCAAGTAAAACACGTTAGCTATACTTTATTTACTGTAATTTCCGTACAAATTCGAACAATAACTCAGATTTTGTCATTTTTTTTTATCGAAAAATAGTCGTATTCGCTCGAACTTCCGAAATTTTTTCGAAATCGTGCAAATTTTTTTTTATATGAATAGATTATCATTAGAGAACGATTAGTATTGAATTTGGCGAAAATCGATGGGGAGGATCAGATTTTATGAAATTTTCAATTGTTCAAAAAAATGCCTACTCGCTCTAACTTTGGGAAATTTTGAGATATAGTGCTAAATTTTCTTTACATCAATGGATTATCATTGAAGGACGGTTGGTATTGAATTTGGCGAAAATCGATGCAATTGTTCAGATTTTATGAAATTTTTAATTTTTCGAAAAATGTCTGTATCGGTTCGATATCCCAAATTATGAGATATCGTACGATTTTTTTTGTAAATAAATGGATAATTATTATTAGCGAACGGTTAGTATTGAATTTGGTAAAAATCGATAAAGAGGTTCAGATTTTATGAAATTTTCAATTTTTCGAAAAATGTCTGTAACAATTAATCTTTCTCAAATTTTTCGAAATCGTGCTAATTTTTTTTTTTTTATATGAATAGATTATCATTAGAGAACGATTAGTATTGAATTTGGCGAAAATCGATGGAGGTTCAGTTTATATGAAATTTTCAAACTTTCAGAAAATGTCTGTATCGGTTCAGTTTCCCAAAATTTTAGGATATCGTACGATTTTTTTTTTTTTTTTAATAAATAGATAATTATTAGAGAACGGTTTTTATTGAATTTGGTAAAAATCGATAAAGAGGTTCAGATTTTATGAAATTTTATATTTAAAAAAAAATCGGTGTACTCGCTTTAACTTCGGTAAATTTTGAGATATCGTGATGCATTTTGTTTACATCAATAGATTATCATGAAAGGACGTTTGGTATTCAATTTGGCGAAAATCGATGCAAGAGTTCAGATTTTATGAAATTTTTAATTTTTCGAAAAATGTCTGAATCGGTTAAACTTTCTCAAATTTTGCAAAAGCGTGCTAATTTTTTTTATAAATAAATAGAGAATCATTGGAGAACGGTTAGTATTGAATTTGGCGAAAATCGATGGAGGGGTTCAGATATTATGAAATTTTCAATTGTTCAAAAAAATGCCTACTCGCTCTAATTTTGGCAAATTTTTAGATATAGTGCTAAATTTTGTTTACATCGATAGATTATCATGAAAGGACGTTTGGTATTCAATTTGGCGAAAATCGATGCAAGAGTTCAGATTTTATGAAATTTTTAATTTTTCGAAAAATGTCTGAATCGGTTAAACTTTCTCAAATTTTGCAAAAGCGTGCTAATTTTTTTTATAAATAAATAGAGAATCATTAGAGAACGGTTAGTATTGAATTTGGCGAAAATCGATGAAGGGGTTCAGATATTACGAAATTTTCAATTGTTCAAAAAAAATGCCTACTCGCTCTAATTTTGGCAAATTTTTAGATATAGCGCTAAATTTTCTTTACATCAATAGATGTAATCCATAGATTATTTGAGTGCGCAAGTCCGAGGAGCTTGTATCGTCGTTTATATTTATATTATCACTATCATACGATCAATAAAACCTCCATCCATCAGGATTTCAGTTGTATTGTTCTTGGTCCCTGTAACATCGATCAGTGTTACAAAATCTCTCGAGGAGTTTTTCCCTGGTCGACGATGAGAGCCTCGTCTCATGGCACTTTCACTGTGACGTCGCGAATATATCGTTTTGCTGAAGTTACACCGCGCGGTCAATCAAACGTGTAGCACCCGATGAGAGAAAGGAGAAAGAAATTGTTAAATCTTCGTAGAAGAAGAAAAAAAAAGATCGGCACGAGAGTCAACACGATCTTAAGGTAGTTCTATCGTGGTAACTAATCCATAAGATTTAAATTTTTTTTTTTTTATATCTTCAATTTTAATATATTTATTCATTTCGCGAAACGTCAATGCCCCTTATCGACCTAATTACGGAGAAATTAATACTTGAAAATGCCAGTTCCTCAAGGCAAATTTGCTTCGGCATATAGAAGAACCGATTTCCGGTCACTTTAAGGTAGTTCTATCGCTGCAGACTAGTCAATTAGCTATAAATGTCTAAATGATGATTCCTAAAAATATTGGATATATGGGTTAAAATTAATAAATATTAAATAAGTTTACCCAGGTGAATACAATTAATCAACGGTTTATTATAAATAATTATGTAACTAGTAAAATAGTAATTGCAACGACTCAAGTATTACTAGATCTCGTATGATATTTACGTGTGGCAACGTTGCGTTTTCTTTCTCCTTTCATTCTCGTGCCCTCTCACTCTCTCGCCCGCTCTATTGACGTTGACGCGGAGAGGTTATGTTGTTCGACTTGTCAAATACCGCTTTCGTTTCGATATCGCGTTGCCACATTTTTTTCACCGTCACGACATTATGCCATAAGTTGTGTATCACTACCCGGATGCTCGTATTAAAATCAGTATAGCTTAAAAAATTGGTCGACAATCATATTTTTTTTTAGGCCCGTTACATTTTTACGTGTTTAATGAATCTAAGTCTCGTTTTTTGTAAGAATCTTTTGGATTTTCGATAAGATATATCGTTTTAAAGTGACCGGAAATCGGTTCTTCTATATGCCGAAGCAAATTTGCCTTGAGGAACTGGCATTTTCAAGTATTAATTTCTCCGTAATTAGGTCGATAAGGGGCATTGACGTTTCGCGAAATGAATAAATATATTAAAATTGAAGATATAAAAAAAAAAAAAATTTAAATCTTATGGATTAGTTACCACGATAGAACTACCTTAAAACGATATATCTTATCGAAAATCCAAAAGATTCTTACAAAAAACGAGACTTAGATTCATTAAACACGTAAAAATCTAACGGGCCTAAAAAAAAATATGATTGTCGACCAATTTTTTAAGCTATACTGATTTTAATACGAGCATCCGGGTAGTGATACACAACTTATGGCATAATGTCGTGACGGTGAAAAAATGTGGCAACGCGATATCGAAACGAAAGCGGTATTTGACAAGTCGAACAACATAACCTCTCCGCGTCAACGTCAATAGAGCGGGCGAGAGAGTGAGAGGGCACGAGAATGAAAAGAGAAAGAAAACGCAACGTTGCCACACGTAAATATCATACGAGATCTAGTAATACTTGAGTCGTTGCAATTACTATTTTACTAGTTACGTAATTATTTATAATAAACCGTTGATTAATTGTATTCACCTGGGCAAGCTTATTTAATATTTATTAATTTTAACCCATATATCCAATATTTTTAGGAATCATCATTTAGACATTTATAGCTAATTGACTAGTCTGCAGCGATAGAACCAGAGATGAGTAGGGAGATGCACAACGCTGGCATTTTAGGTGTACCCACCAGAGTGGCGCTGATGACGTAGCGGCCAAACCTAGAGTATGATTTTGTGATCATCGCCTCGGTCAATGCTGCAGAGCTCTTCGGTATTAGAATATCGGGGTGCAGTGTTCGATATTTTAGTGGATATTGCAGAACGCACTTGGTGCTAATGGGTAAGGTAGACTGTGAGTTTCAAAATGTGAGGAAATGAAAATCATCTTTAAAAATCACGCTTCTGCGTGAAATTTTAAATCAATTATGTACGTGATTGGAGAGTAATTAATTATTGAAGCTGCATTTTTATTCACGGGCCGTATAAAAAATCATACAATATCATGCAACTCTTAATAACTATACGAAAAATGTTAGGAATTTAATGAAAATAGACCCAAATAATCCTTCTCATCTTTGGACAGAAGTTTACGAAGTCCGAAAAGCTTTTCATATACATATAATTGTCAAGAAATTGTAAGAATAAAACAGCTCGAGTTGTAAAATTATGCACACTCGGGATATGTCGTGACACGGATCTCTCCCTCGCACGTTACCCGCCCGGCACCCGCGCACCCGCGAGGGCACGAGCGACGGTTCCCCGATTTGTCCCTTTCCGCGTGTGACGGAGCACATGAGAAAAATTTCTACAATGTATATATATGTTCAATAAGGGGATAGTAATATTTTTTAGTCTCTCCAGCTATTTTTCAATGTCTCATTGACCTTTTATATCAATCGAATATCCAAATTGTTGTTTGCACAACGAAAAAAAATTGTTCCTGGATAAGTTATAAATTTATTGTTGTCATTTTTTTAACCATGCTTTTCTCTCGGTGCACCCTTCCTTAACGATATATATACCAACAATGTTACCAGCGGGTTTCAATGAAATGTGTGCGGGAAAGTAAAGAGAATAAATTATAGACGAAATTGTGATAATTGCCTATATATTATTGTTTGAGGACTTTTCCGAATTTTACATTTTTTTTCGCCGATACGTTCATTGCAGCTCCAATAATGATAATCGCAGATGGAGTGTCTGAAAAAATTAAAGGGTTATTCCTGAATTTTCGCTAAAAATATAATTATTCTGAATTTTGTGTTTTATTTTTGGTAAACAATGCATGATAATCAAGCGAAGGAGCACGATTAATATACAGCCTTCTTGTGTCCTTATTTGTACCTATATATGCATATCGGTCGCGCGCGAGCCTATATATTATAGCGTGCATCACCGAGGCCTTGCTTTTTGTCCCTCGCATGTGGCACCCATAAAGGCCCATTCAAGACAGGCAGGTAGCCTCGTTCTCAGTTTTCGGTTTTTCACGCTGAATTTTCCTAAATACTTTGTCCGCTAAAGTCCAAGAGAATCAAAAAGCGCCCTTTTCATCGATGCCTAGATATGCCCACAAAATTCAGAAAAATCGTCAATTAATACATGTTTATGCTAATAAAATCGTGATTATCATCGTTAGTCCTAAAATAAACATATTTCTCAAAGGAAAAAAATAAATCATGAAAATTTGAGTCACAGATTAATGCTAATTAAAACAGGAAAACGGTATATTTTTTGAGATCCCCCACCTGATCATTGTTGATTCTAAAATAAAAGATTTTGTCGGGGAAAAAAACTACGAAAATTCGCTCCTCATACAAAAAAAGAGAATCCTCATTTTTTAGCGATTAACTGTAAAACTCCTTTATGTTTTTAGGCTCCTCCAGGTGGGGAGCCATTATTTGAGCTGAAATGTATTTTGGTGAAAAAATGCAAAATTTGGAAAAGTCCTCAAACAATTACACCTTCAAAAACATAACTGTATATGCATATCTGAGAAAAAATTTTAATCAAAGTTTCGAATTGAAACTTGCACTTCAAACAGTACACACTAATTTAAAAAAAAGTGGGCGCGTGGAGTTTCCGCGCGGCAAAAGTGAATATGGTGATGAAGAAAATTTAAGATTTATTGGCCCGTCTCTCTCTCTCTCTCTCTCTCTCTCTCTCTCTCTCTCTCTCTCTCTCTCTCTCGATGTCTCACTATACCAGCTTTAGCCTTAGTTTTTAAGTTACTATTTCTGTGTACAGTGTTCTCGATTTATACGCGTGGGTCGCTCCACCCTGGTATAATAATAAAAGTTCTATTCTATTCTATTCTCTCTCTCTCTCTCTATATATATATATATATATATCTCTGAATGGATGAATATTTGTTTTCGATTAGATCCCTCGCGATGATTTTTATCTCATTCATAGATGTAAATTATGGAGGTGATATTTTAGATGAAATCAAGAGTAATGTTTTTAATTATGAGCGAGAAATAGAGAGAGAGAGAGAGAGAGAATTTTATAAAATGCATGTAGTATCAAAGGATTTATACGATAAAAATGCAAACCATGAATACAACGTCAATAATATTTAATTTATTTAGTTCATTTCCATAGTTTTGTTTGATGGTGTTTGAATTGGAAAAGCAGACACTATAGCCTTATGGATACTGAAATACGAAACGTATGTTTTTGATTCTATTTTGTCCAGATATCTAGAAAAAAATAGCATCTATCGTAATTCCTGATTTCAATGTGCGAAATTTATTTTATACACCTCAGGGAAATAAACCGTGGTTTATTGCCCTGCACCAGCAGGGAAAACCACTTTGTTTCCCTTGGTGCATAAAATATCGTATTCACTACAGGGCAAAAATATACTAATATCTTTCTCTCTCTCTCTCTCTCTCTCTTCTATCTCTTCTATCTCTGTCTACGGCATCGCCAAGACATAATAAACGTTCTATCTATCTATCTATCTATCTTCCTCCTCTCTATTCCAGATAACGTTTGATCCCTCCGAATGATTCAACTTTTTGTTATGTATACAAAGCCTGAATAATTTTTTTGTATTATGTGAAATCTCTACTTGAACAATATACCCGGGTTTTGCCCGCTAAGATTACTTAAAAGGGATTCCAAATCCCGAAGTGAATAAAAGAGCAATTTTACGACGTCTCACCGTACTCTTCGCTCCTTGATTACTTCGTATAAAATTCTACTTGCTGAGGCAATGATACTTTCATGAGTGTTCTATAAAATCTTCTCTTTCGATTCATTTATATATACTACAAAACAAATGGATTATAAACTAAATTATAGGGTCGTCCGTGACCCCTGTATAACGAATTTTAAAAATCCATAGGTGCATGTGTACGGTAAGGGGTAAGTTTTGCTTGTTTTTTTCATACATTGCCATTCAACTGGCAGCCCGGTCTCTAAATCGCATATTTTGCTTCGCGCTCCACAAGTGCAGTTCCATTGGAACTTATTGTACGCGTAGAAAGAATATCGGCTAAAACAAAATTGAATAACAAAGGTGCAGTTGAGAACGAGTAAGCATGGCCCACGTGGTAAACAAAGAGCGTGTTTATGATCGTTGTGCATTTAAAAATTGTACGAATGGGCGGCATAGTACGCAATCACATTTATATCGCTTTCCGCGATTCGATGATCCTCGTTATGACGTTTGGATACAACATACAGGTAGGTATGATTAGTAATGTGTGTACAGAACCAAAAGGGGTCCCTATCATTTAGCCGAATTTTCAGCCAGCAAATTCGTCATTGAATGAAAAAAAAAAATAGATTTTCATTGGCCGGAATATTATTCATTTCGATAACATAAAATCTGAATAGTTACGTAGTTTATCATAACGTAATCGAATCGTAATATTCGCGAATGTCACCAGGCCGAATAATTTTTATTCGGCCATTCCAATATGCGGGGCTTATTTGTCTAGTCTTATCTATTGCCAATGTAATTTATTGTCATTTTATTTATAATTACTCGAAATAATTGTAATTTCATGTAGATAATCACGATGACTCGAAATAAATATAAAATGAAAAAGGTGCACGTTGAACCGTGCACATAGTTTTCTTGTTATTTTTCGCGATTCACAACAAAGCCCCTTTATGAGGAAGTCGTTATCTCAATTTCCCATTTCTCGTAGAAAAATTGTTGTGAATATCGAAAAATAACGGGGAACCCTGGTGAAAATAATTTGTAAGTTGCAATAATGAATAATTGAGTTTAAAATAACTATAAGCAATCAAAGTTTGTAAATTTTTCAATCTTAAGAGTGTCAACAGAACAGGATATTATTTTAATTTTTTTGGCTGGTGAATATTCATACTTTCTGGTAGAAAATTGCAGATCGTTTTGATTTTTTTCAGAAGTTATTACTGGTTTTACGAAGATTTACGAAATCTTATTTTTTATTTTTCGGCGGGGGAATTTCCTTAATTTTTGGTCGAAAATTGTAGATCATTTTGATTTGTCGTAGAAGTTAATACTTTTTATACGAAAATTTAGGAAATCTTATTTTGATCTTTTCGGCGGGTGAATTTTCGTATTATAATCGTAGATTATCGTAAATTTTCGTGAAATTTCGTAGTCTTCTACAAAATGCTACGGAATTTAGTTGCATCTTTTCGAAGTATTAGATTTTCACAATTTGTCGCAGATATAATCGTAGATTATCGTAATTTCCCATAAAACTTTCGTACTTTCTTACGGAAACATCTACGAATACATACCTACAATTTTTTTTTATCTAAAATTACGATTTCCTAGAAATTTATATTTTCTTGTATTTTCGTAGAACGCCATAGAAATTTTTTTCACCAGGGTAATGGCTGATAATCATTTTTCTTAGAAAATTGTAATTTGCTGTATTTTTTTCTCACAATTAAACTCTTACTTTTTACGCAATTTCATGAATATATACGATAATTTTTCGGATTGAAGACTGCAGTAGATATTTTATAATTTTTGAAAGCAAAACAACATTTTTTAAAACGAATTGTATAAATTCCTAGTTATTCTCAAAATTCTACGAATTTTTACGCGGAACGATTTCGGTTTGTCTGGATGTATTGGCTGTTAGTTATTTTTCACAGAAAATTGTAATTTACTGTATTTTTTTCTCACAAACTCTTACTTTTTACGCAATTTCATGAATTTTATTCCATAATTTTTTGAACTGAATAATCAGGCGGGCCTGATTATCATTATTGGGACCAAAACAAACGTGTTTGTCGAAATAAAACCCAAGATTTTGCAAAATTCGAAAAAGTCCTCAAAGTAAATAATTGCCAAAAAAAATTTTTTGAGCGGGTCGTATAAATTAGTAGTTATTCGTAAAATTCTACGAATTTTTACGATAAAAAATTTCTTTTTGGGAGAGTACCGACTTGTAGCTATTGTTCTTAAAAATATTTAAATGATTTCAGTGTTTGTTTAAAAAATCGTATTTTATTTTATAAAATGTAAGAACTGTTACGAAATTTTATGAAATTCTAATCCGTGATTTTTACATTCCCAATATTCTATTACTTTCTATAAAAAATTAGAATTTTCGATAACGACGGTGCAAAAATTCGTAGTTATTCATAGAATTCTACGATCTGTGACGAAATACCATTCTAGCTTTTATGAAAGGCGACACGGCATTTTTCGTAAAAACTTATAGAATATCCTACTATTTTCGTATTTATTCGTAGTAGTTCCTAGTAAATTTGGGAAATTTAAAAACCTTTACGAAAGAAAATTCCCCAATTATTATTTAAAATTTTTTTTAAGTTTTGGAATAATTTAACTTAGAAATTCGTATTAGTTATTGGCGTGGAAAATTACAAATTTCAACAATTTTTTTAAATTAATTACTTCGATATACGATTTCCTACAATTTCCTACTATTTTCTACGAATTTCTACAAGTATCTAAAATCGGCACGTTTTCGTAATTTGAGGTAGGAATTATAGCAATGAATAAGTTTCAACTTGCACATTTTCTCCAGCTTTTCCGTAGCTTAATTGATATCTTCAATCTCGGTGATTTATTCAGATTCTTGTCGCATTGAGATAATCTACAAATCTAATTGAAATTCAGTTTTGAATGCTATTAAACTCCTATGAGCCCTTAACTCGCAGCTTGTCCCTTCTTTTTTTCATATAATTTTATCTTTTCCTGAGTTTCACGGTTATTAATATCTGGTGAAGTTAGAGCGATCGCAGATTTTTTCTTAAATTCAAAATTAAATATGTTTTTATCCGTTTCGTAGGTTATTACGAATTTAATATCCACCAACCTCCAATTATATTCTATCTGTGTAAAAAATTTTACCCTGATATCTAAAAAAAATATTCGATATATTTATTTCGCGTCATTATTATTAAGATGACAATAAATGACATTAGCAATAGATTAGAAAAATAAGTCCCATATTATAGGTATCGAAAATTTTTCAACCCGGGAAAATGACTTTTGGTACTGTATTTAATTCGATAAAATGACATTCGACGGTACGTACGTAGCTAAACAAAAATCCTAGTAATACATTTTTCGGCTTATATAATGACATTTGCGAATATAGTTTCATTGAAGGACATCTTCAGTGTAGTCCATACCCAATTCGTCCCATTTCATCTCGTTTCTGCTATCATATACCTCTGGTCTCTCCCGTTTCTCAATTTTTTTTCATTTAGCTTCTTGTATTTATGCTGACGGTTATCTGATTTTTTACCTCGCTTTATCTCTTACTTTTTTGATTGACGTTATATCGATTGTCTGATGATTTATTTACATACTCTCCGATGACAGGTAATCCACGTTTAAAAACTTGGGCAGCAGCGACACTTAGGAATGCGGGATTATGTGCATCGCATTTTCATGAGTCGTGCTTTCAGAAAGACGGCAAATTAAAACGTGATGCCGTTCCACTGCCCTTTCATTGGGCAAAAAATAAACGGATGGAAGGCGTTACAGAACTGAATAACAGCTCTGTAAGTACAAGTTTTTCATCCATTACATCTTCGAGCATATCGATCGAGTCACATTATGATAATCTTGACGAAGAAGAACCCACTCATGAGAGCGAGGTGAAATACACTCAACCAGATGAAACAATAGGCGCAAAGATATTGAACCCTTTCGTCAGCAATGAAAGAAGCTGTCCAGTTCACACTTACTCGAAGCGTCCATTATCATTCTCGGATTCTGATGATGAATCAATGGCATGGACTGCTATAGAACCGGCTCTCCCAGAGCTTTCGGAAAATCTTGAGGAGCAATTGCGAACTGAGGTCGACTTGTGGATGGAAAATAGAAAGTTACGCCGCTTGAATACCGCCTTAAGAGTACAGATTACTGGTTATCGCAGACAAGTAAGGGAACTTCGTGTAAGACTCAGACGCGCCGTGAATCGTAATAACAGCCTACAGAAGAAAAGTAAAGCCCAAACTGTATCACAGTTCCTCGACGAAAATAACTGCATAGAGCCAGCAGCAAGAGCGATGGTTAAACTTCAGTTGCATCGCAAGAATGCTCCATTCGCTGATGACGAAAAAGATTTAGCGAAACAACTTTACTACTACTCAGCGGCGGGGTACAAGCGATTGCGGAAGGCAGGGTGCACTTTTCCATCGGAGAGCACTGTTCGATTATGGATTGCAGACATAGAAATTCAACCTGGATTCTGTCATGATATTTTTGTGAAATTGAAAGCGAAACTAGCGGAGTTGCCACCTGATGAGAGGATCTGTTGCCTAAAATGGGATGAAATGACCATCAAGAATTTCGAAGAATATTCCGTCAAGTTTGATTGCATCGAAGGACTTGTTGATCTTGGACCTCTTGGACGACGCAATGAACGAGCACGATATGTGTTTGCTTTTTGTCTAGATAGCATAAATGCACGAAATCCATGGCGTCAGCCGATCGCGTATTTTTTGACGGGAAATGGGATGAAGGCGACTGAAATAAACGAACTTTTACAGCAATGCTTGAAAAAACTCAACGATGCAGGAGCACAAGTTGTATTGGTAACATGCGATCAAGGACCATCGAACCAATCGCTTTTTTCATCTCTGCTAGGAGTGACAAAATCGACTCCGAGTTTCCATTGCGCAGGGCGAGAGTACTTTGCATCATTTGACTTTCCTCACTTGATGAAACGCTTGGTAAGTATGCTTAGGACTCATCGGTACTTATACTGCGATGGAAAAGTTATTGCGGCATATGATGATTTCATTAATACGTGGAAACACGACTGCAGTAATACAACTTCGAGGTTGTTAGGCCACATTACGGAATCACATCTTTTTCCGAGCAGTTTTGAAGCCATGAATGTAAAACGGGCATTTCAACTGTTGAGCCACACATTTTCTGCTGCAATACTAACTGCAGGTCATGACCCGAACGGTCTCAGTAGTGCAACGTGGAAAGATACTGCAGCTTTTGCCGAGCGAATGAACACCGTTATAGATGCCTGCAATGCGTACGAACTTCTATTCCGGAATCCTGCGAAACGACCTCTGTCTGATCGAAATCCTGGCATCGAAAAAACATTAATTGACTTCGTGCATTGGTCGTCTAAATGGGCCGTGGCAATAAATAATACAGCTTCATTCATTGGCAATTCAAGCGGAGTGGTACCTACACTGAAAAAAATTCCCTGTTTGAATGGGATTCCTCTTACAGTGACTTCTATTATAAAAACCTATTATTCAGTCAAAAAGGAATACCCCGGATTTGAGTTAGCCGCAGCACTCTGCAACCAGGACTCGGTCGAACATTTTTTTTCAAAATTGCGACAGCGCGGGGGATTCAATCCGAATCCTACAGCACGAATGGTACGTTTAACTTTCAGGCACATACTCTCCACAGGATATATCGGCACGTCCGACAGAGGAAACGTGCAATGTCCTGAAGCAGTAGCTCTTCTCAATCCGACGAGTATTGTTACTAAGGCATTCGAGAGAACAGACGATCTTCCGGTCAACCCTATCGAGCATGATGAAGAAGGCCTAAACGTTGACGTCACAGAGGCATCCGGAGTTATAGAATATTACGATACAGAAACGAGACACGACGACATTTCAACCTCTGACATTGTATCGTATGAGAAGAATGCGATCACTTTTTTTGCTGGCTACATCGCTCATCGCAGTATTAAGAAAAATCCTTGCGAATGCTGCCGTGATGAGATTTTAAAAACACCTATGGATGATTCGTCGCCAGATGAAATGTACATTGAGTATCGAGAGTACGATAACATCGACGAGGACGCTCCAAAAGTTACAAAATTGAAGCGACCTACTCGGAAGTTTGCAGCGATTGTAGAAGCGCAATTAAGAGCGTACTGTGAACTGTGGCAAAGGCACTGGCATACCAAAGGTGTTCTGGATAAACTGACTCACGATATCGTAACGAGCACGGCCCCCATGTATTCCGAGTGGTACGATAATAGCCATCAGTGCAGAGATCATCGGTTGCAGCAGTTGCAGTTTCTAATCCGTGTAAAACTATTTGCTCAAACGAAATATAATAATCGGGCAGCTCAAGCATCTACTGCAATGCGTAAAACGCAAAAACCAAACAAAAAATTAAGAAAACTTCAAGGTTTATGAATCCACTCGGGCATTCCACGCCCAACAGAAAGAGTTTGGGTTCTAATTACATTAGCCCTTGTGGGAGATTAGTCATGGGATCGACTTTTGTACCAATAAAATTGATAACACGTAAAAGTAGTTATCAAAATTTATAATAACTGTGAAGATGTCTTATGTAACACTTGAATTTCAGGCATGTGCGAATATTCAAAATTATGAATAATTCATCGTAAATTGAATTGAATAATTCAATCCATAATTCATATGAATAATTCATTTGATTGAATAGTTTGAATAGTGTGAGTAATTCACAAAATTTTAATAATTCATAAAAATTTAATTTTTTTCTGTATTTCTTTATGAAACAAAGGGAAAAAAATTCAGCATATATATGAGCAAGTCTACCAATTGTAGACGTCGGGTCCGGCCTCACCCTCTCGGATTTTTTTATAACTTTACTAGCTGAAAGTCTATGTCAAAAAACGAGTTCTAAATTTTTTCAGATTTTTTTCTCTCTTTTTTTCGCTGTTATTATATGGGGTTCATTTTAACTTCATTTTAAATTTCATTTTAACGGCATTGCACAATGATAACTGAAAAATCAATATTTTTTCGAAAAGCTGAGCTTTTTTCACATAGAAAACCTATGTTTTATATATTTTTTTATGCTGTTAAGATTGCGCGAAAACTGAATGAAGAACAAAAAAGTTGAAAAAATCACAAAATACCCCATATAATAACAGCGAAAATAAGAAAGGAAAAAATCTGAAAAAAATTTGGATCTCGTTTTTTGATATAGACTTTCAGCTAGTAAAGTTACAAAAAAATCCGAGAGAGTGAGGCTGAAACCGACGTCTACAATTGGTAGACTTGCTCATATTGTATATATTAGGTGATTAAAAAAAAATCGATAATTTTTTTCCTCGGAGCTCCATCGAAAAACGTTAGAACATAAAAAAAAAAGTAATATTCCCCAAATTTAGGTTTTAAAAAAAATTTAGATATTGCTCAAGCGACTTTTCGGTTTTTGCTGCTATTTGTTGAAAATCGCGACGTGAAATTTTTTTTTGCTCTCATAGCATAAAGTGTTTGTATTTAACAGAATCATTATTTTTTTTCTTTTCAGTAATCTGAATTTTTTTTTCAAGCTGCCTCAAGTAATTTATTTGCTGATTTTTCGGCTTTTTTAGCTGAAAATGATAAAATTAGCAATAGTTCAGCTACAAATGTCAATTTTTTTCTTTTTTACAAAATAAGAGGTGTGTACATAAAAAAAAACAAGTTGAGAAACATGTAATAAAATTACGCTTCATTCCCACAGATAGCCAGCTAGCTGATGGACTGACGAAACCATTGTCAGCTGTGAAGTTCCTAGAGTTCAGAGCGGGAATGGGACTGGAATGACTGCTCTACTAATTATTGATTATTTTGTTCTTGTTTAATGATAATCATGTTTGATATGGTCTGTTTGGGTTTTTCTGGGTTTCCCCATTCCTTAGCAACAAATGTTGGACCATTTTGTATTTCCCCAGTTATGTATAAAGAAAGCGCGAGGAAGGTCTGTCACTAGTATTATTTAATATAAAATGTAATTATATAAATATATATATATAGTTCATGGTGAGATTTTAAGTTTGATGCATAGTTAATAGCACAAGGTAATGAGATTACAGTCGATTAATTTTTGAGGAGGCGTGTTGGGTTATTGAGTATCTCTACTGCTAAGAATTATTTTCTCTCAATACCATGGTACAAAAACGAATCGACGTGGAGAGTGCCGGAGAGGAAATTTAAAAATAAACCAGTGATTTCATAGGAAGAAAGAACATAAAGTTCTTCATCTATATTCATTAGGATCTTTGTGACCAGCCTTCAGTCTGTCCGAGATATCCAAAGACTATACACGGTCCTTCCTCGTGCATTTAAATAAAAGAACTAGAGTAAAGTTAATAGACTGCGTTTTTATATTATTTATCTTCCCATTTCCAATACTGCTTTCGCCAATTCAACTTTTTCTAAGATTTTTATTTTTGCCGACTTGTTCATGCATCTTGGAAAAAATGTAGATTTTAAGTGGAGATACAGGCGAAATGTGGTTTCACCTAGAATTAATTTCCGCAGAAAAACTTTTTGCCACTACATTTGACCGTGAAAAAAGTATTTATCTGAAATAAATACAAAACGTATTTTTTTAAAATTACTAATATGGAAGTAAAATAAAAAATACTATTAAGGGATCATCTCAGTGTGACCGCCCGAAAAATCACTGATTTTCGCGATTTTTTTTTCATGGTTAGGATATCCTAATCGGTCTGGGTTTTTTAAAAATAAATTAAAGCAGCGATGAAGAATACAAAATGATTTTTGTTGCGGTGATTTTTTAGTTTTTTATTATTGTTATGAATTATCAAAAATGTTGTAAAAAAAAAAGAGTCCTAATCGGTGTCCACTTTTCCGGGCTCAATTTTGATCGGAAACAAAAATTTCAAAAAGATTATTAATCTGTAGGAAAGCCGCTATCGTCCTATGGAGGCTTTTTAAAAATTTTTTTTTGACAAAATGGCGGTGATTTGAACAAAAAGTAGTGAATTTGGCCTTTTTTCGACAGTTTTTCGAGAAAAAAAATAGGAAGTTTAAAAAAAAAAAGCTTCCATATATAGGACGATAGAGAATGACAAGAAGAATGTTCTGTAAAACTTTGAAATCGATATCTTCTCTCGGCAGCGGACACCGTTTTGAAAAACACCATTCCGAGAAAAACGCGCTTAAACTTTGAGATCTGTATTGCTATTGAGATTGTATTGAGATTTGTAATGCTCTAGTGACGAAAATAATTCGAATTTCGATTTAAAAATTTAACAGCATGTTTGTAACCGTGTATACTATCCGATAATGAAAAAAAAAAAAAAAGATTTTTGAAAATTTCACACTGAGATGATCCCTTAACTGAGTTTTTTTGTATTATACATATATTACAAAACCTTAAATCCCACTCCCTCTCTCATTCCCTCTTTATGCATTTATGTCATTCTCTCGCAGATTACTCTGTATCAATAAAACGATAGTGCAAATTGATAATTTGCAAAAAAAATGCTAAATCAGTTTCACTTTTACCGTGTGTGAATAGCACGCTTGTGTTTTTTTTAAATTATATAGTGTGTACTGTTTAAAATGCAAGTGCTAATTCACAGGTTTTATTTGAATTTTTTCTCAGATATGCATACAGTAATGTTTTTGACAGGGTATAGTTATCTACTTTCGGATTTTCCCAAATTTTGCATTTTTTTCACCAAAATACATTTCAGCCCAAATAATGGCTCCCCACCTGGAGGAGCCTAAAAACATAAAGGAGTTTTACAGTTAATCGCTAAAAAATGAGGATTCTCTTTTTTTGTATGAGGAGCGAATTTTCGTGATTTTTTTCCCCGACAAAATCTTTTATTTTAGAATCAACAATGATCAGGTGGGGGATCTCAAAAAATATACCGTTTTCCTGTTTTAATTAGCATTAATCTGTGACTCAAATTTTCATGATTTATTTTTTTCCTTTGAGAAATATGTTTATTTTAGGACTAACGATGATAATCACGATTTTATTAGCATAAACATGTATTAATTGACGATTTTTCTGAATTTTGTGGGCATATCTAGGCATCGATGAAAAGGGCGCTTTTTGATTCTCTTGGACTTTAGCGGACAAAGTATTTAGGAAAATTCAGCGTGAAAAACCGAAAACTGAGAACGAGGCTACCTGCCTGTCTTGAATGGGCCTTTATGGGTGCCACATGCGAGGGACAAAAAGCAAGGCCTCGGTGATGCACGCTATAATATATAGGCTCGCGCGCGACCGATATGCATATATAGGTACAAATAAGGACACAAGAAGGCTGTATATTAATCGTGCTCCTTCGCTTGATTATCATGCATTGTTTACCAAAAATAAAACACAAAATTCAGAATAATTATATTTTTAGCGAAAATTCAGGAATAACCCTTTAATTTTTTCAGACACTCCATCTGCGATTATCATTATTGGAGCTGCAACGAACGTATCGGCGAAAAAAAATGTAAAATTCGGAAAAGTCCTCAAACAATAATATATAGGCAATTATCACAATTTCGTCTATAATTTATTCTCTTTACTTTCCCGCACACATTTCATTGAAACCCGCTGGTAACATTGTTGGTATATATATCGTTAAGGAAGGGTGCACCGAGAGAAAAGCATGGTTAAAAAAATGACAACAATAAATTTATAACTTATCCAGGAACAATTTTTTTTCGTTGTGCAAACAACAATTTGGATATTCGATTGATATAAAAGGTCAATGAGACATTGAAAAATAGCTGGAGAGACTAAAAAATATTACTATCCCCTTATTGAACATATATATACATTGTAGAAATTTTTCTCATGTGCTCCGTCACACGCGGAAAGGGACAAATCGGGGAACCGTCGCTCGTGCCCTCGCGGGTGCGCGGGTGCCGGGCGGGTAACGTGCGAGGGAGAGATCCGTGTCACGACATATCCCGAGTGTGCATAATTTTACAACTCGAGCTGTTTTATTCTTACAATTTCTTGACAATTATATGTATATGAAAAGCTTTTCGGACTTCGTAAACTTCTGTCCAAAGATGAGAAGGATTATTTGGGTCTATTTTCATTAAATTCCTAACATTTTTCGTATAGTTATTAAGAGTTGCATGATATTGTATGATTTTTTATACGGCCCGTGAATAAAAATGCAGCTTCAATAATTAATTACTCTCCAACCACGTACATAATTGATTTAAAATTTCACGCAGAAGCGTGATTTTTAAAGATGATTTTCATTTCCTCACATTTTGAAACTCACAGTCTACCTTACCCATTAGCACCAAGTGCGTTCTGCAATATCCACTAAAATATCGAACACTGCACCCCGATATTCTAATACCGAAGAGCTCTGCAGCATTGACCGAGGCGATGATCACAAAATCATACTCTAGGTTTGGCCGCTACGTCATCAGCGCCACTCTGGTGGGTACACCTAAAATGCCAGCGTTGTGCATCTCCCTACTCATCTCTGATAGAACTACCTTAAGTTCATAAACTCTGGGCCGTGAACACAGCATATTGTGCCATCACACGGCTTTTTTTTTCTTTCTTTCTTTTTCATTGCTAGGAATTTCTTCGCCGAAAGTGTATGCACATACGAGTTTCGTCATAAACCCCCTCCCCCACTGCGGATAGAGAGTTGTGTCGATCGAGAATTAGGCACGAGTTATCCCAATCCTTGCCCGCTTTTATAATGAACCCACTTCCCAATAGACCGGAATTGCCATCTGAAAAACAAAAGAAAATAAAAAAAAAAACCTAAGAAGCGTCACGTTCGTAAAACTTGAAAGATACAATTTTATTTTATGTAATAAATTCGTCAAAGTCATGAAAGAAATACGGACCCGATGGTCGTTTGTGCTCTTACGTGTTCATAAACGTCGGGACACGTGTGCCATACATAATCGTTCCCCATGTTAGGAATTCGTCAAGGTAGAGAGGCCCCCATCGATTACGTTGGAAGAATCGTGAACATAGTGCCAAGTTATTCCGACTTCAATGATTATTCAATCAATTAAAAGTGCCAGTTTCATGAAAGCTAAAATAAAATATATCATCGAATGGATGTGCCCTTTTTGATGTTCGATTTTAGAGCAGGTGTAATATCGCGGTAGGACTCAAGGATTCCAACTCGAGGATTCATGGCATGCAGTTGGATCATTTTTCAATCGAAAGGAATGCGTGGGAGATTAGGTATATTTTTAAGGTCAACGCGAGTTTTAACATTGGCATATGCGTTCGGTATGAGTGAAAAATGTCAAAATTTTCTGATTTCAAAAGCGAATTATTTATCTTCAATTTGGAGTATCCAATATGTTTTTGAAGAAGAAAAAAAAAATAGCGGTACGAAGAAGAAATGCTATGGCAAAACCGATGCAAAGTTTTAGTGACGGATGATTCATCGGTAAAACAAAGCAAAAAAATAAATTTATCAACTCACTCCTAGTCAGCCTATTCCTGGATCTTACGGTAGCTCCTCAATATCCATAAAGAGTGTCGTCGCAGACGCTTATTTCCTGTTTGGGCTGATTTGGTACAAGATACACCTGCTGTTAATGAAATTTATCCGACGGGTTCACCCCTCAGATAAACTTTACCCGCTGATGCAACAACCGGCCCTATCCTCGTCAATTTTGCGAATTACTTTATAAATTTCAACGAATTATGGCGAATATTTACGAATTTTTTTCATAAAATTTTGCGAAAGAATTTTACAAAGTAGCATCTTTCGCAGAATGTTAAAAAAAGGATTTTCGTAATTTTGCCGTGTGACTTCGTGTTATAATGTCCGTACTTAAAAAATTCCGTGGCTCAATCGTTTCGATGAACAAATAAAATATTGGGTTTTCACTGCCAAAGGGTCCGGCAGAATACGACTCGTCTTGAGTTCAGCGAAAGAAAAATGATTTGAACTTTCATTTTCACGGTGAAAATTTAAAAAAAGGGACGAATCGAACGTTGCACGTTGCTCCAGCATCGTCATTGCCAATTCATAAATTATTCTCTATGATTAGCATATACTTATCAATTTTGGCTTCCTCACAGAGGAAACTTTGCGAATGGACAAAGATGTTGAGCAAGCAATGTGCGAGTTCCAATTTGCCCTTTTTTCTTCTTGACTTTCAACAATTTTGTGGGATAAATTGATAATTGTTTTTTTTTTTTTCAACAATCTCATCCGAGCACTTCTTTTGGACCTCTCTCTTATTTTTTAAATATTTTTTATATTCTTTTTTTTATTAAAAATTATTCAAATCAAATGAGATGTAATTTTCCTCGCGCATAAGGCATGAAATTATGAAAATTCATTTGTTTGGAAGATTTAAATATGATGCTCCATTCCCGAGATACCTCTTTGTTTTGTAAAGTAAACGTGGAAAAAAAATTGGCTTTTTTTTTTCATGAAATTTTTAAGAACGCGAGTTGAAAACTTGGCAGAATTTTGTTGCACCAATATGACCTGATTTTGGCAAAATATTATAATTATTAGTTATGACGATACTTTGAGCGATGGAACTTGGCATCGAATATCAACAACAACGCGCTCGCTTGATATTTTTTCGTCGTTTAAGTTAGAAATGAACACGTGCATGTGTTGTTTCTTTCCCCTTTTTTTTTTCTTTTTCATTCTCACATGTTTGAGACACACGCGCGCTTCACGATGACCGATCGGATTGACGATAAAATTGACGTCAACATTCGACAATTATCTCGCACTTGGAGAATTTCGATCATGTCTTTTTTTTTTCTGCAGAAAGAATTATATTACACAAGTTATTATTCTATGCCAAGTGAATGAACTTTTTTCCTGAACTTCGCGCCAATTCGGTTGATTACATTTTATATAAATAAAGCTAAAAAGCTTATATAAATAAAGCTAAAAAAAAATTTTATATAAATAAAGCTAAAAAGTGGCAAAACGTATTCTCGAGAAAAAAAAAGCTTTTGGTTATCTTTCAATGAAAAAAAAAAAAAAAAAAAAAAAAAAAAACAGAAAATGATTTACCACGATTCGAATGTATAAATAAACATCCTTAGTTGCGAAAAGTATGCTTTTATTTTTTTCATAAAAAATTTTCTTTCGCAAAATCACCCTTTTCATCGGTATACTTCGGTGAATTTTTTTTTGTTCGGAAAGCTGAGATTTTTTTTACAAAAAAAAATATAGAATTGGTTTTTTGTTTTTTTTCAAATTCAAGCCGCCAAAATTGAATGAAAAGAAAAAAACAAAAAAAAGTTTCGAATGAAAGAATTCGTTACCCGATGCGGTAGCTAAAAAAAAAAATGGAGGAAAAAATCTGAAAAAATTATGGCACGCGTTTTTCGATACAGACACCGAGCTGCGTAACTTGCAAAAAAATTCCCGATATTGTAGCCCGAACTTGGCCGATAATTTATGTTTTTACTCATTTACATGGTAATTGTTTACTTTGACGCGGCTTTTCCGAATTTTGCAAATTCTTGGGTTTTTTTTTCTGGCGTCCAATATACGTTTGTTTTGGTCCCAATAATGATAATCGGGTGGGGGGGGGGGGGGGGGGGGGGGGAGCTTGAAAAAATTAAGGTGTTATGCATGAATATTCAACATTTTTTTCCAATTATTCACTTCGACAAATTTTTCGAATTTTGCTAATTCTTGCAAAATTTTCAAAAATTCGTAAAATCGATCAAAAGTAAACATTTACTCATTTATATATCTCCGATTGGAAATTATCAAGGGCTCGGGGAGTAAAAAAAAAAAAAAAAATAACTCGTCCGGTGAAATTTGTTCGTGTACGAAAATCTCGCGTGCACGAACATCGTGCATCAATTTTTACATCGGCGAATCGTTCGATTGAAATACGAAACACGCGCATCATCGCGAGTTATGAAACTTTGGCAGGGATTGCTATCGGAGAGCTCCGGTGTACGGTTGCGCGATACTTTTTTTTACTTCATACGCCACGAACGTGTCGTGAATTTATCAAGATCGTAAGCAAAAACCGACAAATTTGTCCGTAACTTTGACATTACGTCGAATTACAGTTTCTCTCGTTTTCTCTCTCTCTTTCTCTCTCTTTTGCAATAATTCTCGTGGTGCAGATATCCGAAAGATTCGACGGATTTCCCATCGCGAGATCGATTATCGAGCAACCAAAACACGATTTGTTTGTATTAAAAAAAATTGTTTTATTATTATTATTAATTAATTCATTCGTTGATATATATATATATATGATAATTAGACGAGAGTCGGATATATTTTATACGACCTCCTATCGTCACTAATTGTCATTATCCGGCGACTGTCCGTCTGCATCGCCAAATTTTTTATACGTAAAAACTTTTTTTCCCCCCCTTTCGTTTTCGTTTTTTTTCGACAATCACTCTTTTGGTAAACTACTTAAGTACCGAGTACGTGTCCTGGAGTAGTTGAATAACCACTTTTTTTTTTTATTTTTTCGTTGCAACGATCATCGTGATTCTTTCGAATTTGCGGAAAAATAAATAAATCATGGGAAGTGCGATGAATAAATATATATATATGGGCGGTTAAAAAAAAATCGATATTTTTTTTTTTTCGGAGCTCCAACGAAAAACGTTAGAACGTCAAAAAAAAAGTAATTTTCCCCAAATTTAGGATTTAAAAAAAAATTTAGATATTGCTCAAGCGACTTTTCGGTTTTTTCTGCTATTTGTTGAAAATCGCGACGTGAAATTTTTTTTTTTTGCTCCCATAGCATAAAGTGTTTGTGCTTAACAGAATCATTATTATTTTTTTTTTTTTCATTTTAGTAATCTGAAATTTTTTTTCAAGCTGCCCCAAGTAATTTATTTGCTGCTTTTTCGGCTTTTTCAGCTGAAAATCATAAAATTAACAATAGTTCAGCTACAAATGTCAATTTTTTTCTTTTTTACAAAATACAAGGTGTGTACATTAAAAAAAAAAAACATTTTTCGCTCCAAGTTTTCATGATTCATGATTTTCGATTTCTACGAAAATTTGGAGCAAAAAATGTTTTTTTTTCTAAATGTACACACCTCTTATTTTGTAAAAAAAGAAAAAAATTGACATTTGCAGCTGAACTATTGTTAATTTTATGATTTTCAGCAAAAAAAAAAAAGCAGCAAATACTTGGGCAGCTTGAAAAAAAAATTTCAGATTACTAAAATGAAAAAAAATAATGATTCTGTTAAATACAAACACTTTATGCTATGGGAGCAAAAAAAAAAAAAAAATTCACGTCGCGATTTTCAACAAATAGCAGAAAAAACCGAAAAGTCGCTTGAGTAATGTCTAAATTTTTTTTTTTTCAATCCTAAATTCGGGGAAAATTACTTTTTTTTTATGTTCTAACGTTTTTCGATGGAGCTCCGAGAAAAAAAAATATCGATTTTTTTTTTGAACCGCCCTAATATATATAAATATATCTACCACTGGCCTCAACGAAGTTGAAAATTTTTCATGATTAATTCAATGAGCAAAAATTGTTTTTACTTTTTCTTTATCGCCCTCTCTTTCTCTTTCTCTTTGAACTCTTTCCTAACATTATAAATGCGTGCGATTTTTCTTTCTTCGTAATATCGACGCTTATCTTGTCGATTGGCATTTTTTTTTTGCCACCCGGAAATCAAATCTTGAAATAATAACGAACCCTCCAGCGGATAAACGAACTAATGATGAAAGAATGAAAAAAAAAAAAAGAAAAATTAAAATACACGCTTCGACATCGACGAGGCAGTATTAAAAAAAAAAAAAAAATCCCCCCATATCGACGGGGATGTATGAAATTATAATTCGGATGAAGGAATACTGTACTTGGAGTTTTTTTGTTCGAAAAAAAACCGTCATTTTCCAAATTTTAAAAATCATTGAGACAGCAGTAAATATTTTTTTTTTTTTTTCGAATTCATCTCAAGTTTCGCGTGATCCTCTTATTTTTGGTGCCGAGGTAAAAAAAAAAGAATCTCGATGGTGATAAAAATAAAAATAAATAAGAATAAAATTAAAAAATATGGATTTTTTAACAATCCTTGGTTGCATACGATGTATGTATCCAAATTAAAGCAGTCGTTGAAATGAAAGTAATTATATTCTACGTTTTTGTCCAAAAAAAAAACAAAAAAAAAAACAAAATTACGATAATTCGAAGGTTCGTCAATTCCGAATTGAATATCAGTCCGAGACACTCTACGTATTTACATTGCCCGATAATTCAATCGGGATGTCAACTGCGTAATAATAAATTGTCATGAAAAAAAAATCACTTCACCTCGAACAAGCGATATTGAAAAGTTTCGTAAAATAAAGTGTATTCGACTTTTGTGCACAATTAATACTAAGATTCGCATAAATTGGTCATTTTTAGGGAGAACAATATATATCTATATATATATATGTATATATATATATTTTATAGGTATATAATTATGGGGACCTCTGATTTGTTGTTCACGATGACCGTTCAATCTTGATCTGCTCTGCCAGCGTACGATGTTGCGAATAAATTATTTCGCGCTTCAACAATTCGAATCTTGACCGTCGTAGAATATATTCGGAAGTTCGCAAAGAACTTTCCTCAGACCGGATTCGCGACATGCCAATTTCAACAGCGTATCACTATCGATTCCCAATACTCTCAGAGTTTCCTTGCACAGTTCCATCTTCGACATGTGTTCCATCTTCAGCTGTCGAGGGAAGAACGAAAAATATGGATTAACCCTTTTTGCCATAGTTCGCATCCGAGATGCACATCTATCAACCAAACTAATTATTTTAATAATTAAAGTACCGCATGAATAAGTATAACAAATATGATATTGTTGGATTCCTTAGAGGTTTCTCTAACTATCGAGTTCACTGTTAAAATTTTTAAATACATAATTTAACTGTCATTAACTACTCTATATTAAAAAAAAAAAGCATTTTTAGAGAATAAATTCATTTCTGACAAACTTTGATCATGAAAGTATGCCCAAAAATAACTATTTTAGTAGATTTGAGGTCGCTGATTACGAATTCAAAGTAAAAAATTCAAAATTGAAAATGGTGGATTCAATATGGCGGAAACAATTTTTTTAAATTCAACGGATTCGCGTGAAACATCTTATACGAGGATTATCGCTAATTCGTTAATTTAAAAAAAATTGATTCAGCCATTTTGAATTTTGTATTTTTTACTTCGAATTCGTAATCAGCGACATCGAAAACCCTCGAATTGCGTACTTTCGTATGAAAATATTTGCGAGAGAAAAATGTGACACGATGGATTAAAACAGAAATTTTGTATTCACACATATCAACATAATGTTCCAGAGAATGTCATTGCTTTGAAACAAGCGGGTTGGTCAAATTTTCCTTGTTTATCAAAATCAGAGATGTCGAAAAATCAACGATTAATCTTTCGGAATAGCGGACCTGGTACGCGATCCAATATTCAAGTACAGAAAATTGTAGCAATCATTTTACTCTGCGGTACAGATTGTCGAATTTTATTTGGGTTGCAGCGGATACCTTTTTTTTTTTCTTCTTGTAAAACATGATTTAAAAATGATTCGCTTGAAATTTCATTCGAATGAAATGATTCGCGAATAGGAACATTCGAATAATCGAATTATCAAATTTTCAGAATTCGTACCCCGAAATTTGTTGGTCGTAAGTATTTCATATAAAAAGGGTCAAAGTTGAAATTTAAAAAAAAGGTGAAACTTTCTCATGGAAGAAGAATTGAGCATTGTGGAAAATTTTGAGGAAGCAATTTGTAAGATTACACTCGCAGCTTTTTCGCTCTTTTCTGTCATATTATGCATTTCACTTTTTTTTTTTTTTGAGATTCATGCTACTAAAACTTTTCTAGACATAAAATCTTTCATAAGATAAACGTATTTTTATGTTAGCTAAATTTCTCAAAATTTGGCAAAATTAGAGCTGCAAGAAACATTTTTTGGAAAACTTCAAAACTTCATGAAATCCAAAGCGCGCTTTTACCGATTCTCGCGAAATTTGATATGAACTTTTCTATCAATGATAACTTTATTCATGGAAAAATAAATTAGTCCAATAACTTAGAATTTTGGGAAATTAGAGCAGTCAGAGTCATTTTCGAAAATTTCAAAATCTCGTAAAATGTCGACCCCTTGAGCAATTTTGACGAAAAATTCCAGCAAAACAAAGGTGATTAAATGCTTGAAGTGTATGTATAAGAATTTCGACGATCAACGGTGGTACTTTATGACTTGCTGCCGTCCCCTTATAGACCGGGAGCCCATAACACTTTTTTCATGTCTCATTTGTTCAGGCTCAAAACTACCTTAGATTTCATAAATCTGTGTCCTGCATCACAAAAATCGCATCGCCGAACAAAATCAGTGGACCAAAGATGCTGAACCGGCGAAATCACATACAAATATATATCTATATATACAAATTATATATAGATACAAATCTGACAAATATATATATATATATTAGGGTGTGCGGAAAAAAAACAATTTTTTTTTTCGGTTGCATCCACCAAAAAAAGTTGAAGTAAGGTAAAAAAAGAAGAATCCTAAAACGGGAGGTCAAAAAAAAATTATTTCGAACGGCGCATTGCATTTGAATATTTTCCATAAGAATAACACAGGAAAATATTGGGATTTCTGAATGTGGTAGTGCAACTCGTCAGGAAAAAATCACACAAAGATGTCATTAACATATTCTCATGGAGAATCGAATTCCCTACAAAAAAAGTTCTTACGAAAAATTAGCTCGGAACAACCGTTCAAGTGGAATATAACGCGAATGAATATAGCGGAAATAACGCTGTCTGAAATTGAATTGATAGGAAAAAAAAAAAAAAATTCAAAAGGCTGTAAAAATCGAATTTTTCGCTTTACGAAAAAACTTTTTGGGGGTTTTTTGTAGAGAATGTTCTGCTCTAACATACTTGCATGAAATTGTTCTCAAAATATTTCTCTTATACAAAAAAAAATCAAGTACAACAAGAAATATAAAAGAAACGACGTTCATCATTGATCGTGTTTAGAAAAGCTTTATTCAATGAATTTGGTTTATTAAGATAGAATAGGTTTTTTTTACATTATAATGCTTAATAATCATCGTTTCTTTTTTTAAGAGTCTGTTCGTTGCAATTAGGGTATTTTTATCGATAATTTTGCACTATGCCCAATAAATATTGTAGCTGCTCTTCGTTTTTTGTCAATGAACCGTTATATGCTTCTATCAAAGCGACGTTGTTAGAGCAGAACATTCTCTACAAAAAACCCCCGAAAATTTTTTTCGTAAAGCGAAAAATTCGATTTTTACAGCCTTTTGAATTATTTTTTTTTCCTATCAATTCAATTTCAGACAGCGTTATTTCCACTATATTCATTCGCGTTATATTCCACTTGAACGGTTGTTCCGAGCTAATTTTTCGTAAGAACTTTTTTTGTAGGGAATTCGATTCTCCATGAGAATATGTTGATGACATCTTTGTGTGATTTTTTTCTGGCGAGTTGCACTACCACATTCAGAAATCCCAATATTTTCCTGTGTTATTCTTATGGAAAATATTCAAATGCAATGCGCCGTTCGAAATAATTTTTTTTTGACCTCCCGTTTTAGGATTCTTCTTTTTTTACCTTACTTCAACTTTTTTTGGTGGATGCAACCGAAAAAAAAAAAATTGTTTTTTTTCCGCACACCCTAATATATATACAAATATATATCTATATAGATATCTATATAGAATATATAAATATATATATAATAGACAAATATATATCTATATATACAAATTTTATATAGATATATTTTTGTATGTGATTTCGCCGGTTCAGCATCTTTGGTCCACTGATTTTGTTCGGCGATGCGATTTTTGTGATGCAGCACACAGATTTATGGAATCTTAGGTAGTTTTGAGCCTGAACAAATGAGACATGAAAAAAGTGTTATGGGCTCCTGGTCTATTACACCTAGTACTCAGCAGCAGCCCGTAATTTATTCGGCTCGACAATTCAACATTGACAATTTATTCATTTATTTACTTAGTTTGCGTTGTTGCTGGTTTTTTTTTATCCATTCAACACAGCAAACAAAAATCCAATAAAAAAAAAATGCACAAACTTACGACGAGTATATGCATTGATTGAAAAATCTGTAAAACTTCCCAAGTTACTTTGACAATTCAATTTTTTCCGGATGAGCGCCAAATTTTTTTTTTTTTTATTAATCACAAGAAAAGTTACCTTGTACTCCGTCAAAAGTACTTCGGCGCTTGTCCTCTTGACGGCGCTCTGTAGAACGACACCGGCGTCAATCTCATCCAGAAGTTCGTCGAGTCTCGCTTGCGTCTCGATCGATTTGTTGGACGTTTCGATCTCACGATCGGTCCAAGTACCCACGGATCTCGTGCTCGTAGCTGGTATCGTATCGTTGGACAAATTCATCGCGTTTTCTCGCGATACGATCGCCGTATCGTCATCGAGTAACCCGGATACCGCGCGAACAGCCGATGGATCGTTGACGATCGTTGAAATGGAATTTTCGATTGACGCGTCCATCGGGCTTCGATCCATCGGAAGTTCGAGGCCGCGTCGAGAATGACGTTCCGGATCTTGAATCGATGCCGGATCCGAGCCGATTAGCTCCGTTTCGTCGAGCATAGCCGAGTCTTCCGGTAATTTCGCGACGCAATTCAGTACCGAAATATCACCCAATGATTTTTGAATTTCCCGCGGTAATTCGTCAATTTCCGTATCAACTCGTGATTCCGTTGTTTCATCGTTCGCGCATAAATCGAGACGTTCCAAGCCCGTGAAATCGTCGAACTTTCTTCCATCACTTGCCCCGGTTTCACGAAGCTTGAGCTCGAATTTTCCAAGCACCTTTCGCACGTAATCGAGCTTGGAGCTTCCCTTGACGGGAATTCGTACGATTTCACGCTCCGACAATCTTGCCAGATCCCCGATCGTACGGATGCATCTCGTATCGAGATATTTCATGAGATTCTTGCGCCAAAGCGGATTCGTGAGGCTATCGATTATATCGTCGATCGGTCGTTGGCAGTCCTCGAGATTCGGATAGATCGCGTCGATCGAATTCAATGATTCGGGGCGCGCGAGCTCGATCGTTGACTGGCACGATAATTGACTTTCCTGGCTGTCGGATAAGCTCGTAATCGACGATTCGTTGATCGTTGGCGCGTACGTTTCGTTGATCGAATCAATATCACGTTTGTTCGATTTCCGCGTCGTCGCTACGGCAAACTTCTCCTTCGAATTTCCGATCAAATCGAGGCGGCTCGTCGCGTCAGCAGCGTCCAGCGTATCCTCGAGCTGTTCCGCCGAATTTTCGAAATTCACGGACGCAGCTTTGACGCTACCGAGGACCGAGTCATCGGTGACGTTGAGCCTGCAAGACTCGACCGAGCTATTTTGTCCCGAAGAATCGTTTCGTTGCTCCGCGAGAATGCTACGATCGCAGCTTCCGTTCGAGTTCTCGATTTTTTCATCGCTACTGTTGAACAGATCGTCCTGCGTCGGGCTCTCATCGATCGCGACGCTTTTCACGCTTTCGCACGAATCTCCGTTCGTCGATAACGAAATCCGTGCGTTGATATCCATCGTCGAGTTCGCGTCTTCATTTTCCGCGGTACTTTTCGCTGAAACGATCACGCGACGATTTACGCTATTTTCCGATCGCACGTTTGACGAAAACGCGCGATTATCGTGAATAATTTTCGTAAATAGCTCATCGGTACACGCCGTACTGTCAATTTCACCGACCAAACTCTGCGATTCGTCGGCTCTTTCGTTGTCCAGCTGTATCATCGTGAATCTCGTTTGTTTGATTCTCATCGGTGAATCCTTGCGAGCAGCAAGAAGTCCACGGGTCGAGCAAATTTTCACAGCTTTGTGAGGCGAACCCGAGCACTCGATCTCATAGCTCATCTCTCTCGAGACCGGTGGATCGGCAAAGCTAACGCGTTTTCTCGATATTCTATTTGACGCGTTCAGTTCCATTTCCGGCTCGTTATTCATCGACAAACGATTGCGCTTCAGTATACCGGAACTCGGTGATGCCGTTAGCGAGGGTGGATTAGCGCTTGACCATTCGAGGATCGGTAAATCATTCGTATCTTTCGTCAGCGAGACATTATTATCGTCATCATTGTCATCGTTCTTCGCTATCGTGGCTACGCTTATTCCGCACGAATTTTGTGATTTTTCCATTTTCGGCGATATTTTCTCGCCGTTGTTCCTCAAATTGCCGAAAAGCTTTACCGATGGCGACGACGACGACGCGTGATCCGCAGCTTTCATATTATTGAATATCTTCTCCTGTCGACTGCCGCTCGGACTTCCGATTCTCTCCGGTTCCCTAACGATACTCGGCCGATCTCTCTTAGCGCTCGTACCACCGTCCGACCAATCGTTTTCCCTGCCTCGCATTCTCCTGCTCGTCACGGCATCATCGTCCGCCTGAGACTTCTCGTGCTGGCCGTCTCTCTCGATGGTCGCTGCTTTCGTCACGAGGCCGAGCATATGAGCGGCTCGACCCTGCGACGAGGCGTAAACGCGCGATTTCGCGTAACGCTTCGCTTGTCCCCTGGGCGAGGAAAAATTAACGCTTGCCTCGGCGGACTTTGACGTTATCGGGCTAATCGTTGTTTTGCTCGCTTCCGGCACTTTTTTTTCCGTATCCTCGAGCGGCACGTCGTCGGCGAGCTGAACGCGAATCGAGCTTATATCCAAAAATGTCTCGTCCGGATCAACGTCATTGTTGATTTTCACATCAGCGTCGTCGTCGTCGTTTCGCGGATCGATCGTCGTCGGGGAATTGTTCGATGAAATTATCGGCGACGAGGCTATCGGCTGTTCATTATCGGGCGTAGCATCGTTCGTGAATTTCGGATCTTGAAGATTTTTCAATCTTACAATTTTACCGAAAGATCTTCGCTGACCGATGCCCGGAACAGCGGAATTCTGTGAACTCTCGACGATCTCGTCGAGGTCATTTTCCGTTGATGTTTCGATCGTCGGTTCAGCGCGATTCGTCGCGAACTCCGTCGTGGCGATCGTCACGTTCGTCGCTGCGTTTAATTCGTCGTTATTTTTCACGCAAACGGCCGATTCAGTGACATCGTCGCGACTCGGCATCGCCGGTTCGTTCATACTTTCGTCATCGTCGTCGATGATCGTTTGCGAAACCGAGGCAGCTCCGATCTCCGCTACATTCTTCCTTTGCCGACGTTTCGATTTCAGGGATTTCGTTGCCTGAGACTCGTCGCTATCTTCTCTCGGCAATATTTTCTCATTGACCTCGATTTTTGGAATTCTCGCGCGACGCTTCTTGCCGTTATCCTCGAATCCCGTGGCTCCTAGGACTCGCTGAGAGCCGCTCGATGATGCCCGCGAGCGCAAAGCTTTGCCCCGAGAGCCGCTCTTGCGTTCCGACGAATGCGATCTCTTGCCGAGGATCTCGCTGCTTATGAAATCCTCGCTGTACTTTGAGCGTCGACGGGACGTCAGTGGACCGTCGCTGATCATATCGATGCGCAAACGTGACATCTCGATTTCCGTACGTTTGCCGGTTTGAGCCGCAGTCACGGACCTTTCATTGTCCTCGGGCGTACATGACGAGGATCTCGATGATTTTTTTCGTCTCTTTTCTTCGCGCTCGTTTCTCTCCTCGTTATCATCGTCCGAGGCAGCTTTGCGCTTCGTTCCGTGCTCCGTGCGCGTCGAATTATTTGCCTTGGCCCTCGTTGCGCTTGCTTTGCCGCCTCGACGGCCACGATTCGTTCGGCCGATCGACGACAGATCCACGGAGAGCGATGGCTCGTTCTCATTCTTGTCCAACGTTTCCGGAAATTCCTCCCAAGATTCGAAATTCAATTTTTTCGCGATTCCAATGCTCGCTTGATCGTCCAACGCTGAGTCGGGTAATTTCGTCTCCGCGATGCAAGTTTCCTCGGCAATCGGGCAGGATTCGTTGCGACACTTTTCATCCGGCAATTCTTTCGTCTCGTTATCCAAGAATCGTCCGGATTCGTTGGATTTCGGGGATTTCGCGAGATTGGCAAAATCATTGGTCGGATCTTGAGCGCTGCTTGATATAATTTCATGCGCTTCGACGATCGTTGACACTTTTTCGTTCGTTATTCTCGGTATTGTCGGATCGATCGTCCGATTCTCGTTTGTATTTATATTCACTTGCGTATCAACGGCCGCGTCGATTTTCACCTCTCTCGTTGATGTTTCATCGTTTCTCGTTGATGTTTCATCGTTTCTCGTGGATTTTTCGCTTTCGATCGATTCGGGCGGATCGTCCGGCTTTTTCTTCGCGACGAACCAATTTTGCAAATCTTGGGTATCCCGTGACGAGGATTGCGAGAGATCGTTGTACATCGCGGGTATGTCGTCGCGTCGTCTTTTGAACGATTCTTTCTGATGCTCCGTCAAGCGTGTCACGTCGAGCTTCGCGTCGCTTTTTATGACAATGTAATCCTGCGAATCGGGCTCCGGTGGCAAAGGCCCGAGCTTCTTATCCGGCTCGTTCTTTGTCCTGCCGACGCTGCCGATCGCGTTTCTCGGACTCGGTGCTTTGCGATTCAAAAAACTACCCGCAATTCTCGTCGATTTCGGCGTTCTCTCGACTTTCTCGGCTTTCATTTTCGTCGTATCCTTGCCCGATGCTCTTGCAAATTCGTCGGCGAATTCCACGAGAATTAATCTCGCCTTCTCCTTGACAACGCTGTCCTTGAGGTCCAGTATACTTCGGGTTTGAGACGATATTTCCGGATTTACGTGTCGCATCGATAATAAGATTGCTTGCTTGTAGGATTGCAAAAAATTTTCGTCCAACAGATTGCTCAGTCCTCGCAATATGCTCACTATCGTTTCCCACGTATTCGTGATCTTGGGGGGACGGGGGAAAAAAAAAAAATCCGCAAATAAAAATTTCGTTCGATATTTAAGACGTAGCGGCGGTTAATATAAGGTAAACGGCCCAGTTTCTGACCCTGTCCCAGTTTGTGACCCCGACGGCAAAGTTTTAACTGCCATAATTATATTTTTTTCCGAACAATAATTAAATTATCCGTTAATTAAAGAGCGTTTTTCCCTTTTAATTATTAGACAAACATAATTTTTTTAATGAAATATTTTATAATAGAAATAAACCAGTGAACAGTGCGACACGCGTCTCAGTGGCTCTACAGCGATCGTGCTAGATGGTTATAGCAAATGCGACGATCTACGTAAATCAGAATTTTGTTCGTTATCTAAGTATAAAACGACATAAAAGTGGTATCGACATCTTCAGCAGGAACCAGGCTATCGATGAGATACAAAATAATTTAACTTTTGATTCGATATCTGGTTAAATTCGTGGTGTCAATAACTACGACACAGAATTAGGGTTATGTTGCTGTTATTGACCCTCGACTTGTCACCTGCTGCGTCGAACCATTTTTTGTTTGTTTATTCTAATTTTCCGTGACAAAAAAACATTTTTTGCTCTTAGTTTTTTAATATTTTTTACATATGTACAAAAAATAAAATAGTTGTACACTAATTAAATGTTTTTTTGTTATTTATATTTGCTTATATATATGTGTGTCCGTGAAATTTTACATAGGTGTCATGAATTGCGTCAAGGGGGTCATAAATCGGGTACACGTAAGGGTCACAAACTGCGCCAAGGGGGTCATAAATCGGGTACACGCAGGGGTCACAAACTACGACATGGATGTTTCTCTAGTGTCAGGAACCCCGGCAGCCGAGAAGCAATATTAAAATAACTATTATATTAATAAATCTTAATTATTTCCTTGTTCAATAGGTGAATCTCATTCGGGGGGGCCTTAAGGTAGAACGCTACCTCTTTTGCGGGGCAGGCGGCGAGAGGGGTACTCCTATGCTTTAACATGGGGAGCCATTCGTGTTACCAACTGCACGTGAATTAATTTTCTGGTTTTCAATTTACATGTAAGGTGATGATTGTGTACTTTTTGTTGAAAAATAACCATTAATAACTATTTCAAACATAATATTCCTGGTTTTGGCGACAAAAAATGCTCCTCGTTGCATATTAAACATTTCGCAATAGTTGCTTTGACAGCAGCAACGCCGTATACCGGTTTCAGTTTTTAACTGATGGCTGCATTTTCCAAGCTCCAAGCCCAAGCTCTAGAGGCGTTCGTCAGATGTTTTTGCGGAAAGGTTGAAAGGATGATTTATAATAGCGAAAAATAAAAAAAAATTGTCAAAGGCTCGTTGAAATTGGGAGGAAATTTAAGGAGCAAAAATTAATGAAAAATAAATATAGGAGGCAGAAAAGGTGAAAAACGAGGGGAAAAAAAATCGTGTCTTGTAGGATGCCGAAATGTCAATATCGTGCTTATGTGTCAACATGTCAATATCTGCAGTGCGTTTGTGTGTGTGCGTGAGCGAGTCTGTCAACTGTAAGCCGGACTGTATATAGGTATACGAGAGCGCCTTGGTCGATACAACGTTGCCGCGCTTGGAGCTATGTTCATCAGTACAGAACGAAAAATTGCATTTATTGTTTATTTTTTGCACATTGCAGATAATCGGTACGGTGAAATTGCTGCAAATTTTTCAGGAGTGATCTTGAGAGTTGATTCATATTCTTGTGTTAGTTTTATCAAAAAGTGGCTTCTTTAAAAGTAGTTTTTCAATGTTTTTTGCGGTTTTTTTACCCTTTTCCATAAGATCCAATGTAAAAAACGAATTCAATTTTCTCAGAAACGGTACGGTCAAATTCGTTGAAATTTTTCGAGCAAACATTTTACTCAATTTCGAATGAATCTACCAATTTTCATCAAAATCCCTCTTTTTTGACATATGGTATCGTTCTACCTTAACGCGCGTGTTGAAACCTTTAATTTACATTTTAGCTATATCACGCGTCAGTTAATAGCAAAAATCTGACACCCCTGCTCTTAAAGGGTCAGAAACTGGGCCGTTTACCTTATTCATGGTTATTGCGCATTGACTCAGAAATTCCCTGACTTTTTCAGGTTTTTCAAATATTCCAGGGACATTAGGGTCAAAAAAATAACGTGTGCATATGGAAACACGAGCATGTTTACCAACTATCGGGAACGGATTATATACATAAAAATAGCAATGAATCGTTTTTATGGGGGGGAAAAAAAAAAAACACTTTTAATTCACTTGAAAAAACATTGAGGAAATTCTCAATTCGATCCTGATATTGGAAAATAAATATTGAACTGGATAACATAATTTTTTTTAAGCTCAAATACATGAAAATGTTAAATTTTAAGATAAAAAATTTAAAAAAAAACTGAAATACAAAAAATAATTTAAGGACTGTGAAGTAGGAAATAAATACATTAGAAGCAAATACCGAACCTGTTCTTTATTATAAGCGGAAATTTTTATGTCGGTGCCAATAAATGAAAAATAAATATAAAAATTTATCTACAATAATAATTATGCAGTTGTGTATCGAAAAATCGAATGCAGAAGTGTAGCTTTAGAGCTTCAGAGTAAATTAATTTTTAGTTTTTGAAATTGATGTTGAAATTTGCATCGTTGGGATGCAACGAAAATAGGTTAAAAAAAAAAAAAAAACCATTTCCAATATTGTTTTGAAGTCGAAAATCGTGTAAGGTTGTTGTGCTGGTTACTCAGCCGGGGGAAAGGGCGGAGTCAGTGCGGTACTGCCAAATATTCTGAAATTTTTACAGAATATCCAGGTAATGTGTCTTAAAACGTATTGATATTTTTCAGCTATTGGCACCATTTTCTTGTAACATATTACGTAAATACTGAAAAAATTGGCAGAATTTATCTATCGTAGGTGCAGTTAATCTACGAAACACATTAACTTTCCGAATTTTTTTTTCAAAAACGGTACTGCGAATCGTACCCAAGTTTTACAGGAACGCAGGCAAAAGGATTGTATACATTGTGGAAAAATTTGGTCTGCATGGCATCATTTTGAAGTATCATCACAACAACCTTAAACCTTTTTTTCGGTTTTTTTTTTCGCGACCTGGGGCCTAAATATGACAGTAAAGGCGTTGACAGTACTGGAAATTATTTTTATTTTATTTAAAAAAAAACCTATTTTCGTTGCATTCCGATGCAAATTTCAACATCATTTGAAATTTTCATTGTTCGGCACTGACGTAACTTTTGTTGTATACAATAAAGAATAATATGAATATTAAAAATATACAAAAATATTTATTTTTATACTTTTCAGTTTTTTTTTTTTCAAGTTGGTTCGATTTTTCGTAATTCTGGCAAAAAGTAAATTCTGGAAAAATTCCAGACAATTTTCCAAATTCCCTGACTTTTCCCTGATTATTCCAGGAGGAAATAAATTCCCTGAGTTTTTCCGATTTACCATATGCGTAACAACCGTGATATTAGTCGGAAAACTGACGACCATTTTGGTACGGTAATTTTATCAGTCACTGTAATGAAGTCCGTGCTGCCCTGCGGCATTTTCAACAATTGTTTTTCTGGACATATTTTCACCATTGTTTTTAAATTGCATTGTTTTACTGGCCTGTGTCATAAATATACTCGCAATGAAAAAAAAAAAACAGCCATGACTGATACTGTTACCTGAAAATATATATATATTTTTTTAATCAGTGATAATTGAGCCCGGCAACGATATTCCAACGAGCTATCGTCCTGGCAATTTTTTATTTATGCATTCGGAACATCGATCAACAATATCTGACAAAATTTAGGACCAGGATGGAGATTTTGGGAAAAGGGTCTCTCAGGCGGGCATAATCCTCATTATAGTGACTGATAAAATTACCTGACCAAAATGGTCGTCAGCTCCTGGACTATATATTCAAATGATCGTAGAGAATTTTAATGAGGGCTCCTTGAATATCTCCATGGGGCAATGTCGCGAGATTCAATTGGGCTGGTTAACGTACTAGAATAATATATTTGACGAATTTTTTTTTGCATCAGAGCTGAAAAAGTGGATCTGCTAATTTATCGTTAATCATTCATTAAAAAAAAAAAAAAAAACAAGAGGTTTAAACAGGTTTTAGCGTTATTTTCGGGCAAAGAATGGATTTTTTTTTCCCAGATATTAATTCTTAGCTGCCACAGCGGGGTCTATTGGACCCTAGCCCACTTTATCCTCAATTCAAAGTACCTTTAACGTAAGGGCAAATTTTCTAAAGTGGGATGAATTAGTAGTTGGAAATTGTCTCTTCCATATCGAACAAGTTTCGTAACATTCGGATGATTTGTCTATTTATTGCAGCAGCGAAAAGTTGACCGGGGTCCGTACGGACCCCCGGAGTGACAGCAACAATTGATTTTGATAATTTTTTTGGGATCTGATTTTCTATCGTATTTTTATATAAAAGTGAAGAAGAAAATTGGTGATTTATGTTGGAACATGCCTAATTTTTTTCCTACGGTATATAGTGTCCCATTTTTAAGAATATATATTTTTTTTTCTGGCCGTCATTTTGTGCATTGTCCTCGAGAGTTTCCGTACACTTACCTCTTTGAGGAGGGTACTTTCGGCATCCGTCTTTAGCATCAATTCGATAGTTTGACTCGTAGCGCTCATGTACGAGAGTACTTTTTCCGGGCTGTGCCCGTAAACGGTAATGAGCAACGATGATAGTGCCTTGAGCGCGCATTCGGCCTCGGCAGGTTGACCCTCGTGAAGTGCTATCGCAGCGAGATCACCGACCAGACGTACTATCGTCGGAATATTGTTCTGAGCTGTGACGGTGTTCGAGCAAAATTGAAACATCAAATTTTAATCATTATTCGTTTCCGGTGCGGGATGAATATCCTTTTGAAAAAAAAAACAAAAATAAATAAATAAAAATAAGAAAAATTAACGAAAACTTACCCAACAAAAATTTGTAATTTATAGTGGCCATTATTGCATCGAGACAGTGAACGGCTATGCGATAACACTTTTCGTTCTTGGCGAGACATTCCTCGATCATTCTCGATGTATTGTCAAAAATTTCGTTGGGCTTTACGCTCGATATTGTATCGGCTTGGCATTCGAATTTCTTGTAAACGTCTTTCCAATGTACGGCGATTTTTTGAGCCTGCGAACCGTCAAGATTGGATAAGAACGACGAGCTACGATTTCATTTTGTACGTTCGAACGAACGTGCGCGAGAAAAATGAATCGGAAGAAAAAAAAAATGAACGAAGAGCAGTAACGAACCTGTAGGGAATTTGCCCGGTGCATGTGAGTAAATGGAAAACTTATTATCGATTCGATTGTTTTAAAGTTTGTTTCCGCAGCGGTGCCTTCGTTCACGTCTTGCAGCGCTCTCATGTATTTGTATGCAATTTCCGCGTACGCGAACCACAATTCGAAAGAATCGGTTCTGGAAAATGTATCATTGTACATTGGTACAACGTCAATGATGATTGTCGAATCCCGGATCAAGGCTTAAGGATGCATCGGACGTACCTTCCCAACCGAAAGTGACTCTCGTCGACAATATTGCATACTTCGTGATAAGATAAAAATCGGAAAAAATTCAAGCACAATAAAGACGATAAGAAAATCAATTTTGAATTATAATAATGCCAAAAAGTTATCGATAAATTGTTCAAACAAAACATTGTTTAACAAATTTTTAGGGAAAGTTTATTTTTTTGACACGTGAAATGAGTTCGTTGATTTTTCTGACTGCGCATGAATTTTTTTTTTTTTATTTTCTTATCATTTTGAAATTTCGATTTTCGAAAATTTTTTAATTTTGAAAAATGAAGAAAAAATCGTGAATTTTGGATATTTTTTTTCGTAAAAACGTTGTATATTACAATTAAGAAGTTTCCAGGGCATTAGACGAATAGTTTCGTAAATACAGCCTTAACAAATTTCCGAAAACCGAAATTTCAAAATGACAAGAAAATTAAAAAAAAAATTCATGTGTAGTCAGAAAAATCAATGAATTCATTTCACATGACGAAAAAAAAACATTCCCTAAAAATTTGTTAAACAATGTTTTGTTTAAACAATTTATTGATAACTTTTGGGCATTATTATTATTAAAAAGTAATCTTCTTATCGTCTTTATTGTGGTTGAATTTTTTCCGATTTTTTTCTTATCATGAAGTACGCAAAATTGTCGACGAAAGTCACTTTTGGTTGGGAAGGTACGTCCGATGCATCCTTAACCCTTTGCGGGGCAGTGGGACACCTGCTTTGTCTCAGTTTTTTCACTTTTCTAAAATGTTTTTGCACTTTTTTGATGGATATAAACCGTTTTCAGACTCTTAGGGACCTAAGTTATAAGATTTCATCGACAAAGTGTCGATATTGTTTATTTACAATTAGTTATAAACAACTAAAGTCCAAAAAACTCGGATTTTTCAGGATAAAATCGTCTATGGCTAAATGAAAAGTCAATTTAAGAATCCAGCGGCGAGGCGCTTCAATGGTCAGCCAATAACTCCGTCATTTTGCGAAAATTTGACGATAAGAATTTTTTTTTTTGTACCATTAAAATGTGTGCAAGAGCACAGTCAAAAGTTTAAAAAGCTTCGTTGTTTCTCTCCTTACAGAAAAAAAAAAAAAAACACCAAAAACCACCACTTTTAGCCCTCTAAACCAGTACACTGCATCAAAAATGAACATGTACTTTGCATTGTGCTACCTCGAACTTTCATCGAAGCTTGAAAATTCGGCAATATAAGTTGGAGCAGCGACTTGCAAGCTTATTGTACTTGAAAATGAACATAAATTTTGAAACTGACTTCATTGACTTTGATTCAAGGAGGGGTACGACCATCAAACGAGTTCGAACTTTGAGTCTTGAAATTTTTGTATCACGAAAGTGGAACATTGCCCCTGCAGTTTCTTCGCGATATAATTCAGCAATTTTCCAGTTTGGACCGAATAAAGCATAGCCGGGTATGAAAAATCGCTCCTCGAGTGCGAATTTGGCGAGTGCTAACGAGCTCGCAGTCTTTTATGTTTTTTTTTTTTTTTTTTTTTTTTTTTTTGATACGCGAGGTGGATAAAGCGTAAATTTGTCGTAAGAGATTAATAATTGAAAAAGATTCAAGGAAATACCGCGCGCTGCGGTAAAAAATTAAGAATAAAAATGCATTCAATGGCTCTCTCTCTGGTCATCCTCTTGAACCCCCGAAGTAAGAAACGACGATAAATCGTTTATAATTAAAATTGTTAATAATTAAGTTTATAATTAAAATTGTTAACCCGAAGAATATTTCACCCGTGAGTCTGACCCAAAGTCGTCGATTATTGTTTAAACTTACAGTGCGTCCGCGTCCACGGGAATCGAACGAATCTGATTGAGGGTCGTCTCGAGAAATCTCAGCGTCTCAGGATGATAATTGGTCATTGTTTCCGGCCTCACGGTCTGCCACATTAGGCACTTTACAGCTTCGCACTGCTTGCCACGAAGATTCGTCAAAAATTCGGGCGACATTATTCTCGTCATCAGGTCCATGAGCGTCCGATCGTAATATATGAGATCATTCGCGACCGCTGACAGCTCGGGAATAATCACATCGCGAAGAAATTCATTCACGAAATCGGCTTTCAACGAATGAGTTTGCAGCTCCGTTATTACCAATATCAATTCATTGTATACACCGGCCTGAAAGTTTCAAAGTTGATGCAACTTCTCAGCAATAATTCATCTTATTTTTTTTTTCCGATCTTTACGTTCCATTTTATGAACGAGGAATATCCGTTTTTTTTTTTTTTTTTTTTTCACAACAATTAATTAAGACTCTCCAAGCTCCTGTCATTTTGTTTAAACTTAATATTTTGAAAATTCCATCGATTGATCGAGCGAAAACGAAATATTTTTTTGTTTTCTTTTTGGATAATATGCTTACCGAAAACATCGGCTATTATTTTACTTGCGAATGAATATTTTTGCACGAAAAAAAATTACTGAATGTTCTTCAAATGTTACTTTTTCACATACGAAACATCTGTACGAATAACAACAACAACAACAACAACAACAACAACAATAATAATAATAATAATAATAATAATAATAATAATAATGTGTTATGATTAAATAATAATAATAACTATGACAAACCTTTGATTCGTTGCTCGTAGTTCGTACATAACGCATGATATTGATCCACAAAACTTTACAAATTTCTTCTCTGTTGTTGAACTCACCGGAGGCGAGCTTGCTCATAATGACAACAGCTTCGCCGACACTATGAAGAAACGCTTTGTAATATTGCTTGAAGATAATTTCACCGACGGGACCGGGCAGTCTCTCTTCCAATATCCCGGGGAAAATCTGCCGATCGCGCTGATTCGCCACCACGAGCTGGAGCAAAGCGTCAATCGCGATTATCTTGGCCTTGTAGAATCTCTTGCCGGGCGAGGCGATAACGTCGACTTTCGTCGATAATAGCGGCGTATCGCCGAGTGGACCGAAGCAAAAGTTCAAGAATTGGGTAACAACGGGCTCGGCGAACGATGCGATATTTGGATAAAGCTTCGTTATGAGATACCACCAAACCTCGAGCTTCTTCAGTGCTATTAGCTCGCTCTTGCTGTTATTCGCGGTCAATGGAACGCAGAGCAGCCTGACGCGTCTCTGCGTCGCGAGCTCCTTCATGTCGAGGGCCAAATTGTCGATCAACAATTTCCAGGAAACGAATGCCTCTCTGTCCGTCATTTCGGGCAAAAAAAAATTTTTTTTTCAAAGTCAACGAGAGATTGAACGATCGATTGATAATATATTTATGCCGTGGCAAGCCATTGGCAAGAATTCACATACATTGAATAAGTTAATATAAAAAGAATACCAAATAATTAAGCGAGTTCCATGCTAATTAGTGTTAATAATACAAATAAAGTAAGGGATAAACACTATCGAATAAGATGATAATACGATAAGGAAAGAGCGATGATATAGTTACAATCGATATAGGGTACCGGTCGAAGTGATACATAAAAAATAAAGAAAGTAAAAAGTAAAGTTTTGTGAAATTAAAATTAAAACACCGGACCGTGCGGTCACGAGAAAAAAAAGGTGAGTATAGAGACGAGATTTGAATGTTTCCACACTCGGAGCAGATTTTACCTCAGTCGGAAGTGAGTCCCAAAAGTGGACTGCAGATAACGAGAACGAATTGTGAAATACATTTGTGCGGTGAATCGGGATAGCAAATCGGGAGAGAGAGAGAGAGAGAGAATGAATGAATGAATGAATGATAAATTTATTATGCCGTGGTAATGCAACCTTAGGCAAACAAAGAAGAGCATACAAAATTTAGACGTATAAAGTAAACAAATAAAGAAAACATATATAGAAAAGAAAGATATATAGAAAAGAAAACGAGCAAAATAAAAGAAATAAAAATGGAGTATATAATATAAGTATGCTCAAAAATAAGCAATGTAAAAGTAAAAATAGGATTAAGAGTAAACAGAAATAACAAAAATACCGTTAAAAATAATTTAAAAAATACCCAGAGAGAGAGAGAGAGAGGCGCGCGCAAGCTTTAGTTTATCGGGAAAACTAAAAAAAAAATTTGAAATACATTTTTTTTTACCTTCGAACCATGGTATCCGTCGATTTGAAAGCTCTTTCCTCGACGCTGAGCAGCTTGTTGATCAGAGGCGCGCCTCGATGTAGATCCGTACCGAGCAGCTGAATACTCACCGACCACTGGCTCGACCAATCCGATTCGCAGGCTCTCACGAGAAGCATCATGCGCGCGCTGTAACGACCCTGAATATTCTCCTTGTATCGCAGATAAGCTTCCGGATATTTGGTTCTCGCGCGCATCGCCAGATTCGCCTCGATCGCCTGATTCAACAAACGTATCGCCGGACCGCGCTGCCTCCTGTGACCCATGTAAACGAGATCCACGACTTTGTCAAACAGGATCAGGTCGAACTGGAGTTGAGGGGAAAAGAAAAGAAAAAAAAAAAAAAAAAAAAAAAAACAAAAGTCATAAAAACGCTGAGACACTGGCGCACGAGAGAGGTCCCTTTCGCGTGAAACTAAATAACTGTTGAGAATTTTAGGATTTTCCGATATAGCCGTAGGTCTCATGAAAAAATTAACATCGTCGAAGGATCTTTCTCAACGACTGTAAATCACTGACTGATGTTAGTTTTCTTACATACTTGGTATTTTTTTGTTTTGTTTTTCTTATGATTTTTTTAAATTTTTGTTGTTGAAAATTTTTAATTTTGAAAATTGAATGAAAAGTGGTGAATTTTGAATAAGTTCTCGTACAAAGGTTCCGTTTCAACTTCACGAAGTATCCGGATCATCAAACGAATACTTTTATAAATACTTTTTCAAAATTCTAAACAAAAACAAATTATAAATCATAAGAAAATTCTTGAAAAATTCATATGTGTTCAGAAAAATCGAGGAATTTCTTGCATATAATCGAAAAACATTTTTACGGGAAATTTCTGCAACAATTTATTGTTTAAAGAATTTTTTGATAGTTTTTTCGGCATTGTTGTTATTGGAAATCGATATTATTGTCATCTTCAATATGGTTGATTTTTTTTTCAAATTTTTGCTTCAACCCGAAGTACTTGAAATTCTCACCAAAACTTTTTTCGACAGCAATTATGTGGCTCATACATACTTAAGATAAGGTTATTGCGGGACTAGGTCAAAATGCTACAATTGAGCTGAATTTTTTTCTAGATCTTTGTAAATCTTTTCTTGATTATCCTGTGCAGTTCAAGAGTGATACATGGTACAGTTTTTTTTTGAAAAAAATTCAGAAACTCAACGTGTTTCGTGTTCTTATCGCATTACACTTATGGAAACGTTCCGATCGTTTTGCAGTATATTAGATATAACTGCTGAAAAAATGCTACCAAAAAGTTGAAAAAAAAATCGGTACAATTCGACTGGATATCGAACTAACTTGTCGTAGCTTAAAAATGAGAATTTACAGCAACCGTTATAAAATTATTCATATTTTCAATCGCGAATTTGCTCGAAAATGCAGCACACAAATTATTAGGCTGTGAAAACATGGCAACGCGTAAACGGCACAAGTGCTGCTTACCTTATCCATATTCGGTATAGACCGGGAGAGCCCATAACACTTTTTTTCATGTCTCATTTGTTCAGGCTCAAAACTACCTTAGATTCTATAAATCTGTGTCCTGCATCACAAAAATCGCATCACCGAAGAATATCAGTGGACCAAAGATGCTGAAACGGCGAAATCACATACAAATATATATCTATATATACAAATTATATATATACAATTATATATATACATATATATAAATATAAATATATAATATTATATATATATAAATTATATATATACAAATTATATATATATACAAATATATATCTATGTATACAAATTATATATAGATATATTTTTGTATGTGATTTCGCCGGTTCAGCATCTTTGGTCCACTGATTTTTTTCGGTGATGCGATTTTTGTGATGCAGGACACAGATTTATGGAATCTAAGGTAGTTTTGAGCCTGAACAAATAAGACATGAAAAAAGTGTTATGGGCTCCCGGTCTAGTAGGCATGCACGCACAGAGATCTCAAAAATGACTTCTTCAAGATAATCAACAAAGTATATTATTTATTCTTATTCTCCTGATCGATAATGATTATTCCATAAGTAGCTTCGCTACACACTTTTCCTTCCCGACGAAAGAATTTTTTATCCGGACCGATATTCATTGCCGACACTGTTGAGCAATCGTTTTTGAGATTACGAATGGAGCGCCTAAGTCTGAAGCTTCGTGACACTGCTACCGATCCGAGCATTATCATTTGTTTCGATATACAACGTTGCCATATCGTCTCGCGTTACTCGAGCGATAACGAATTATAGAAAATACTTTCATAAAGTAATTAAAACATTTAATATAATCATCAATTGGTCAAAAATGAATATTTTTTTATAGACACGTATAAAAAAATCGTTCCAAAAACGTATATGTTTAACACGACGATTATTTTATAGCGAAAAATTGGTAACAACCAATCGACGGCTAAACCACACAACAACTTTGAAGTAGTTGCTTCCTTTAACGAAACTGTATGCTGTGAAAATCTGAAATAAAGCATTTGAGATTGATCGAATTGACGATACCTTTTCAACCCTTTGGCTATCAGCGCCGAACATCGCTGTTTTGTAGATTCTCCGCAAAAGTACAAGGGCATTATTGACCATGATTTCCTCGAGTTCTTCCGCATCCGTGAGTCTTTTATTTTCCACCTGTTCGAGCATCTTGAGATTTTCGGTGCAAAAATTCTGCAATAGCCACACCATCGAGCTGGCTTGGATCGAGCTCAGGCAATCGTCAATAAAATCTATCGTAAACGGATCATTTACAGCCGTCGCAAGCGAGCTATCGTCTATGGTTTCCAAGAATTGAAAAATCTTGAGTCTGCAACGTCGATGAAAAAAGAAAAAAGAAAAAAAATAATAATAATAATAATATTATTCCACGTGACAATGAAACTCGATGGAATTTTATAAACGTAGAATCGCCTGTGAAAATAACCTTTTGCCTCGGTTAATGTGAAGCGCCGATTCGAAAAATTTTATATCGTGTCTCTTAAAAAACTTGAGAATCGAGTGTAAAGCTTTCGTCGCTTCGTTTCTCGCATTCTGATCATCACCGGTCGATATCTCCATGATTAATCTGCAGACCTCGGGGTATTCTTCCTTGCTTAGCGCAGACGTCATCTCTAATTTTTCTGCATTACTGAAAAATCAACCGAGGCCTGATCATTAGCAGGAAAAGGGACCAACGAAAATTGGGATTCCATTCGTTGTTGAAAGGGGGGAGGAATTATGGATTTTGCTTCCTCGTACAGGATTCTTTGTATGCGTGAAAATTTTTTCAACGGAGCTTCACGAGTTTTCATAAGTAAAACGAGATTTTAAAAAATTTCTGCGAATCGTCATGATACCTAATACCTGTCAAGCTTACCCTCATGATACATTATATAGAAGTGAACTTTGAGGCAAAAATTGATAAGATGGAATTTCATAGAACATAGAAAATTGGCCAAGCTGTCCAAAAGATATTGATTCCCATGCGGATTTAGTGAACTAACGGTATAGGTTAATGGTCGATTTAAGCGCACCGATCGAGCACTTTTAGCTGGTTTTGAATTGATTTTTTCGCAACCAACCCAAATCTGTTTGTATGCGATTCATTTGTGCGTTTGAAGATTTACTTTGGTCACAGTCTGCGAGGTCATGGGGGACGCTCTGATTTCGTAATTTTTTATGTATGGGATAACGCTGTAAGATTGAAACTGCTGTAACTTTGGATTGGGTTGAGTTATCAGGTTGAAACTTGGTACGCAGTTCAATCACGAACTATGGTTGATTACAATTTTCCAAGACTCAGAAAATCATTCAAAAAGGCTATTTTTGCCAATGGTGTTCGAAAAATAATGTCTTTCATTGAACTTTAATTTAAAATACAAATATGCCGTATAATTTATTTTCTGCTAGTCATTCCACAGTTTGATGCGTTATCAAAGATAGTTTGCTTAAGGCGTCTTCTCACTTTGGAAATTTAAAAAAATCGATTTTTTTTTTTTTTTAATTTTGAAAGTACATATCTTCAAAAATGTCAATCGGAAGGTCCATTGTATGGAGCAGGCATCGCTGATTAACCCGAGGTAAGGTTTTTTCATGATTTTTCTGCAACCAAAACTTTAAACGCAGTTATCTCAAAACAAGGTTTTTCGGTGCTTTGTTGATGAAATTTCGGAAACTATCCGGCCGATTGTCATGAAATTTGAATGACATATGCTTCATAGTTATGGCTATAGCGCATATCATCAGATTTTTGAAATTTTGATTTTAAGAATTTTTTTTTTACAAAAAACTGCAAAAAAATCGTGGTTTTTTTTTACTTTTTCGAAAAACGTGCGCCATTTTGTTATTTTCGCGAATATCAAAAATCTGATGATATGCGCTATAGCCACTGACATACTGAATCTAAAACAGTTTTATTTTTTTGTTTCAGACGACCCGTCTCGGAGATACCATCAACAAGCCACGACCATAACATTTTTACACGGGTTTTTCGATGCTACTGATGTATTATAATAATTGTTTAAAAAAATTTTTAAAAAATTTTTTCATGTACTTGAAAGATGTGTTTATTACATAGGATCCGTTTTATCCCATAATTTTAAGCAAAAATCCTCGAAAAAAAATCGCAAAAACAGCCTATTTTTGAGGCGCTTAAAGTGAGAAGATGCCTTAAAGCAGAGTAACTGATCTATCATTGAATATTGAAACTATCGCCAACAGTAAAATGTTCTGGGGTCTTACATGATGAGAAGGATTAGGAGCATAGTCCCCGTGTTAATAGAGCCATCTTAATAGAGAGTGTTAATGTTGCATATCATAAATAATTCGTGTATCAGAATAAAATTTTCTGCAGAAGTGAAGACGAGGACCCTTTTCTGATTGAATTTGAAAAAAATCAAGACAGCAGTTCCAAATTACTAGCAGCAATTGTTTTCATGAAATAAAAAAAATTCAAGGTATTTACGTAAGAGTACGTGAAATGTCCTACATAGTCAAAAAATTATATTTAAAAAATGCGCGTGTTCCAGAAATTGAAATTGCTATAACTTAAGAATAACTCGAGCTATCGAGCTGAAATTTGTCACGCAGTTGGAGCATTGCTTCCCCATTGCATAACATTATTTTAACCAAAATTGATTCACCCTGATCACTTAGTGCGGTAAAATTCTTCCACTTTTCCGAATTTCTTTCAAATTTTCCGCTAAATTTCCTCAGCAATTCATGGTCCAATTGTCAGTGAAATTTTTTACTCACACATTCTTATCTCAATAACTATAATCATATTTCATGGGTTTCATTGGAGTAAACGTTTTGTTGAGTTTTTCAAATTTTTCAAGGAAAACTACAATTTTGTCGGATTGCAATCTCAACGAGAACAAAGCTTTTCAAAGCTAGATGAGCAATTCAATAATCGTCCCACTGTTCTTTTTTTTAATAATTTCAAATTAATATTTGAACGGGCGTGATTTTGAAACATGATGCGTAGAAAGGGAGTTAAGGCAGTCGTCTGGTGTAGAGGCCTATAAAAAGGTGATTTTTTTTATAAGGAAATAAACAACGGGCCTTCTTGAAAATTTTATTGTACTTTAGCACACATTTGAAGAGTATAAAAAAAAAATTTTTACCAACTAATTGTCGCAAAATGGCGGAGTATTAAATTGACGATTTAAGCGCACCATCTTTCCCATCAGTTCGAAACTCCAGCGGCGAGGCGCTTCGATGGTCAATGTAATACTCCGCCATTTTGCGACAATTAGTTGATAAAAAATTTTTTTGATACCTTTCAAATGTGTTAAAGTACAATAAAATTTTGACGACTGCCTTAGGGTAGTACCTTCGCGGCCGGCGGCGGGAAATAAGCGGGAACATAGGCGCGTCAAAGTACGGTAAGCGAGCACGCATGAAACAAGAGAAAGTCGGTCTGCTCACGAAGCTTGTCGACGGATATAATCTCGATAACTAAACGGTAAAACCTCTTCAGCTTTTACGAAAATATTCCTACGATACTTATCTACGTTAATTTAGTTTTTTGGTCAATTCTCGACATCCGTCTAGGCGGTAGAGCAAAAACCATATTGTTAGATTATGGCTGGCGAATGGGTTACGTGTTAATAAGGCTCATTTTGACTTCAATTATCTCGAGTTTGAAACGGTAAAGCTCTTTCTAACTGCACATACAATTAGATAATATCCTAATTAACACATGTGCAAAGATTGAAAGATTTTTCAACACATTGATACCGCGGAGGTACCGCCTTAAGGAGGGATCATGATAGAACCATGCCGAATGCATAATATGCTTTTTTTTTTTTTTCGAAATTCTATAAAAATGCCCAAATCGCATACATTGCTTCCCCGTTACTTCATCTCGTTCGAAGCACAATATTTTCTTTACTCATCTTCAATTTTCTTTTTTTTTTTTCCCCCAAAATCACTACAACTCGCAAATTAGCGATTAGGCTCAGATTTTGCACTCGATTAGAGCACGAATCGTCCTTTCCGAATGACGACTTTTTTTTTCAATCACTGCTCTCATGGCAATTGTAAAAAAAAAAATTCTATTTTGTTTAAAATCAAAGCAATGACAACAAAACTTGCAAAGAATGCAGTGCGATGTTGAATTTGGCTAAAGATCGAGCATAATAAAAAATGCGGATGGAAATTAAAAACTTGCATTTCTTTGTTACAACTTTTCGACATTCGCCGAGATTTCTCGAAAACGGAGCCAAAATTTAAGAGCGTCCTTTTTACATAGATAACTTTGCGAATATGGGAAAAATTACGCGACAAAGCACTTGGAAATTTTCAATTTCTATCTCGTTTCAAGAATTTTCAACTTTTAAAAAATTTTGTAAACATGTTTTTTTTTTTTCTTTTTCTTCGTAAAATAGTATTATCATTATAGTTTACCTGCGAATGTAGGTTAAGGCTCCGCATTGCAATACAATCTTGCCGTTGTCACGGAGATTTCGCAAAAGTTTCGGTACGGTTTGCGCGTTGGAAGCCATTGCTAGTCCATTTCCCAGCCAGATGACCGAAAAGCACACACAGGCGCACACGCCAATGAACAATGAACTGTTTTATGATAGACTTAAAATTGTGGTACAATTGTTGAACGAAATTATCGACTATAATTGGATATAAAAGTCAGATCCCAAGTGTTTTTGTTTCCGTTTCTATCTTTAACAAATTACATCTGACTGTGGCTTATAGTGAACACTCGAGATTGTTTCCACAATGTGGCTGACGGCTGACGGTGCAACAACCATTGTGTACGTCGGTGAGGCATGGCGCCACAAACGTATATTTCGCGCGTTTTTCGTAATTACCTTTTGCGCCCTTCGGCGCATTTTCATGGGAGCCAATAATTTTATCAATGTGAGGAATGTAAGGATTGGCCGATAGAGGGATATTTTTGTGCCGTGATCGCAGCGCTTATTATTCGAATATTATTTACTTCACAGTAAATTTTTTTGTTTTAGCTCAAAAAACAAATAACGAAAAAACGTTCTAATTAATCCGAGTATCACCGAAAAACGACCGACGAATGATTTGCCGAAGAAAAATATTTAAAACTAATATCGTTCGGCCAAATTCACGCCGGTCTCTACCGCCATGAAGGGGGCGGGAAGGGGCATTTCGATGAATGAGATACCAATTTATATAATAAGAACATATTATACATTAAAAAATTATTTTGAATTCAAAATCGTGCTTAAATTTTTTTAAATTGATATGCATGACTCGTAGTATGTATATTTTTATTCCAAGATTTCAAATTGATAGTAAATTTAGTGAGTATACGCCTTATTGTTACAACGTTGAGAGTCATAAAGGTCAATCCACATGGAATGCCTCTATAGTCAGTCTGGTATCACGTTCGCCGTGGACTTAGAACAAATGAACAAATGCGAAAGATGGCGGTGATTCTTGTTCTTGAATGTCAACGTCAGTCAATGTAGTCAACAAGTCAACATCGTGTAACAAAGAAGACGATTCCTTTCACTCATGAAAAGCTTTCATAGTCCGAAATAGCAATATAATTGACTCGATATTTAAAAAAAAAACGTGAAAAATGTCAACGAGCGCGCGACCAACGTTCGACGGTGCTCGCGGTGGCCAGGGACGCGGTGAAAAAGATCTCAGTGCTATTTCCAAGCAATACAGTAGCAGAGATTTACCATCACACACAAAATTGAAATACAGGTATATTAATCTACGGCATGCTCTGTTGTAACATATTAAGCATGTAAACGCGGTAATTCTGTTATTACGCACATATTTAAAACAATACGGAAAATATTTGAAACCATAACCTGCAAATTTTCTATGGAAAAACCCCGTACAAGCCTCGCGCCACAAATAAAGAAAAATCGTAACTATTTCGAACGTATTATCGATTTAAAATTGACATATTGGTAAATTTTGATACTTTAGCTTAAAAATATGAATATTTTACTCCTCATTTCCACTATTTTAAGGCACAATGCAATGGAGCAGGGTTCGGGCATGAGTGCGAGAGAGATAGATGGAAAATGCAATTATAATTATTTCCAAAATGGTCAAGATTCAAAATAAAGTGATATAGTCCGCTATTTTTCGCAAAAAAAAAAAGTGTACCTCAGTCCGAACAAAATTCATTGTCCAATGTCACTAGCCTGCCGTCAGGTTCAATGAATTTTCTCAGATTTTTCAATTAATCTCTTAGCAATTATCAATTTCACGATTTTCTTGAACATCCAAGCATACTTGTAGTTTGATAAGAGCCAATCACAGCCAGTATCTGGTAGCCAATCGGGATACGAGTTACGAATAGGGGCTGCAGTTGGAAATTGCTCATGATAGTTCAGCGGTGCTTTTTTTTCCTCCAGCATGACAAAAATGAATTAAGACAGTCGTCTGGTGCAGAGGCCTAAAAAAAGGTGATTTTTGGTGATTTTTTTCCATAATGAAAGATACAACGGATCTTCTTGAAAATTTTATTGTACTTTAATGCACATTTAAAGAGTATAAAAATTTTTTTTTATCAACTCATTGTCGCAAAATGGCGGAATATTAAATTGACAATAAAAGCGCTTCGCTGCTGGAGTCTCGAGCTGGCGGGAAAGATGGTGCGCTTAATTCTTGTCTGGAGCGCAAAAACCATAATTATTTTGTATCGACACATATTTTTATTGTCGATGAACTAAAAGAATCCAGAAAAAACCGTGAAACCATATTAACCTTCAAGTTTGAACAAAAAAGTGACGATTTTTACAATTTTTTTTTTTTTCTCTCTTCGTGCAATAAAAATAATATAAAATGACTATTCTACGAATGTTTTTAGCTGAACTGAAAGACGTGTACAAGTTTTCTATAAATGCAGCTCAGATGCAAACCCATGGTCATCCCACTCTGAAAATTTGGTAACTTTACTAAAAAATTCCCAGCTTTTCGATGAAATTAAAAAAAATAAAAATAAAAATCGCGCACTATCATTGAAATAAAGATTTTTTGCAAAAACACGTGATTTTTTTTAACTGTTGCTGAAGTTCTACCTGAAAATCAATTTTATATTCGAAAAGATCAGACTTTTTTACAAAAAAAAACATGTTGGGTTCTATTTTTTTTTTTTTTTTCAACGCTCGGAAGTGTTACAAAATATAGAAAAAACAATTGCGTACGTCAAATGGAGAAATTCATTAATGTGTAGCTCGTTAATGGGAAGGTCAAGAGGTCTAAAATTTGGGGGATTTACATATCTTGGCACACGCAATAACATATCAAAATTTCAGCAAAATCGAAATTTTGAAGCCTGAAGGCTTACATACAATTGGCGTTTTCACCCATATATTATATATAGCAATATTAATAGAAATTTGTTGTTTGCTTGTCCATATACGATCGAACAATCGAACAAAATTGTCGTTCCTGCTATTGTTTTTTCTCCATTGTTTCGAGCAACGCGTGTTTAGGAATTTTGAGTTCATCGATGATATGCATACGATTATATTTACCATATTTCGTCTCGTCAATTTCGACAATTTGATATTTGATATTTATTCAAAAATAACAGAAAGGCCATTTTAGCACACTTACAATAGGCACACTTAGCGTGCCTGTGGATAACTGTACGATGTGGCAATGCTTTATTTACAGTGTTATTAAGATCATATCGTTTGATATAATTTAATATAATATAGTTTGTGCATAAATCGTTTGAGAGGCGAGAATAAATAAGTTAATAAATCAACGAGTTAATAGATCTCGATATAACGCTCGATGTAATGTTCATATGTATTTTTCATCAAAACAGTAAAAGTTTAACCGTTGCAGAGGTCTCTTTGTTTTTTTTTTTTATCCACTGTGCCGCTTGGTAATTTAGTTTCTTCTTCGCGCATTTTGTCTCAACTCCTTTCTCCATGGTTGCACTAATTTTTCGAGAGTACTACATAAACAAAACAAAAAACTTCTCCCAAAGTCTTTCGTTCATTGTGGTACTATAACATTTCTGTTTGTTTTCGCCCATGTGTCTCTCCCATCGATTAGTAGTTAAATATTTCCGGTTGTTCCGTAATGAACGGATCAACCGGATTTCACCTTAAATAGGAAGGAACCATAAAAAAATTTCACAGGGCAAACTTCTAGCTGTAGCTTCAATTCGCAATATTTACCTCAATCGGAATCGCGGATCAGGAGTCACGATACTTACGTCTTCGTGTTTTCATCGCGATGATTTAGTCGAGGGATCGGCATGAGTGCGAGCCAGAGATCCGCTCGGATGTCCTTTTCGCACTCGTGCTGACGGTAAACTTCGCAGTGTCTTCGACATGTCCGAATATATCGTAACGTTAGATTTTTCCAAACGCCGAAGCGCCGATCGTTGGTATTTTTTTTTCTTGATAATCTTCAGAGAACATGGCCAGGGTACCGCGGAGGAACTCCGAAATCGTGATTTTCGCAAAGAGCTGGAGGAGCGGGAACGCGAAAAAGAAAAACCGTCCAATCGGCGGATCGCGGAGCCGGCCAGAGAAATGATAACGGCTGGTACGAAACGACAGAAAGTTGATCAAGCACCCGCCGCGAGTCTGGACGCGGATGATCCGCTCGACGAAGATGACTCCGATTCGGACAGCGACGAAGATGACACCGCCGCTCTGTTGGCGGAGCTTCAACGAATCAAGAAGGAGCGCGCCGCCGATCAGGCGAAAAAGGTAAGATACGCGAATCCTCGAAATGAAAAAGCTAGCGCCATTTTTAATTCCCGATGAAAATATTAAATTCTAAATTGTCATATTTTTTTTATATAATTATAAAACTGACGAATGCTCCGATGGGCTTGAAAATAAATGCCGCTGCTGATATGATGATTTAAAGGAAATGGAGAAGCGTCAAGAGGAGGAGAGAATAAGAATGGAAAATATACTGTCCGGTAATCCTCTGCTCAACTATACCGCTCAGCCCAGTAGACCCGATATGAAAGTCAGAAGGAGATGGGACGACGATGTCGTCTTCAAAAATTGTGCCCGTTCCGAACCCAAAAAAAAGCACGAAGTTTTCATCAATGATTCTCTGAGAAGCGAATTTCATCGTAAATTCATGGAAAAGTACGTTAAGTAGTTCGTATCGGACGAAAATGAACATCATTAAATCTCATTTGTCATCTTTCCTCATTATTATCATCATCATCGTTATTATCGCAATGAATTTATTGTATATCCACTGTACATAATTGGAAAATAAATTAATTGGATTGAAAGTACAAGCGATTCTCTGTAAATCATATAAAAATTATATTCTAAATTGAATATATCTCGCTAGGATACAACGTCTTTTTCGAACTGGGGTATCACTTTAAAAAAAAACGCGTTATAACATTGCTTGGTTATAACATTGTTTATAACATTGGTTATATCTTATTTATATATTATATATAATTAATAATATATATTATAAATATAAATTAATATATATATAATATATATATTATAAATATAAATTAATATATATATAATATATATATAATATATATATTTATATTTATATATATATTATATATATAATAATATATTTAAACATATATATATATATATATATATAATATTATATATTATTATATATAACATTGATTATATATAGGTTATAACATTGCATTGGTGATGCGGAAAAAAGTCATTCACAATTTTCATTTCCTTTGCCCAGAAGTTTCTAGAACTTAAGGAGGTTCTTAACATTAATTTGGTGCGGCAAGGGGAACGTGATGGCGCTGCGCGGGCGATGTGCGGGGCAGGTTGCGTTCGGCATTTGTTTCACCAAATACGTTTTCATTTTATTAATTTGCCATTACTCACGCTCAATTCTGTTTAGAAGTATATTTCACAATCGGAACGGTGAAAAACTTTCTTTATGGGCAAATTATATCTATGAAGATCTAATCTGTCGTTTAAGCGGTTCTTCGGGGAAATGTTACCGTTTTTTTCACACCTAAAATAATCTCCGATCATAACTTCGAATACTTCTCCCATAAGAGCCCATGTATAAGCGGCATATTTATTTTTTTTTTCTCCCTCAACTACGCGGTCAAAAAATCTGAAATAATTACGGTGTATTCCTAGTACCAGCACAAACCTCCACTCAAATGTTAGAATAATTCTTACCGTTTTTATCTGGGTTAAGAACCTCCTTGACTCTAGAAGAAACAGCCCAATTACATATCACGAATTGAACGAGTGGCTTTGCTTCAATCATTTTTATATAAAAATCTAGCGTTATAAGCGTATAAGACTTGCGATATATTAATTCCGATTGGGTTAGGTACTTTCGGGCCAACGAGTTTCGGTATGATGAATATCTACCGTATGAATTCCTACCACACGTTCATGGTATGGATTCTTTACTCCGAATCTCATTTGCCCCTAAAAGTTCCTGGCAACGAGACTTCGTTAATGCTTATACCGCGATTAGCTGCGCAATATTATTTGTGTTTATTAAACTTTAATTCTTTCTGCGAGGTACATCTGTTGTCAATAGTGGTGTATTCGAAAACGTACTAAAAAGTTTTCATATAAATTAAAATCATTCATTATTATTTTTATTAACCTTCGTGGAATTTATAGATGAGGCATTCCACATAAACATGACCACTTGAAAACCTTAATATCTTGAATTTTTCTGCAATCGACATATGCTATGGTACTCTTTAAAACACCAATATTGATATGTATTAAATTTATGGTGGCATTGATAGGGGTGAAATTACAGGAAAATGCGATTTTTGCTTGTTTTTTCTCTCTGATTTTATTAAATGGAAATAGTGTGTCGGAGCGAAAAATTGCTGAGAATCAATTTTGTCGTGTTTGTTGCAAGGATAACGAAAAAAAAAATTTTAGAAGGCAAGATTTTACATTTTTCATGGAAAAAAAACTATTTTTAAAAATGAAAATCGATTTTTGGACGATTATGACAGTTTAAAAAAATTTGAAATATTTTCTTTTGAATTCCTCGAACTTTTTTCAAAAGGAATACATCTCTTTCCAAATGGAGAAATTCAATCTAAAGGCTCAGCAAAAAAAAAAAGAAAATTGGAAAAAAAAATTTTATGCGAAATTTGAAATAAAAATGTTATATGATGCGAGTATATTTCTCAATTTTTTCCGGCTGATACGTATTAATTGATAAAACTCTTTAAATTTGAACATCATTTTCCTCGATTGATCGAAGTTGGGCCAAGATTTATTATAAAGTGCGAGCAACGCAAGTTATATTTTCCATAAAAATTATGCAGCAATACTTGTTCCTGTCGATCACATAATAATCTTAAATATGCACTGAATCCAGCAGAGAACATATTCGTAATCAGCGATCTTGAAAATCTCGCAAAATTCAAAATTGTTTTCAATCAATCTTGAATTTTGATCCGCCATTTTGAATTTCTGAATTTTTACCTCAAATTCGTAATCAGCGACCAAAAAATCCCCAGTTGCCATGTTTCATTGCAATCGAGATACTTTTTTTTAAAACATAATTCATCATTCAGAAAATACCATGCGTTTGATTTTTCAAACTCGCAACACGCGCAGGAGAAATAATGAGCGCACCCGCAACGATTTTTCTTGTACACGTGAAATAAATTTTATTGATCTATCGTATTTCATTACAAGTGCGAATTTAGTATCAATAATAATTAAATAACTATAATAATAATAGCCGACATACAATACAATGAATTAATGAAGAAAAAAAAACTATATTTTGTTTCTTTTTTTTTTTTCCTGTGACAGCTGCCTCAATGCCTCAATAATTTCCTAGCAATCCTGCGGAGTTTCAATTCTTTCGTGACTAACAAAAATTTCGTAAAATTCATCATGAAGGGGAAAAAAAAATATATATATATACGTTTTCGTTATTTTTTTTAAATTTGTTCGTTACGAATAATTTCTACGCTAATTCGACAACACCTTTTTTTGTTTTCTTCTTTTCAACTAATCTTATGTTTCGTCCGTAGAGTTTGTCGATTCGTCCTAGTCGCGTATGACGCAGCGAAATAAAAATATATAGATCTTTTGTTTTGTTTATTATGCAATGACCGTTTGGATCGTAACCGAAGATCGAGGATTTTTAATGGATTTTAGCCTTTCCCAGGGTCAAAACAACCTAAACTTGAACGGACCGAATTTCGTGACTAATTATTTGAAGCTTTCATGATTATTTGTTTCTTTTTTTTTTCCAGTATTACTTATTTCATGTTTGAATTTGAAGATCGGTATAATGCGTGACGGTGGAAAAGAAAGAAATAAAATAAAACGAGTATGACTCGATTGTCGTTCGTTCGATGTCGATCGACAGGGCTTTTTGGAAATATAATAATCGCGTTTGAGAGTCCTCTGGTCCGGCACAAGCGAATTGACTTTTTTTTTTTTTTTGCTTTCTATTCTTTCGGAAAACCCGAGAATCCGTCTCGCCTGAAAGGGCCCCGGTTAAGATATATGAAAATAATTGCGGTCAACGGGGAACGTTGTCATCCCCCCCGCACACGGACACGATCCAGAATGTGCGCGTTCAAAAATGAATAATATTCATTGATACAAATCGTCAAAAGTACGAATATCTTTGTAACTTTGGATTCACAGTTTAAAAGAAAAATATCAATTCGTTTTTCGTTTGTTTTGTAAATCGTGCGTTATTTCACGCACGAATCAATAATTTTACTTCAGGACGAGAAAAGAAGCTACAACTTTTTTCTTCTCCGTTATTCGAATTTTGTTTTTTTTTTCTTTCTTTTTTTCTCCATTCAACGACCGAATCGAGAGATATATTCGTTGAGGAATATGACCTCGATGATTTTTTATGGAGCGCGAAAAACGGGAAAATAAAAATGATGCGTAATCTGAAATAGCGAGAAAAATACGAAAAAAAAAAAAAGTATTTGCCTTGCCTATCGGTGTCTTTACTTGGCGTAAATTTTCCATTCGTTTCTTCGTTGGCCCGGATAAATGCGAAGAATTCATTCATTTTCTTTCTACCGTCCTTGTCGGCAAAATTTGCCCCGTTGAATGGTTCGATAAATGGCGAAAGGGAGTACCACGCGGGGGGGAAAGTGGATCGGCGCGGGGGCTCTTGAAAATTTAATTGATCGGATCGACTTCAACGAATTCGTACATGAATGGCGAGGAGCTGGGCGGATCGGCCATCATGCTCGGAGCCGAAAGATCGATCGCCGGCTCGGTCCACTCGATGTCCGTGCCACCGATGTCAAGACCGAGGCGCAGATTCGTCGGTGTATTGCCGATTACAAAGTGATCTTCGGTAAGGGGCAACGCATCTTTCAGTAAAAGCCTGCGAGAGCATCGATGAAGAGGGTAATGAACAAATTTGAGTTCGCTGCGCTTAATTGAGATTAATTTTGCGGCAAGCTGAATCAAATTCAATGAAACTCTGTTGACATTCATCGGAGTGTATATTAGGCCGGTTTTTTTTTAAATCTTTTTTTCTTCTTACGCATACCCTGGAAAAAGTTAGTTTTTAGCCTCAAACGAAGCCTCGTGAAACCGGAACTCGATAGTGAAATTCTAAAAGGTGACTCAGCCGGTTTGAATTTCTTCAAACACTCTGACCGAAATATTATCTCGAAAACTATACAAGTTAGGAAGCTGTTTTTGGTTTCATTTTATGGATAATTAAATTAAATTAAAAAAAAAAAACCTGACTTTTCCCTGATTAATCCAGGAGGAAATAAATTCCCTGAGTTTTCCCGGTTTTCCATATGCGTAACAACCATGCACGTGTATAATTTTCGAGATAATTTTGGTCTGAGCGTTTGAAAAATTCAAACCGGTTGAGTCACCTTTTAGAATTTTACTACCGAGTTCCGGTTTCACGAGGCTTCGTTTGAGGCTAAAAACTAAGTTTTTCGAAGGGTACGTAAGAAGAAAAAAAAAAAATTAAAGTTAAAAAAACCGGCCTAGTGTGATATAAAGGAACAGTCAGAGTTTCCTTTATATAGGAACATCTGACTGTTCCTTTATATAACTAGGCCGGTTTTTTAACTTTTTTTTTTTTACAAATTTATTAAACCAAGATCAAAGTTCAATTAAAGTTCAAGGTAGTCCAAAATTCAAAAGCAAGTAAATTTGCATTGAAGCCTCTCGCGAGTTGACGTAAATTCGAGTGATTTTCTATCAAAGCTCCAAAACAGAGTCCGGTAAATTTCGAAAAAGTAAACTTGCATTCAAATCAACATGCACAAAGGATCCCCGGCTGTTATTCGGCATGAACGACTCGGTTTAACTTGAAATTAAAAAAAAAAAAAAAAAAGTTCAATGATGCTCGCGATGATATTTCGAGAAAACTCGAGCGAGGATCAATGAGAACTCAATCGGAATGGCAATGAAGAAATTGAATCGAATTGAAGAAATTGAATCGATTTATGGCTTACCAGACGCCCTCGTCAGCGACTACGTGAACTTTTGGCACCGGAAAACCGTTGAACGGCGAAGCAACGGGCAAGGTGTAAGCGCCCATGTTCTCGAAGATAATCCAGTCGCCGAGCTCCATCTCGTGAAGCAGCATGTTCTCGACCACCTGATCGAGCCCGTCGCAAGTTGGACCCCAGATGCTCGAGGGCACGAGTTTTCCGCAACCGTTCTGTTTTACATAACCGACGTAACGGGCATAAAACGATTGGCTCGTTGAATTCAGAGGACCGATCAAAGTTCAGAAAGTTACACAATTCTGCTAACACGGAACGTTATAAAAACGTTGTTAAAACGTTTACAAAAAGACGCAAAAATATTTCTTTTGAATGGTCGAAAAAACGTCTTTTAAACGTAATTTAAACGTTATTTAAACGTTATTTTGCCGCAAACGTCTTCAAAACGTTATTATGTCCGCAATTTTTTTTCCCCAAAAAGTTTACAGCGTGTTTAACACAAATTTATGTCAACTTCTGTAAACTTTTTTTTGGGGAAAAAAATAGCGGCAAAAATAACGTTTAAAAGACGTTTTTTCGACCATTCAAAAGAGACGTTTTTGCGTCTTTTTGTAAACGTCTTAACAACGTTTTTATAACGTTCTGCGTTAGCAGGGAAGTCATCGTAACTCGGACAGGGTAACCAAAAAAAAAAAAGGGGGAAAAATTCCCTGACTTTCCGCTGAAAAAAATACCCAATTTTGCCTAACTTAAATACGAATCGAATAAGAGCTTATCGGGTTGATCGAATGAGTTTTTTTTTCTCTTTAAGCTCGACAGAATAGATTTTGGAAAAAAATCTCATTTGATTAATGTCCTTGTGCCTACAAATGTATAGTATGTATAATATATATATCTCTATGTTATATAAAGATCTTGGCCACCTCCATCGTGTACAAGAATAAAGGCGCGCTCATAGGAGCACCGAAAATGCAGGGGTGCCATTTGGTGAGGAAGTTGACGAACATTTGAATGAAAAAGAATTGTTGGAAACGACGAAAAAAAATCGTTTTCTTTTATCGCGATGTTCACTTTTTCTTGAGAATTTGATTTTTTATTTATCGATAATAGCGAAAAAAAATCGTGATTTATTCAAAATTTAATAAATTTCAATCAAACTTTGTCCGATGTAATTTTTTATTTTAATTTTCGGGGGGAAAGAAAAAAAAAAAAAAAAACATGTTTTTAACATTTTGAAATGAAATTTTTGAGTTTCAAGGAGAATGCCCAATGGATTGGTCATCGGCGCGAGAAAAATACATCGATACAGGGGTCCTGTATGAAATTTCGAAACTACAGGATTTTTTAATTTTTATTTTTGCGAAAAACGAATGGGGGTTCACCAGAATCGCTGCAATTTTGCTTTTCCCGAAGGAGATGAAATTCTTGTTCCGTGCTTATTCTCATCGCAATTCGTTTCAGCTTTGAAATGCCCGCCTGGTTCATCGAGCTTTGATTTTTTCTTTTACAAATTTCCCAATTCGAATCATCGATTTTCGTTAAATTTTCCCTCTGGACTCAAATTCGCCGATTTTCAAAGTGCTCATTTCGATAAAAAAAAAAAAAATTAAGATTTCGGAATGAATCAAACGGCTGAGTCTACTCCTGGGCTTTTCAAAACGTCCCCCCCGACAAGTCCAAATCCGTAAATCCTGAAGAAAGTTATGGATATATTTGATATTTCGGTATTTTCAGCAGATTTTCGAAAAAGTGGGCAAAAATTGGAGGACGTTTTTTTTTTTTTTTTCGTCTTTGTTCGCAACAATGTTTTCCTGAAGCCCAAAAATTTGACACGAAGACGTCGAAAAAAACAAAACAAAAATAAAAAATATTTCGAGTCAACGAAAAAGTGCTTTGATGCGAATGAAAATTAAAATTTTTAAGAACAATCACTGTTTGTCTTAGTTGACCAAAGAGTACGAGCTTTGATTCATGTAATTTAAAAAAAAAAAAAATTCCTGACCAAATGAAAATATCCCTGAAAATTTTTCGGTTTCCGTGAACGATTGAAAAAATTCGCTGAAATTTCACGGTTTCCTTGAACGATTTAAAATATTCCCTGAAATTTTCCCGGTTTCCTTGAACGATTAAAAATATTTCCTGAAATTTCCAGATTTTTCCTGACCGTGCGGTCAACCCGGGCTCGGAATAGCAGCCCCGGATAGAATAGACGCAGAATATGCCTAGCGCTGACAAGTCAATCGTGTTTTTCTTACCTTTAACGGCAATGGCGTAACGCGCTGATGATCGTAGAGAAGACAGTTGAAAGAGCCATAAACGCCATCGTTGATGTAATACATGTTGTGGGTTACGGAGTTTGGTGACATTTTGTCGCTGCGAACGGAACGCTTGCTGTGGATGCTCGTTGCGAGCGTAAAAGCGGACGCAACGTAGAAACGACCGGGCTCAGCGATGATATGCACGTCGTCGGCTGTCGAGATAAATCAAGGCGGCCAGGGTTAAGGATGCACGAAAAAGAATGAAAAAAGTTTTTATGAGAATTTCGAGTACTTCGAGTTGAAGCAAAAATTTGAAAAAAAAAAAATCAATCGCATCAAAAATAACAATAATATCGATTTCCAATAATGAAAATGCCGAAAAAACTATCAAAAAATTGTTTAAACAATTAATTGTTGGAGAAATTTCCCGTAAAAATATTTTTTCGATCATATGCAACAAATGTCCTTGATTTTTCTTAATACAGATAAATTTTTCAAGAATTTTCTTACGGTTTATAATTTGTTTTTTTTAGAATTTTGAAAAACTATTTATAAAAGTATTCGTTCGATGATCCGGATACTTTGTGAAGTTGATATAGAAACTTTGTACCGGTACATATTCAAAATTCAGCACTTTTCATGCAATTTTCAAAATTAAAAATTTTCAAAAACAAAAATTGAAAAAAAAAACCGTAAGAAAATTCATGAAAAATTCATGCGTATTCAGAAAAATCGAGGAATTCGTTGCATATAATCGAAAAACATTTTTACGAGAAATTTCTCCAAAAATTTATTGTTTAAACAATTTTTTGATAATTTTTTCGGCATTGTTATAATTGGAAATCGATATTATTATAATCTTCAATGAGGTTGATTTTTTTTTTCAAACTTTTTTTCGACTGGAATTATCGTGGCTCGTGCATCCTCGAAGAGACGAATTTTCAAAATGTCTCGGGCGGGGAGGGTTATTGAAAATTGACAAAGCAAGCGGTACTCACAATCGAAGTATTCGTCCAGGGCGCCATTGATGACCTGGGCATATTTTTCGATGCTCGTACCCTTGTCCCCGGGATAACCGCCGCCCAGATCGAGAATATAGGGCTTGTAACCGAGATCTTTGGCCAGCTCGAAGAGTACTCTTGCGTGACGTATCGCGCGATGAAAGACCGGCGGATCCTGACAGCCCGAGCCAACGTGAAAGCTCACACCTGCGACATCGAGCTCGAGCATTCGCGAGAGACGAAGGAGATTCGGCGCCTCGTAGGTCGGATCGCAGCCGAATTTCATGCCGAGCTGACACTGCGCAACCTCCGCGTCGCAGCGTATGCGTATCACGATTTTAGCGCCCGGATGAAGCTTCTTGATTTTGTGCAGCTCGCTCTCGTTGTCGACCGTCATCGTGTCGACGCCAACCGCAGCGGCGTGACGAATGTGCGACGCCGGCTTTGCCGGATTGGCGAATATTATTCGGGAAGAGTCAACCCCGACCCCCAATACTTTGTTGATTTCGACCTTGAGAAATGAGAATTTTTTATTTTTTTTTTTTCGTTCGATTCCAAGCCTTTCAGCTTTTTTTTTTTCAACATTCTCGATTTTCGCCTATAATTTGAGACAGCGCAAGTTCATCCTGAGCAGTTATAAAAGTTAGCGGGAAAACTTGTATTGCCGAAATTGCGATTTCGACAGTGAATGCCCCAAGGATTTATGAGGGACTGAAAACTTGGCCGATCGAACATTTCAGCGTAACGTTCCGGCATTTACATGCAGGTAGACGGCTCGGATGAATCAAACCGAGGTGTGGTTATAGTTCAGTGGTTAGCGCTTTTAGGCTCGGTTACACAATCGTCGTTTAAGGTGGCTCATCAGTGAATTAAAAAACCGGCGATACGAATGAAACTTCGGGAGAGTGTTATCTAAGATGCAATGAACGCTCTCTCAAAATTTCAGGGTATGTTGCCAGGCAAATTATTGCGAACGAGTAATTTAAAATTACCTATTTTAGCATGGGTCTTATGGCAGTTGATTCCATTTTCACCGTAAGTAACATGATACCTTTTGATAAAGACGAGAGTTCTTATTCAAATTTTGAGTATTGAAAGATGAAATCGTGAACTTTCCAATGGTATTTAAAAAATTGTGTCTTGCCAGGGATTTTTCCGAGAAATTTAATCGCGAAAGTCATCGTGTGTGCAAATCTCGGATACAATATATATGTCTGTCATTCTGCACGCGAGGAAACATATGAATATCAGCTATCGTTTTTGACTTGATCGCTCTGACAGCGTTAAATACTTTTATCAGTTGAGACTTTATTTATATTATTTATAATAAATTATGAATAAAATATCACGGGAAACGTCATCGAAATTCATAAATTTTATTTAGACAGAGTATTTAGAAAATATTATGATAGGTTTTATGATTTTTTTTTCACGTCACGATTTTTGACTAGTTTTGTCACTGATGGGCCGCCTTAAGGCGGCTATCGTTTTTGACTTGATCGCTCTGACAGCGTTAAATACTTTTGTCAGTTGAAACTTTATTTATATTATTTATAATAAATTACAAATAAAGTCTCAACTGACAAAAGTATTTAACGCTGTCGGAGCGATCGAGTCAAAAACGATAGCTGATATTCATATGTTTCCTCGCGTGCAGAATGACACGACATATATTGTATCCGAGATTTGAACACACGATGACTTACGCGATTAAATTTCTCGGGAAAATCCCTGGAAAGACAAAATTTTTTAAATACCATTGGAAAGTTCACGATTTCATCTTTCAATACTCAAAATTTGAATAAGAACTCTCGTCTTTGTCAAAAGGTATCATGTCACTTCCGGTGAAAATGGAATCAACTGACACAAGACCCATGCTACAATAGGTAATTTTAAATTACTCGTTCGCAATAATTTGCCTGGCAACATACCCTGAAATTTTGAGAGAGCGTTCATTGCATCTTAGATAACACTCTCCCGAAGTTTCATTCGTAATTCGTATTCGGTGATTTTTTTTTATAAGGAAAGAAACAATGGACCTTTGTCAAAATTTTATTGTACTTTGACACAAATTTGAAGAGTATAAAAAATTTTCTTAACTAATTGTCGCAAAATGGCGGATTATTGAATTGATCATAGAAGCGCTTCGCCGCCGGAGTCTCGAACTGGCGGGCGTGATAACAAAAAAAAAACTATTTGACCTATCGACCCAAACCAAAGTTCATTCTCTAGATTATTAAAAATCATCCTAAATGAACTATGATTATTCATAAAAAAGTCGATTTATACTATTTTTATTGCACGAAGACAAAAAAAATTGTAATAATCGTCACTTTTTTTGTTCAAGCTCGAAAATTAATATGGTTTCACGGTTTTTTTAGTTCATCGACGATAAAAATATATGCCAATTAAAAATAATTGTGGTTTTTGCGTTCCAGACAAGAATTGAGCGCACCATCTTTTCCGCCAGTTCGAGACTCCAGCTGCGAGGCGCTTCTATAGTAAATTTAATACTCCGCCATTTTGCGACAATTATAGTTAATAAAAATTTTTTTTCATACTCTTCAAATGTGCGTTAAAGTACAATAAAATTTTCGAGAAGGTCCGTTGTTTCTTTTCTTATAAAAAAAAAAAAGTAACAAAAAATCACCTTTTTTTATCTGACGGATCCGGGTTCGAATCCCGGCGATTACCGAACATACATTTCTCTCTTATTCGTTCATAGATGAGTGTCACCGACATAGGAAATTGCCGGGACGAGACAAAAATGATGACGGCGAGCAAGCAGTCGTTGAGGTAGTTCTATCTACTCAACTCTTTCTTGCAATTTTTTTTTTCAATTTTCTTCCCGCATTAGTCATGAATTTATCTGAAAGCGTTTGAAATCACAAAGAGCCTGACGATTTCAAATTTGAGATAAATACTTTTGAAATCAACGAATTTTAGCATGTTTATCATTCGTACCGAACGAATGCCAATGTCACGCTTTGTACGGTGGATTTTTAAACGGATCGTACGATTTTAATGAGAAATCAAAACTGATACGAGGCACTATCCGTATATCGTGTAAGATTTTTTAGAACGATCGACCACCAAGGCCACGTATTAAGCGGTTGTTTTTAAGAAGATACGATTACAATTGTGAGCGGGGGAATAAGCGGAAACGTTGGCGCGGGTGAGCGAGGCGAGCGAGGGGGCATGCATGAAACAAGAGAGAGAGAGAGAGAGAGTCGGAGTTCTGACCATTTTCCACCGGAAATTGAAACTTTTTTTATGATGCAGCGCTTGAATTACACGATGAAGGGTAATTTTTCTATTTTTTTTACAATATCCATTGTGTCTAATTCATTAAATTTTAGTTTTCCAACGGATGTAGTTGGATACGTGAGCAGCAAAACCGTATATCATCGCACTTCCGGTTTACCGTTTTCCATAAAACGACGCGCTTTGGTAACTCAAACTGCTCGATTTTTGCAATTATATTACGAAAAAAAAAAAAAACTAAACGGTCAATATAGCTCAAATTTTGGCAATAGGGGCATAAAGTATTCGTCAAAAACATATAAAAATTTCAAGTCCGAAAGTTGAATTCGTCGTAATGATCTCCTTAAGGGGTTAGGTATACTTGCAAGGCCAAAAAAAAACTCTTTTTTTGAGACTTTTTTGTTTTTAAAACAGTTTTCATTATTCATTGATCAATATTTATTAGTTCAAAAGATACACATCTCAAGAAGTTACAGTAATTTGTTGTCAAAAGAGCGATAAGCAACCGAGTTACAGCCAATCTCCCAGAGGCCAAAAAAAAAAAAAAGTTGTTTCGCGGTGCGTAACGTAACTCATGACTGAATCATTTGTAATAAACTAAATCGTTGGAATTAGTTAAAAAAAATATTCTCTTGTACCTGACGGTGAAACATTTTCGAATTTTCGCTTTATTTTTTTTTCATACAACCGAAAAATCAACGATTTTTTAAGTGAAAAAAAAAAAAAAAAAAAAAAAAAAAAAAAAAAAAAAAAAAAAACATTTTTTACTTTGAACATCCGTAATTTTGTAAAAAAAATTAAATTTTGATAAAATTTCGCCGTCAAGTACAAGAGAATATTGTTTTTAACTAATTTCAACGATTTAGTTTGTTTCGGATGATCCAGTCATGAGTTACGTTACGCATCGCGAAACAACATTTTTTTTTTTTTTTGGGTCTCCGGGAGATTGGCTGTAACTCGGTTGCTTATCGCTCGTTTGACATGAAAAAATTACTGTAACTTCTTGAAATGTGTATCTTTTGGACTGGTAAATATTGATCAATGATTAATGAAAACTGTCTTAAAAAAAAAATCTGAAAAAAAAGCGTTTTTTTTTGGCCTTGCAAATGTACCTAACCCCTTAAGCGAAGATCGCTTTTTAAAAGTATGGTTTTATCCACAGAATTAAAAGCGAATTTCGCTTAAAAGCAACTGCCGAATACGGGCCCCTAGTTTTTCGGGTATCATGAGTCAAAGTTATCCCGCTAGTCATGATTCATCATTAAGGCTGTTGTGCTGATCTTTAAAAATTTTACGATATTCGGATCAAATTTTTCCCACAATTTATATGACCCATTTATCTGACTTCCTGTAAAACGCGGTTACGATTCGCGGTACCGTTTTTTTTGAGAAAAAAAAAAAAAGTCTCAAAGTTTACGTGTTTCGTAAAAATTTTCTATAAAAATTTCAGAATATCCAGAACGTTTTTTTTTTTTCTTTTTCAATGCAGTATTTCCATGCAAGGGAAAAAAAAAAATTTCAATTCAGGGAACCAAAGTACCGACAGTTATAAAAGCCATGATATTTGTACTTATTGCGATGAGAATCTTACCTTCGAGGCGCAATCAAAACCGGCTCCGAGAGCAGCGAGAACTTCAAGCACCGTCAGGCTGTCGTTGCACTTGACGGCTGTTCAAAAAAAAAAAGAAATACAAACCCCCAATTTTTATTCCTGCGATGATAAATTTTAGAACAAAAAAAAAAACCTTTTTTTTTTGTTTTCAAGTTTTTTTCTGAATTTTTTTTTTTGATTTTTCACCGACCGTAATAGGGATTGACTCGCGGCATTTTTTCCTTCCATATCTGATGTTTGTTGACGATATCTCCGATGTCAAGAACGTAGAAAGCTTCTTCCTGAAGACCGCTGGTAGCGATGTCATTTATCACCGTCATCACGCTCGATGATCCATCCAATACGTGGATGCGCTCGTCCAAATTTGTCACCTTCATGTTTATTCGATTTTTCGGGGGGGAGTTTCCGGAGAGAATAATTTAAACGGTACTCCGCGGAGGCTAGGTAGCAATCTAGGATATATAGAAAAAAAAAAAAAAAAAAAACTAATGCAAAGTTTGATCGAAGGCATCGGATGCCCCAAAGATTGCTTCGAGAAATTTCTAAAACACTCCAAGTTCATGGCAATCGTCAATTGGGAGTATAGATGAATTTTTTTTTTATTTAAAAATCTGATAGTTTAGGAAAAAATATTTAGTACGTATTTTTTATTTTTTTTTATTTGAATCAAAATTGCCGTTGATGCAACAAATTGAAAAATATAAAATTATGACGTCACACATGTTACGCTATATCTATATATATATCAAAATCCGTGAAATTAAATTGCCTATAACAGTTGCATCTGTAATTTTTAACGAAAAATAAAAAGGGTCCTCATTATTTTTACTTACTCTACATTATGCGTCCCAATGATTGAAAAAAAAAAAAATTTCATTCATACTCCTAATTATTTTGAGTCAATTTTTTTTTTTTTTTTCAAATAACGCTGGAATGGACATCGGTATTATAAACTCGTTTTTTGCTATTTAGGTCTGAAATTTTCGTAAAAATTATTGAAATTCTTGTTTCATGCCTTAAAACGAATCTTGGGAGCGTTTAATTGTTTTTTTTTTTTTTAAATTCTTTGTTCCAAATTTGACGAATACTCACGAGGCAGCTGTCAATGAGAATTGGGAGTTTCGTGAGGAAGCGAATTAAGACGATATCACTTTAGGGGTGCTAGCAAAGCCACGGAGGCTCTGCGTTCAGGGCCAACTTCCAGTTGCCGCTGTTACTCTGACACTCACCAACAGACTGGTTTACCAGTCTATCGCAGATAGAACCCTGCGACATAAAAACAAAAAAACTTTCGAGTATTCGCGCAGAATAATATATAAAAATTTACTCATGTTAATTCCGTTTTTTTTTTTCCCCCCCCAGAATTTTATTCAATTCAGGACTTTGCTTGCAGGATTCAAACGCGAAAAATTCAACGAGTTCAGAAATTAAATATCATCATCTCCTTCTTCTTTCATATATTCGAAAATGCTTTCGCGATAACGCCCTAGACTGCGTGGTATTTGCGATCGTATCGGATATCGAACCAATTCATTGAGGTCTTGAAGAAGAAAAAAAAAAAGAAACAGAAAAATACTTTTTCACAAATTGGCACGAATCCATTTATCCTGTAACAAATCTCGATTTCCCATTCGATTAATGGGGAGGGGAAAAAAAAAATCGATACAAAAACGATTTTTTTTTTTTTAATTCAACACCAGAAAATAATTCAACTTGCACAAAACGTACCTCGTTTTGGGATGAAATTCTCGTGCCTTCTTTATCACACATGCAACAAAATCGTCTACGTGATGGAAATTTGTGGCGCTTTTATCGTTTCTTTTTTTTTTTTTTTTTTTTTTATCGCATCAGCGCAAGATTCAGCAAAATTCAATGAGCAGACGAAGAGAAAGAAAAATGACGAATTTATTCGGCGGAGAATAAAAATTGCCAATTATGGAGTCACTGAGGTCGAAGAATTTTCAATAATTATATTTTTTTGGTTTCGTGCAGCAAGTAGCTCCGGAGGAATATCGTTCGATACTGAGTCCGAATCAACTATTTGTACCACTATTTATACTGGGGAACGATGATAAGTATTATCAGGCGAACTCTTCGTGGTTTAAGAAATCATCGAAGACAGAGAGAGAGAGAGAGAGAGAGAGAGAGAGAGAGAGAGAGAGAGAGAGAGAGAGTGAGCGAGGGAGGAAAAGAGCGTTATCTTGGCGAGCTTAGGAGTGAGATACGTAGTTCTTAGAGATCGGATCTCGTTAGCAGAGAAATAAGGAGATACTCCAGAGGATAACGAGAAAATACTATAGCAATCAATGATCGCAATCCACATTGTTAGCAATTAAAGAAAACGTGACTCAACGATTTTCGCTTTCTGCGCAGCCATTTTTTTTTTTCCCCCCTTTTATCAAATACAATTACAGAGAGGAAAATTCTTGATTATCGGCGAGAAACCAATTGTCATCCAAGATATTAAATTATTAAAATTTCACATCGAGTTTCGTGATCAATCATCGACGTATACTCGATTGATATTTGGGATTTTTTACTCTTAATCTCACCACGGTAGCTCGTGATAAGAATTTAATCGAGATAAGACAAGCGTTGAGAACAATGTTTTTTTTTTTTTTTTTTTTTCATACAAAAATCGGAATAAATCATTGATAATAACGATGCTAGTAGGTTAGGAAAATTGAATGCTAGGTCTCTTATCAATCGTAATGTAAATAATGACCAGATGTCAGTCGCTATCGTAACAAAAGAGAATAATGGCGTCCGCGAGTGTTGTGTGTTTGTTTGACCCCCTGTGGAGACTGGAGGAGCGTTAATGATGAGAGGAAGTGGTCAAACAAGGTCAAGTCGGTGTTATCTGTTTGAGAGTGATCCGATGTTGTGTCTTATCGAAGAGTGCAACGTGACATGAATCTTCCTTGTATTGTTTCGTACTGATGCAGTGAGAAATAGCTGCGTAAAAATTAACCCCGTAACGAAATTTTCCCGAAGAAAGAATAGCTTGTGACAAAATCATGCACATTTAAGCAAAAAATTAGGATCAAATGGAACCGTTGGATACATTAGCACACTGGTAAATATGAAGAACCAATGGAAAATCTTTATCGTTAAAGCGCGACGGTACAAAAACAGTTTTAGTTGAGATTTTTAAGTGAGATTTTTAGGGGAGGTTAAAGAGGGTTTGACACAAACATCATAAGTTATGGGCGTACATGATCGTGTTTTGTTTTCTTCGAATAACCCATTAAGAACTGAAAAGTTCGCAAAATTGAGCTTAGGAGACCCAAAAGTGTATGAGATGGTGTGCGACCGGTGCAGGTGGTCGCACGCAAGTATAGCGATGCTTTGTTCGACGCTTAGTTGACCCTCGTGTTTATTTGCTGCCATCGACAAAAGAATCTCGGGCATAAAACAACGGACATTCTGCGATTTAGTCTAATAATTCTAGCCAAAAAAAAGTCGGTTCATAATGCAATCTTCGGTAGAACTGATTTTACCTTTGAAAAAGGTTCAACCCAGTCAAAAATCCGGACGTCCTAGATTTAGAATGGACGTAATATGGACTAGGATAATATGGAATATTACGTCCTAGGACGTCCAGATTTTTGACTGGGAAGGGTGTCCCCTGACTGAGTGTAAATTAAAGACGGCGGGACGCAGAGGGTCGAGCTTCAGGCGCCATATTGTAAAACACGTTTCAAAAGCAAAATCAATTCTGTAGAAGTTTGCAGAAAAATGGCTAAAATGACTGACTAAGAAGCTGCCCTCGAGAAGTCATTTTACAGCGCGGGTAATTTTTGAGGTACATATAATAGCGAATTCGACTCGTTGCACTGGTGCGCACTGAGTGTATTTTCATCTCTTTCCAAAGTGTATGGTAGAAAAGGATGAAACTGCACTCAGTGCGCACCAGTGCAACGAGTCGAATTCGCTATAAGTTATAATTTATTACAGCAATACTACGCCCGAACTTTAAACGCGTTTTTCTCAAAATAATTTTTTTCTATTAGTTTTGCCACGATAACTCAAGAATGCCTGAAGATATCGCCTTGATTTTTTTTTTTTTTTAATAAATATAATAATTTTCTCCACACATTGAACCGACGTCTGTATAGAAAAATGATTTTTTTTGCACCGATATGACAATAAATGTAGCAAAATTTTCGTATTTCTCAGATTATTAGCCGCCATTCGTCGAATTTTTACGTTTTTTTTTTTTTTTACAATTTTTATGTTCAACCTAGGGAGGCAAATCCCCTCATCAACGGAATGCCATTTGAAAAATAAAAATTCGCATCCGGCTACTTGGAATCGTGGCAAGGGAGCAATGCGCGAGACGCGCGGTCGTCTTCAACGCTCAGTATTTTTCTTAATTATTCATATTTTTTTTTACGAATACCACTGATTTTCATTAAAAAAAATGTTTTTTCAATTGTTCGTAAACCCCATTTGAATTTCACTTAATTTTCAACCGTCAAAGCCTTCCTAGTCCTCTTAAGGAATAATTGAGATATTGTTTCCTCACAATTGGGGCGATAACGTATTCAATTGCCGGGGGGGCACGAGTATTTTTTTTTCGACCTCGAGAGTTAAGAGGTTTTGATTGAATAGGAGGGGATGTTCCTCAGTAAGATAATCTGACTTCGAGGATACTACGCAGATTCCGTTTGCGTCTTCATGTAGAAGTGATTGTAATCTTTCTACGGGTTACAATCTTAATGCTTGCCACACGTTTGGGATATCATCAATCGCGTGGTCAAACAAATAAGGCTCCTAGTCATATCGGCGAATAACGAAAAAAAAAAAAAAAAATTTCAAACCGTCTCAGGTCAGTCGAATAAAGGTTCATATCAAAATAACTAAATTTTCATCCATGCTTCAGCAGCTAACTTTGTGTGGAAGTCAAACTCATGACACATCTTCATCGTCAATTGGGCGTTAAAAAAAAAATGTCACAATAACAAATCTTTCTCTATGAGGACTCGAAGAGCGTCCACTTTCAGCCTGAGCTACCCGAATCAACTCAGTGTAGAAAAAAAATAAACTGTTAAGTGATAAATCAACTGTGTTGAGTCGTGTTACTTTTTAAACGATAAAATATAATGGGGACAAAAAACCTTCTGACTAAAAAAGATTAAAGCATTATACACGGACACGGACCGAATGAATGCTACGATTGAAAATGTGATAATTCCAACACTTTGATCGGGGGAGCGCACTTTGAGCAGGCTTGATTCAGTGTTTGAAAATTTTTACGATTTACAAAAGGCACCCAATCCATATGTGGGCATTCACCCGACTAAAGTTTTAATATTGTCCCAAACTGTGATAACATTCACGCAAACGCTAATCGGTCTGTACATACGGTCGGACCTCGATTCTACGGACAAGCCAAGACCGGATGTCCACAGAATCGAGGTTCACGAGACCCAATCCACTTCCACAGGATCGCCAGCCCTCACTCACGCGATGGAGGAGTTTGCACAGAGAATGTGTATTGAAAATTTAATGAACAAGAACGGAAATTACTTTAAATATATATATATACTACATATATTTATATTTTTGTATATTTTTTTTCTACTTTATCTACTTTTAACCCTTTGTGGTCACACCGGGTAAATTTCACCCAGGCCTTTTGGCAGGATTGGTGTATTCTTTGACAAATTGAGCTATTTACGATTTTTTTTTTCAACATGTTGTGATTTGATTTTGGAGATACCAACTTTTGACACGTGTCTTAGAAGGTTCAAAGTATTTTTGAGTATTTTTTTCGATTCCGATCGGACTGACAGTTTTCACGCAGCAACCATTTGAAACATGGCTGGGTAAATTTTACCCACGTGTGACCATTGAGTTATTCTACAGAAATGTGACCACGAAGGGTTAAGATTTGCGAATCACGTTTCTTCCCTCAATGACGATCAAATATGGAAATATTTTGTCACGATGTTGTTCTCAAATTTAATAATATTATACGAACGAACGCAAGATCCATGCATGCAAGTGTAAAAGTTTTTAATGTGCATCGAATTACATGATTCGATGAAATTATCGTCAATTCACAAAATATCGGATCTCGAGTAAGCAATCATCCGATTATAATATTCCAGGAAACAGAGAGAGAGAGAGAGAGAGAGCATAGATAATATTATACTATTGTGTGCCATGGTTGAAGTGTGACTGGAAAAGTCTACTGATAAGAGGAAAGAACCTGACGATTGGTCCAATTAACCGTGTCAGACGGCACGAAATGAAAAATAAACGGTTGAGAGCAGAATATGATGGATTATCGGAGTTAGACTTCGTGGCAACTGATAACGCCCGTACAAGAATTCAAACTGATTGTATATCTTTGAAACATGAAAAAAAAAAAAAAAAAGAACAAGAGGATAAAATGCCATCTGCCATCAGATATGGCGACTAGCATGTATCTATTATGATTTATAAATAGCCCTCTAGCAGTTATTAGATTCAGGTTTTCACATGTAAGTTATGAAACTCCATGACTCATATGGAAAACCAGAAAAAGTAAACAAAAAAAAAAAATTGTGCTACTGGAATTTTAGACTGTAATAATCGGAGAAAATTTAGATTGATGCGGAATTTTTTCAAATTTTTTTCAGAAAAGTTAACGTCACAATTTTGCTTGTACAAACCATCTTTATATGAAAACTGAAGATTCCACGGACACACAAAATTTAACGAAGTTGGAACGTTAGGTGAAATCAAAATTTAGAACTGGATTCACCATTAAGTTAGTGATAATATATTCACCAATAAAATTGAGTTATTCAACATTATTTGTATAAGGAACGGGCAATCGCTTGTATATGGCAAGAGGACGTTCACACAAGGAACATGCTAAAGTTTGAAATCGATTTCCCATTCAGTTTTTGGCACGGCACAAATAGATAGGAAAAATTTGTCCGTGGGACACTCGGGCTACCGAACTATCCTAAAATGCACAAAGGAAATACACTAGGACCTCGATTTACGGTTGTTTAGAAGAAAATCACGTCTTATGAGAAAAAAATTTGAAATTTGCGCTGTGCGTAATTGAACATTTGAACTATGTCTCTGTAAAATTTCAAGTCAGTTTGGAACTTATTTACGGGAGTAAAAAATTTTCAAAGTTGGGTACTTTTGAGGCCCGACTACATAGCCTCTAATGGACAGAGCCATGCGCGATCTCAATAAACTCGCGATATATCTAATCGTGCCATTGAACTTTTGTTGAAAAACTAACCGAGTACTCTCTGAAATATTCCGCCTCGATGAGTACAAAAATCTTTGTCCTTTGGAGAATTTCCTTGAAGATATTGTAACATATGTATCAAAAATCGCATCAAAATTCACTCCGAGCGGGTGAGTGACTGATAGCGCCCAATGTATAAGCATAGGAAAATCTCCCCCACTCTGATCAACTTCTAAACAACCTTAATAGACAGTCACCCCACCATGTCGCATTTATCGATCGGTTTTTCGCGCGGTGGGAGATGATGTGGGACGCTTAAAGTCTCCCCGATCAGGCCCGTAGCACGGAGTGCCGATGCGCGGATAGAGCATGGGCGGGCGTACGCAACCTCGATTTAACGAGGTGCGATGCGGAGCCGGTCCCGCCACTGGCCGTTAAATCGAGGTCCTAGTGTAAGAGGAAGAATTGACAAAGAGACGTTGTTCTTTAACTACGTGTCGGTCCTTTGCCTTTTCCCGAATGGCAGTTTATCTAGGACTGGTCTAAAACTGAGGGGTGTACGATATACAATGGACTGTGCCTGAGTATCACCTATTTCCCTACCGATACGTTAGAAAAGAAACATGTTTTTTTTTTTTTAGATTTTCTTGCCGAAAAAATTGTAACCCTTACAGTTAAACTTAGTCACCCGGCCATCCCCCCTACAGGCTCCGAACTCTTAAGGGGGAACTCTTAACTGCTTTAGAAGACCCAAAAAATGCTTATTTTCGAGGATTTTTTTGGAAAGGAAAAAAGCAACCTAGGTCAGCGAACTTTGGGGTATATTTTCTCATGTATTTGAAGTGTAAAAATAATTTTTTTTTTAAATATATACAATAATAAACTACAGAGCAATGAGCCCTTTCTGCGAGTGCCTTTCCAACTGGCGGGAAAGATGCAGTTCGTAATTCTTGTCAGAAACAAAAAAAAAAAACGAAAAAAATTTCAAATTATCATATATTTTTCTTCTGGGTGAACTAAGAAAAAGTAGAAATAATCATGAAATCATAACTTTTTTCAGGTTTGAAAAGATAAAATGTGTACTTTAAAAAAAAAAATCACTTTAACGTGCTGTAAAAGTTATTTTAAAATACTGTTTTAACAATTTTGTTAAGTTCACTTAGAAGAGAATTCAATACCGAAGAGAACACGCTTTGGTTCGAGCCGATAAGTCGTTTAGTTTTTTTTTGCTATCACGCCAGTCAATTCAGAAGAATCGAAATAAAAAAAAAAGAAAACTCGAGACAACGGCACTTTAAATTTTTCAATAGCGCCCACGCACCTGCTCGATGCTCCTCTGCGCTCGGCTTCGTATCTCCGAAAATACTTGAAAATTGGAATCCGTATTGAGAAGGTTATTTTATAATCACAAGTATTGCAAAGCCTCTTCAAATTTGTACATATTATTCTTTGGACTTTACTGTATATATTCACTCTTAATTTGAGATAAGCCTGCCGAAAATATAAGAGAGAAATATCCCTGGGAAATACCTCGTTTTAACGCATGGTCTTACGGGGATCGTAAAATATAATGCCGGATATACAAACATTTCTCATCGTAAACAATACAGTATTCAAGAAAAAAAAAAAAAAAAAAAAAACGAGATTACAATAGAATAAATTCTGAACTTTCTAACGAGTCAAAGAAATACTGAGATAACCGAAAATATAATGAAGATATTTGCTGGAAAAGGGCGAAAAATTTAAGAAAATTTTGTCGAATCAGCCATTTAAAGGAACTCGGCAACGTGGAAGCAGGAAATGAATACGCGCGCGAAAATTTTAATTCTCGTTAGCGGTGTCGTGGGGAAAGTTATTCATACGATGCTGATTTTTCAGCTAATAGTAATTATAAGATTATACTAGATTTGATCAGCAATAATGATACGAGTAATATTTATTCGGTCGTTTCGAAACGCCATTTCGTTTCGTGCGCAGCGATCTAGCTTTTAAGTATTAGAATTTGAAAAGTTCGGTGTAGAGGCCTGAAGAAAGGTGATTTTGTGATTTTTTTTTTTATAAGGAAAAAAACAACGGACCTTCTTGAAAATTTTATTGTACTTCAACACACCTTCGAAGAGTTTAAAAAAATTTATTTATCAACTTATTGTCGCAAAATGGCTGAGTATTGAATTTACCATAGAAGCGCCTCGCCGCTGGAGTCTCGAACTGGCGGGCGTAATAGCAAAAAAATTATTTGACCTATCAACCCAAACCAAAGTTCATTCTCTAGATGATTAAAAACCATCCTAAATGAACTAAAATAAACCCAAAAAAAACCGTGGAACCATATTTATTTTCGAGCTTGAACAAAAAAAGTGACGATTTTTACAATTTTTTCTTTCTTTCTTCGTGCAATAAAAATAGCATAAAATGAATTTTTTTAGTTTATTTAGAATGGTTTTTAATAATCCAGAGAATGAAACTTTGTTTGGGGTCGATACGTCAAATAGTTTTTTTTGCTATCAAGTCCGCCAGTTCGAAACTCCAGCGGCGAGGCGATTCTATGATCAATTTAAGGAGATTCTTAACATCAATTGGGTGCGGCAAGGGGAAGGTGATGGTGCGGCGTGGGCGACGTGCGGGGCAGGTTGCGTTAGGCATTTGTTTCACCGAATACATTTTCATTTTATTGAATTTGCCATTACTCACGCTCAATTCTGTTTACAAGTAAGTATATTTAACAATCGGCACGGTGAAAAACTTTATGGGAAAATTACATCGATAAAGGTCTAATCTCTCGCTTAAGCGGTTCTTCGGGGGAAATGTTACCGTTTTTTCACTCCTAAAACAATCTCCGATCGTAGCTTCGAATACTTCTCCCATAAGAGCGCACGAATAAGCGGCATATTTAATGTTTTTTTTTCTCCTCAATTACGCGATCAAAAAATCTGATATAATTACGGTGTATTCCTAGTACCAGCACAAACCTCCCCTCAAATTTTAGAATCATTCTTACAATTTTTCTCTGGGTTAACGACCTCCTTAAGGAGGTTCTTAACATCAATTTGGTGCGGCAAGGGGAAGGTGATGGTGCGGCGTGGGCGACGTGCGGGGCAGATTGAGTTCGGCATTTGTTTCACCGAGCCATTACTCACGCTCAATTCTGTTTACAAGTATATTTCACAATCGGCACGGTGAAAAACTTTCTTTATGAGAAAATTACATCTATAAAGGTCTGATCTCTCGTTTAAGCGGTTCTTCGGGGAAATGTTACCGTTTTTTCGTAATTTTTTTTTGTTCTTTCACTCCTAAAACAATCTCCGATCATAGCTTCGAATACTTCTCCCATAAAAGCTCATGTATAAGCGGCATATTTAATGTTTTTTTTTCTCCTCAATTACGCGATCAAAAAATCTGATATAATTACGGTGTATTCCTAGTTCCAGCACAAACCTCCCCTCAAATTTTAGAATCATTCTTAGCATTTTTCTCTGGGTTAAGAACTTCCTTAATACTCCGCCATTTTGCGACAATTGGTTGATAAAAATTTTTTTTTTATACTCTTCAAATGCGTGTCTCGGTACAATAAAATTTTCAAGAAGGTCCATTGTTTCTTTCCTTATGAAAAAAAAAATCACCAAAAATCACCTTTTTTTAGGCCACTACGCCAGACGACTGCCTTAAATTGGAAAAGTTTACGAGCATATATCTCCGGAACGAAACGGTAAAAGAATCTAAAACTTTGCGAGCGTGCTGCAGGAATCTCAACCTTTCCGTTCGTCGTTTTTGATATTGGTTTTGTTAACATCGATCCCTCAAGAGTGACGGGCTCCTTTCTCTACTCTAACGGTGGCCACCTCTCGCTTATCCGTTTGTCCCCTGGCCCGATTCTCGCCACCGGAGCTTGTCGCGCACCCGCTAGGTGGCAGCACTTGGGAAAAAAGCGGTCGTAGATCGCAAGCCCTAGCTGGTTTGTGCTTCCACCAGCCGTGCTACGGCAACGAGAATCGAAACCGAAACATCTCGCGGTATTTCGATCGCCGCGCCAAGGCGCTCTCGCCCCTCTCTCTCTTGGACCTACATTTTTAGGTGGGTTCCGAACCACCGAGGTAGCAGAAAAAGCATGTAGGAAATTTTTCCATTTGTGCCGGCGGTGGGAATCGAACCCGGATCCACTGCGTGCGAGCCGGGTGCGTTACCACCGCGCCACTACTGTTCCCTCACCGTTTGTCATATTTTTATCGGCCTATCTAGATTTGACGAAAAATCCAAGAACCACCTGAACTTGGGCAAATTTTTGAAAGTCCTAACGAGGATCAGCTTAAAAATTTCTGAGCGCCTCTAATTCACTAGAATTAAGTCGAGCTGTAAAATTTTTTCAAGAGAGTTCTGGATAACCAGCTGTTTAATGAATGAATTAATTGCAGATTTTTTTTATCATACGCTCTTCAGCCCCCTCCACGCCCTTAAGCCAGAAATTCGTTCTTAATGAGAAAAAAACAAAATATCGATTGTCGAGAACGAAAAATTCGATAGTTTTGAGAAAATTATGAAATGCATCGTGATTCATCGACGATTCGGGGAAATTTAGTTCACGTGACCGAATCATGAAAAAAAAAAAAAGGCAAGAGACAGCGCCACTGAGACGAGCATTTTCGATCTAAAGTCCACGCGATTATTCGTAAAAACAAGAATAATAATAAAAATAATAATAATGACAAAGTTAAAACGTTAATTACCTTATCGAATGATCGCCACCCTGCGGGTCGGCACTCGGTTATTGGCGGAATGGTGGAGGTTTTCGTTGACTTGATCCCAAAAATCAGTCAAAACGGCCTTGATGTTGATGTTAATGGTCCGTGCTGGTGCCACTGCTTGTCTGTTAGACGGCCAAATTTAACGTTCAAGCTCGAGATCGTAGAGAACATTCGTTCTCTCAAGTTGCGTCTCGCTTCAACGAATTTTCTACCGTAGATCGATGGAGACTCAAGGATTCTTCGTTTCTTTTACCACTCGTACCGGAATTATTGTGATTTTTTAAATTCAATTTCTTCGGACAAAGCAAAAAAAATCGCGATATTTCTTTACGAAGTGTTTTTTTTTTTTTTTTCTAATAATCAAAAAAACACGAAAGATCGAAAATCCTTCAGACCCCCGTCACGGCAGAGCGGCCACAAGCAGCAGCCATCAAAGCTCTCAGCTCTCTGATGCGGAGGAGTTCGCAAAACTATCCGATCTGTGCGATGCTTGTGCGCGCGCGTCATTTCTGACTCGTGATTGGTCGAAAACTTTCGGAAACGCACACGCAGTTGAGGATTATAAATTTGATTTCATTAATCGCGGACGTTTTTCAAATAAAATGGATGTGATAGTTAATAAAAAAAGATTCGATCGAACAGAGTTTTCTTATTAGGAGAGTTACAGTTTTTTTTTTATATTCAGGACACAGAGGATACTTTTGAGGGATTTTTGGAAAGTGGATTCACATCCGGCAGTTACGAACCGTTGACTCGCTCGGTAAGCGGAATTGACTAATCAGAACTCATCTTTCGTGTTCACTGCCTATAGAATGCCTATAACTGCTCTCTCATTGGCCATTGCGCGATCTACAACATTCAAAATGTATTGGACAAGTTGTCCAATACGTTCATTTATTTTTTTCTCCACAAAATTTTTTTCTAAATTTCGCACAGTATGTCTGTAAATTCGAAAAAAAATTCTGACAAGACAAAAGGATCAGTAATTAATCAATTACATTGACTGAACGCCCGAGCTTGGCCATCAGAATTTTCGTTTTTTAAACAAAATTACAAATTTTACGAATAAATACACTTTTCACGATTTTCCAAAGTTGTACTGTTCGCGCGTCAACCTCGAATTTTCGAATCTTTTTTCTCATTTTGAAAGGGGGTTGTACAGTCCAAATCTTTATACACGTATTTTAGTAATCCAAACAACTTTTGTTTGAAACATTTTTCAATCGGGCTATTGGTCTAATTGTACCTAATAAAATTTCCAATTTCGGCCCGTTTTATTGAACTATAACAACGAAAATCAATTATCACCCCTCCCCCCGCCATACTTTTTCGCCAAAGTTATTTCTTCATTTTTGGCTTGAACGGCGAATTTATACAGGAACACGTGTATTCATACACGCATAGATTTCTCATCGGTTAAACATTGATTTTTTAAATCCGATTTCTTAAATTATTATCGACATTGTGGCGTTACGCAGGAACACAGAATTATGGCAAAAGAAAAAAAGTACTCGGAGCAACAAATTTATTTATCATATAAAACATTTATTTCACAATGGCCCGTTTACATGATTATTATAAATATGAAAAATAAAAATTCACAAAAACACCTTGGACCGCTTGTTACTCAAAATTACACCAGCGATAGCGACGATTCCGAAGGGTATAATCCTATGCCGTAAGCATGAATCTACGCGATATAGAGACGAATTTTTAATTCACATTCGCTCGATTTTCAACGCAGGCGCTCTAAAACGATGCACAACGGTTCTGATAATAATCGCAGCGCTGAAAATTTTTTTATACAATAATAGAATCATCAATAAAACTGCGCTGGCATGAAAATATTTAGTCTGCGATAATAACAATTAGCGGAGGCTGGTCAATATTTGTTTGAGAATTAAATTAATACCGGATGGGAATATTTTATATTTGCACTAAAGAGTACAATGATTATTGATTGGATATAATTTTTTTGCTGACATTAAATCCTCGCTAAGTGTCTTTGTTCATCAAATTTATCAATTATCAAAGTCATTCGTTATTAAATTTATCGTTGCTATTTATTCATTTTTCTGTTTTTTATTATTCATTAATTATTTTCCAACCCTCCGTTATTATTACCAGCAGACAGACTGCCTTAAGGCAGTCTTCTGGTGTAGAGGCCTGAAAAAAAGGTGATTTTTGGTGATTTTTTTTTGTAAGGAAAGAAACAACGGATCTTCTTGAAATTTTTATTGTACTTTAACGCACATTTGAAGAGTATAAAAAAAAATTTTATCAACTACGGAGTATATTTCACAATCGGAACGGTGAAAAACTTTCTTTATGGGCAAAAATTATATCTATGAAGGTCTAATCTGTCGTTTAAGCGGTTCTTCGGGGAAATGTTACCGTTTTTTCACTCCAAAAAGAATCTCCGATCATAACTTTCAATACTTCTCCCATAAGAGGCCACGTATAAGCGGCATATTTAATGTTTTTTTTTCTCCCTCAACTACGCGGTCAAAAAATCTGAAATAATTACGGTGTATTCCTAGTACCAGCACAAACCTTCCCTCAAATTTTAGAATCATTCTTAGCATTTTTCTCTGGGTTAAGAATCTCCTTAAGCGCGCCATCTCTCCCACCAGTTTGAGACTCAAGCGGCGAGGCGCTTCTATGGTCAATTAAATACTTCGCCATTTTGCGACAATTGGTTGATAAACAATTTTTTTTATACTCTTCAAATGTGCGTTAAAGTACAATAAAATTTTCATGAGGGTCCATTGTTTCTTTCCTTATAACAAAAAATCACCTTTTTTTATGCCTCTACTCCAGAGACGACTGCATTAACCCATGAACCCAAAAACTTTTTTTGGGATCCTCATGCTCAAAAGATGGGTTCATTTTTATCCGGCTTGTTTACCACCAAACTTAAAAAAAAAACGCTATAAAAATTCAAATATTATCTTTGAACCTTCCGCTACAGCGCTATGAAATGTAAAATCTGATATAATTTTTTGGAACATCTTTTTTTTTATGAATATAGCACCGGATTCTCAAACTGTTTGAACAATTAAAATCAGCTCGGACAAAAATGACCCCTGCCTTTTGGGCTTAAGAGAGTTGAGGAGCCTTGAACAATTGTTGATAAATTATTTATAGCAAATCAGAATGAAATAATACCTGAGGATGGCGATTGCACCGGCAGGCATTATTTTTCGTGTATTATAATATCTGTAGCCCATAATTCCCCCAAGAACGGTGCTAGCACCCAAGAAGATCCCATACTGAGGTGGGGTCGAGGAGATTTGATAAGCTCCATAGCCCAAGACCCCGCCAAAGAGGAGTCCGGCTGACAGCGAGGGAATCGAATCTTTAACGTTTCAAAGGAAAATTACGATTTCTTTTTCATTCGATTGGTATGGAAAATGTAAGGATTAAAATTTAATTGAAAACGTTATGGAGATACAATATCGTAATTATATTTAGACTATGCGGCGGACTTTATTTTGATTTAAAATCACGCTTGCGCTTAATTTCAATTTTTTTCTACGTCATGCTCTGCTTAATGTGTGTGGAAAAATATTTTCAAGTCTACTGTAGAATTATAAGTGTCAAAAAAAAAAAAACCTCTCGGCATAAATTTTTCCAAACTTACTGGATTTAACGTATCCGAGTATTCCTCCGGCGGCTACGGCCGTAGCGTAAACAAATGATGGAATGTCAATTGGCATTGTTAACGACTTTGTTGATGAAATTCCTTCGTTCGGATTTTGTAATTATGTTGGAAAAAAACCGGTTTATTTAGGTTATGAAAAAATTGTTAACGTTGTTTTTTGCTTATCACAATGATCCTGATTTTTTCTTTTATGAATAATGCGAATACACTAGCGGGGAAAAGCAAAGGTTATTACACACTGATCGCGAGCCGCGTTGAACGCGAGGATCCATCGGAACGGCTAATCAGAAGCCTCTCTCGATGTCGGACCAATCAAAAGCCTCGTAGCTGATTAGCCGTGTCGATTCTTGTGCAACGATCCCTTATACGGGCTTCATTATTTTTTCTGGTTGAGCACCACTGGAATTACACACATAGCAATAATCAATTCAACGTATTTCCGGTTGAAAGAAACAATTTCTTAATTATTACATCGATCACGGATATTTAATCGAGTAACGTTATAAAATAAAATTATGTCTCCAGATATTATTGAAGTATGATTGAAAGATTCGAATGGAAAAAAAAAAAAAATAGCGTTGAATGTACACCGAGAGTCAAAGTAAAATTCGACGAACCGGAAGTCAAGCAATTTCGACTTATCGTTTTCTCTTTCGCTGACACGTGCAGCTTGTCGCGTAAACTGGTTCAGCGCTGATCAGTTTTTTTTCAACAATATAAATTGATCATCTCGACCAGACAAACAAATCAACAATGGTAAGCAAGAAATATTATTTTCTTTCTATCGAATACTCGTTATTTCATTTTTGTGACTTTTTTTAAAACGTAAAATTGAGTTTTAACGAATCTGAGAGGTTAGAGACGTTCAGGAGGGACAAGTATGACGCCGAAAAATCAAACATGACATTTTATTTTTGAGCTATGGTTAATATACTTTTTTTTTTTCTATCAACAAAGCCATGAATATTTACGATTTGACATAAAGTTTTGTTATGTTCAAGGCGAGTCTGAAGACCGACAATCCTGAGAAACCGGGACAGGAGGTTGCCCCGATACATCGTATCAGGATAACTTTGACTTCTCGTAACGTTCGGTCCCTCGAGAAAGGTCAGTGATAATATCGGAATATCGACAATTTAATTTAAAAAAAAAACAAAAAAGCTACTCCAATTTTTAAACTTTTTTACAAACTCTCGTCGCGCATGAATGAATTTATCAATATTGTACTTTTGTTAAAATTATGCAGCAAATTTTATTGCACGATACTCGGTGTATAAAATTCATTTATATATATATATATATATAATTTTTTTTTTCAATTTTGTAGTAAAAAAACTACAGTGCTTATCAAAAATGTGTCCGACGATAAAAATGGCATTGATATTGGAAAAATTAAATTTAAAAAACAATTATAACGATAATAGAGACAGTAGGATGCGACAATTACTTTTCTTGAGGGGAGGAACTACTTTAGGAGATTAAAAATTAGGTGATTTTTGGAATTTCTTTTAAAGAAGTTCAGGCTCGTTAAAGAGTGGGGAAAAGATCGCTTCGCGAGCGATAGAGAGGTTCAGCATTATAAGATCCCAAGCGTATGAGTAAAAACATCAATTATCGGCCAAGTTTGGGCTTTACTATCGGGGATCTTTTTGTGAGTTACGCAGCTTGATGTCTGCATTGAAAAACACGTGCCATAATTTTTTCAGATTTTTTACTCCATTTTTTTAGCTACCATTGGGTATCGAATTCTTTCATTTGAAACTTTTTTTGTTTTTTTTTTTTTTTTTTTTCATCTAATTTTGGCGGCTTGAATTTGAAAAAAAGAAAAAAAACAATTGTATATTTTTTTTCGTAAAAAAATCTCAACTTTCCGAAAAAAAATATAGCCTAATTAACATACGTGTAGAAGACTCTCAAAATCAAGATTATAATCTGAAAAGTCATTTTTTCGCCATTGCCCAAAGTTCAAAAAAATTTTCCATATTTTTTTCAGAAATCTGAGCAAATTTTACACAATATATGTAATTTTTAAGTTGGGATCTCTAAAAACACTCCTGGGATTAATAAAAATGTTAAAAAAAAAAAAAAACATTCTAAATCTCATTTATTGTAAGGATTTAAAATTTTTTTATTTTTCGGAGTGACCGTTGAAACGAACAATAGACAATTATTGTGTACTGGTGTAAATAATGAATTATTGTTTTTATTATTTTACCATTACAACATACAATCATTCCGGTTGAAATACATGTGCCAGAGAAAACGTTTCCGAGTTCGACACAGGTTCGAGAATAACTGTTCCCAAATTATTTGATACAGGCGAAATCGAATGCAATGATTGAGTACCTTTGACAGTCTTTGAACGCAAAGATCTTTGTTAAATTTCAGTCTTTGAATTCAGATACCTCAATATTTTCCAAAAACTCAAAAGTTATATTTGGTAACTTGTTCGAATGGACTTCTACCAGTTTACCAAATGTAACTGTTGAGTTTTTGGAAAATATTGAGTATCGGAATTTTTTAATATTCCATTACAATTTTCCAATTTTTAATTTTCCGGATGTATTCTTGAGTTATTTTGGTAACGATTAATGAAATTAAAAAAAAAAATGGATTTTTCGAAACATCCAAAGTGGTTGCTTCCCTCAATGTACATGAAGTATTTGAAATTAATGAAATAATAACAGGCAAAGCTGGATACGGACGATTGAAATTTTTTTTTTTTTCCCTATAAAAGTATGCTCCGAGCTGATAAACGGCGCGAAAAAGCAAAAGCTCAAGGTCAAGGGACCTGTACGCATGCCGACCAAGATTCTCAGGATAACCACCCGTAAGACACCCTGCGGCGAGGGTTCCAAGACCTGGGATCGTTTTCAGATGCGAATTCACAAGAGAGTCATAGATCTCTACTCGCCTTCCGAAATCGTCAAACAGATTACCAGTATCTCGATTGAGCCCGGTGTAGAGGTCGAAGTCACCATCGCCAACGAATAAATCATCATTGACGGAACGAAATAAATGATTTTAATAAAAATACATAAAAAAAAAAAATTGTTCCTTGTTCTTGAGTCTGGATTGCGCAGGGTGGGTAATTTCCTTATCCTTAATCCTTTCAGTCACAGTGGGACTGCTACTGTGCCACCTTACAAATAATTACCTCAGAGCTTCTAATATTAAACCGATTTGGCTAAAATTGGATATTTTGGGGGTTTTCGGGGTCGCTGATCACGATTTGAAACTAGAATTTCATAATTCCTAAATCAAAGATGGCGGATCCAATATTGCGGATGAACAATTGTATGAGATGAACAAACTTTGATAAGTCAGGGCGGAATTTGTTATTTTTGCCTGAAATTTTTACTCGGGGGTTTTTGGGGTCGCTGATCACGAATTTAAAGCCATAATTTCTAAATCCAAGATGGCGGATCCAATATTGCTATTTTGAATATTTAGTTCGCTGCCTGAAGTTTTCCCCCCTTAAACTCATTTATCATGCTCTTGATTGCTTTGGGTGTACTGATTTTTTCGTCAACCCCAATTATTGCATGAAAGTTTGACTAAAATTGTCAGGATTTCTCTGTAAATTCGCTTTTAATGTTTTAGAACATTTGCTAAAAGTGGTTTATACATTTTTTTTCACTCGAACGTTTTTCATGCGTCTTGAAACATTTTTAACGGTTTTAGAACTTCAAAACGTGTTCAGAATGCTTCGAACGCGTTTTGGAACACTTTTAACATGTAAAATATTTTCAACGGGTTTCAGAGTTAGTACGTTTGGAATATCACGAAATCGTTCTAGAATATTTCAAACAAGTTTGAAAAAATTTTCAAACGCTTAAAAAATATTATGAATCCTCGGAACATTTTTCAACACGTGAACAAGCGTGTAATTATTTTGTTTTTTAACAATTTGGAAAATTGTCGAAAATCAAAAGATTTTTCTACAGTAATACTGGATCAGACTGATTTGAAAGTGAGGACCTTAAGGCGATCTTATCTCGCTTAAGGCGATGACCGCGGTCGGTAATAAAACGCCTTTTCCCTATCTATTTTCAGAAGACTGTTGAGATATTTCGGACAAAAGCAAATCAGGTTTTCATGTACGATAAATAGGTCCATGAAGGCCTAATTTTTTGCTTTCGACTGCAATGTCATTGATTTTAAATAAACAAAAAAATTTTTTAAGTGGGCAACCCGGGCTTGCTGCTGCAGAGTGAGCACTTTCGTTCGATTATCGGTCGCTACAATGAAAACGCGGCCTGATCAATATAAAATTTTTCTGCTTCCGGTTTACCTGTTGCTGTAATTCAATATCAATATCATTAAAACCTCGCACGAAAAGACAAAAATTTCGATTAAAAAATTCGACAATCTATTAATGCAAAACATCAGCATTTTCTACACAAAAAAATATCGTCAAAATTAAAGAAATAATCGCTTCAGCTGCGGCAATGAAAACCAGCCAATCGCCTCGGCTGAATCTGGCAACTTCCGACTGACCACGACGTCTCGATTGAATTACAAATAACAACGATATTAATTACAAACAATATCGATATATTTTATTAAATATTGTATTATTCATTGATCCGATGTAATAAATGCGACTACCTATAAATTGAATTATATATTTATATATATATATATATATATAGTTCGATATGAAAACAAAATGGCTGCCGAAGAACAGAACACGACGAAACACACCACATAGGTCATATGCTACTCCAGTGCCATCTTGATTTTGCGACAAAGCGCGAAGCAAGAACTACAACGGGCTTGGGAAGGGGGGTGAAGCAAGCTTGGCCAAGCTCACGAGAGAATTATCGACGTTTTATTATTTGTTTGATTCATCCACTGCGTAAAGGGATACAATTTGTCAGTGATAATGTACAAATACGGTCGATCGAAGCTGTAACGTGAATCCCGTGAGCCTGAAAGTTGAGGTAAGTCAATTACGACGAATATCTTTCATGATAAATTCGATTCTTTTTTTTTGTCTCCCCCCCGCCCCTGTTAACCTAACCTAGTTTGACAATTGCGTTGGTGAAAATAAGGCCGCATCGTGTACACATCGTTCAATCACGAATATTACCAATATCGTCCGTGTTTCCCTACGCCCCGCAATGTTAACCGATACTCGAGCTGGATGATTGTAATGAAAGAAAAAAAACCAAAAAAAACCGTTACCACGTATTTCAAATATCGTTAATTTGACCGTTAAACACGTCCTGGCGCTCAAACGTTTCCGATACGTTGGAAATCATTTCTGGCAATCTCGTTTCCTTGTCACGAATTCGCGCGAATATATCCGTCAGATTGTGGAATAAAAAAAATGAAAAAAATCGTTAATCAAGAAAAAAAAAAAAAAAAAAAAAACCAAATTACGCGTCAGAATCTTCGAAAATTCGTTTTCTCATATTTTCGCCTTACCGATGCGATTTTTCTTCGCCAACTATCGTCCCCGTTATAGACGCAAAGCCCTTTTGCCGATGCTCGGCGACAAGTCACGAATGTAATATTTGACACACTCTCATGCCGTCGGCGCACATCGAAATTGTCAAATTAATATTTATTCTATTATTTGTCAGGATGGATCGAATAATGACGGAAAGAATTCCGGCGGCTTCGGCAATAACGAGGAAAAAGCTTGCCTCTCTGTTCAAATATGGTAAACTTTGTGCCAATGGACATCGAGACACGTCGATATCTTCATCCGTAACCGAAGCGACCCGACGGTCTCGAAAAAAAATTACCCTATGAGTTCTCGAAGGCTTGGTGGGGGGTGACCGATTTCGCCAAGCTCGAAACCCCGTTTACCCGTCGGGGTGTGTCATTTTTAACCTTTTTTTTTTATTTTTATTTTTTTTTCTCTTGATCCTCGCTCCGAATTGCAAATTTTTACTGGAAAAAACGAAACTAAACGAGGGAAAAAAAAAAAAAAAAAAACCCTGCGAAAGATCGGTAAAAAAATCTTAAGCCGTGTCCCTCGTTCGTGGCACGATTTGGATTCGATCGTCGCGACTTATCGCAGGGTTCTTTTTTTTTTTTTTTTTTTTTTCTTCCTTCTAGGCTGACATTTGTCAAAAGTACGAGAGCTCGAGATTTTCCTTTCGCCTATTTTTTTTAAAGTCGTACACACCATTTATCGATGTTTCGTTATGCTCGTACAAATTTTTATGAGACATTTAGTTGAGTTGTACCAGCCCCCGTTTTACCGATCCAAAACAACGAATTCCGGTATATTTTGGTTTTTAAGATTACCCTTTATAGGCCCCCATAGCTCGATCGCGTTGGAAAATAAATCACAAAATGGCGCAACGATAGCGAATTTTTTTCAAATTTGACAATTGAAATTCGTTATCGTGGCGCCATTTTTTGATTTTGTGGTTTTTTTTTTCAATGCGATCGAGCTGTAGGGCTACAAAGGGTCATCCGGCGAACCCAAAATATATCTGAATTCGTTGTTTCGGATCGGTAAAACGGGCAAAATCCTGGCTAGCGATGAAGAGCCTGCCTATTTCGTTTCGGCGCGACAAGCGAGTACGAATCGACTCGATGTCTTGTAAAAATTTGTATAAGCGTAACGAAATATCGATGAGAATGTACGCAAAAGGACTTTACGATAGGTCTTACAGTTTCAGCACGAAAAATTCATGAAAATTCGACCTAAAAATCCCGGTAAAACGGATCCCCCCACCCTTGATCCTATAAAAATTACAAAAAAATACAAAAAGGAGACAACGATATCGATTGTAGCGAGATAGGTTTTTTTTTTACAATATTTTTGAAACTTTTTGCACGTATTATTTGTGATACTGTCCGAGCGTGTGCGAAATTTTTAAGAGATTGACCGTTCCAAATTCGAGATAATGGCAATTGAAATTATGACTTTTTACACGTAACGCCCCATACCGAGAGCATGCCAATGTCCCGCTTTGTCGTGCAATTTTCAAACGATCGTCAAGACTTTAACGAAAAATCGTAGATCGTTGGAGATGCGTTGCTTGAATATTCTGTGATAATTTCATGATCATCGACCGTTCGATTTTTCGGATAAAGCTGATATGCCTGATATCGCTTCAATACTTTGGCCATTATCACCGAAATTTCAAGCGTCGCGATTAGCCCCATTAAATTCCGAGGGCCAATCGCGGAGTTCGGAAAATTTGATCATGAGTCACAAAGGGTAGAAGTGATATGGGGGGAATAAGGCCCGAGATACGAGATCGCGGAAAATGCCCTGACTCTTGCGTCGTTTCATCCGGAACGACCAATCGGCTGCAACCTCCTCTTCTAGTCTCGTCTAGTTCCGATCCTCCGAGCACTGCTCTACGATTGGCCGCTTCGATTGGCATGACGCGGTCAGTTGAGCCTTTAGGATTTTCCCTGCCGGAATCCATTTTTCGCAAAGGGGGGTTTTTTTGGCAAGCAAAAATTCGTACAGAGCCGATGATCGGAAATGAAAATACAAAGTTGTGAATGATAGATATGCTGTTGCCTTATTGGAAACGTCCCGAAAATCGCCAATTGAACCTTTATGTTTTGGATTTTACCCAAATTGCCAGCCCAACGATGGAAAAGACAATTTTCCGTTCTCATTCGTCCTCACTGGTAATTGCCGAGAAAAAAAAAACCTAAACTCAGCAGGATACGAAATTCATGATTTACGGAAGGTTTTCGACTCCTCAATCACTCGATCAGGTTTTCATTGAAAAAGAGACGTTTATATCTTTCGTTAGCTGCAAAAAATTGTCGGACAGAGGTAAAAATTCATCGCGATGCAATAAAATCTGTTTGGGATTGTTTCTAGGCGCAAGGACGCCGAGGGCGCTGTGTCTCAACGTAATCGCACAAAAAAAAAAAATTGCCAACGGATTTTTCTCGAAGATTGCTCGATGGAATGAGGAAAAACCAAAATTGTGGAGGCTTCTTCGCAGTTGATCGACGCGGACGCTTCCACAATTCGTTTTCCGACTCCATTGAGTGCATTGGTGAAAAAAAAATGTTTTGGAAATTTTAGTCCTATCACTCTTGGTACTCGGGGATGCGGCAAGGGCAAGGGGAAAATCCCATTGGGAAAAGTCAATAAACGAGGGGATCACGTTGCAAATGTATCGTTGTTTCATTTTGTTCTCCTTTAAAACAATGTGAAAGTTACGTGACAAACGGCCGAGAAGGCTCCTGCGGTTTTCTATCCCCCCTCAGACGGCTGATTTTTCGGTCAAAAGCAAATTAGGTTGCTCATACTTCTATTCATCGTGCATGAAAACCTAATTTTCTTTTGAGGGGAAAAAAAAAAATAGAAAAGGCCTATCCTTACCGACCGTGGTATACTGCAAATTGTCTCAACTGCACTGTATTAGACCGAAAAAGGGATAAATAACGGTACATGGAGAAATCGTAGACCGAGATTTTTATAAAATCACTACTTTTTTGACACAACTGTCTCGCCACTAAATCCTTAAGTTCCTGGGAATCGGTCCTGTGCCTTCTAGAACTCGAAGATGAAATTTGGGTAATTTTCGAGATGCTTCGGTTGCTTTGGGGTGGATCGTTCTCAGCACAAAGTTTACGCTTGAACAAAGGTAACTTTTTCACGTTACTGCAAAGCCATTACGATCATTTTTAGCTATTTTCACACTCGATCCTATTCTTCTTTAGCTCGTAATGATAACAATTAATTTCTCAGGCTGGGGCTCTTTGGAGCGGCTTCAAAGATAGAAAAAAAAAAGAAAAAAGTTTGTTCGCCCCAGGTTGATTCCGAAGTTATCTCGTTTAAGGTTGTTGTGGGGCTAACTCAAAATGCTACCGCTGAGATCAAATTTTTTCCGAATGTACATTATCCTTATCTTTATCTATGACCTCTCTGTCATAGGCCAGTCAAATTCTGTTTTTAAATTCCACTAATTAAACGAGAGGTGAAAAAGTATTCAAAATGTTCGGGACTATGTAGAACCAGTCATTTTTGCAAAAAAAAAAGAAAAAATGCGAAATAAAAACCGTTAGAAAACCACGATTTTTCTCGTTTTTGACACTGTTGTGGCTTACACTGCAAAAATGGCGACAGTTAGGGCAAAATTGTATAGGACCAATCTTGTAGAGCACAATGTAGATATGATAATGTACATATGAACTTTATCTGAAATCTCTAAATTGTGTCCTGGCGGCGCTAGCTGCAACAAACAGCCAATAATTGTACAAAAGGCTTCCTCAAGGAAGCTCTGGACCTCCCTTGAGGTAAGGAGGCAAATGAGGCTCCTTGTTTGGTCAAGAAAGGTCTATGAAACGTGAAATGAGGAACAAGGAATTCTTATTCCTCATGGAGTCCATCCTTAATAGTTATCCTTATAACAAGGACGGAGGAAGCCTCAACGGAGGAGCCCTTGAATCTCCAAGGCCGCTTTATTTCATAGACGAAACTCAGTTCTCCCTTCCGGAAGGAGCGAATATTCTAGGAATTTTTACAAACCTGCGGTAGCAATATCGTAGATGGCACCACCGCAGTAAAATTTAGTTCACGAAACAAAGGAAAACTAAAAAAAAAACATTTTACCATAATACGATTCTTTTTTGCGAATCGTGGAAAAAAAAGTCGATTCATTGCACACAGAACGAGAGAAATTACTTTTGGCTCAGCTAGTTTCTGAAGAGAAAGCCATCGAAAATGAAAATAAAAAAAAAAAGCGTTGCCACGGATTTAAGGCATTAGGCGGATGCATGGGAGCGTATATCCTTAAAATACATAAGCGAAGGTTGTACACCTCGTTCCAGCAAACAATTGATAATATGCTGGGACAATCTGAAGCAGAAGTACGTAATAATTATCACATGGATAAATAATCAAATCACTTAGTTGTATACTTTGTGCTAAAATTTATAACAAGCGCTGCTAGTCCAATCGTTTATTAGAGTACATATGAATTTTATCTAAAATTTCTAAATCGTGTCCTGGCGGCGCTAACTAGAAAAAACAGCCAATAATTGTACAGAAGGCTTCCTCAAGGAAGCTCTGGGCCTCCCTTGAGATAAGGAGGCAAATAAGGCTCCTTGTTTAGTCAAGGAAGGTCTACGAAACGTGAAATGAGGAACAAGGAATTCTTATATATATATATATAGCCCTCTTTCTATAAGATTGAACTTATCGACTGTCGGTATTTCACATTTTCGCATTACCTCAAGTTTGAGCTTGAGTATAAATTGAAGTTTACAGGCAACTCTGAGCTCTAGTGTAAATTAAGATTTAAAATTGAACTTCAAGCTAGGGGGCCTTGGATGCTACACAATATTGGGAATATTCACTTGATTGTTCGCACACGCGTAATTTCTTTGCTTATCAATCGGTCCACGGAACAAGCGCAATGTCAAATCCATTTTCCAAACTAAAAACAAAGAATCCAATCTCCCACAAAAATCACTATCTTAAATCTCGATCTTCCCTTCTCGTCTGCTTTCAGATAAGCGATTTTCATTCCGGCAAACGTTGGGGTGCATTCGAAGAGCCAAAAGCCTTAACGAATATAATCGCGAAAGCAAAAAAAAAAAATCATAATAAATTGAAAGCAAAAACGATTTAAAAAAAAACATTAAAATAAAAAGCCCCCCAACAGTATCAAGCGAATCAATCAGCGCTACACCGGTGAGTTCCAACACAAAATATTGCTTGGTAGCAATCTGGACACTCAAAGCCAATTTAAACAATGTCTGTACAAAGTGTTGCTCTGGCATCTCTCACGGCCACCTATACCGACTCGGAGGGCGATGACGGATTGGATGACGAGCATCATCATCATCACAATCATCATCATCATCATCGTCGTCGCGAGTCATCCGGCACTCCCAAGTTTGACGTAACACAAAATTCCAATGTCCCGTCGCATCAGCGCACCCTCGACAGTCCGTTGTTCGGCCGTTCAGCAACGAACAGTCCAAACGACGATGACGACGACGACGACGACAACGACAACGACGACGCCGCCGCCGCCGCTCCCGACGGCGCTGTCGTTGACGGAAACGATTTTTATGCAATTGGCAATAATCGTTCGACGAGTAAATTTTCACAAAACGCCCCGACCCTAGTAACGGACGTTACGTCCAAGGTTCAACGTTTGGTTTCATATTTTGACGATACAGTTGTTTCCGACGACGAGATGGGGACTGCCACGGCGTTTGACGATAATCAATCGTCAAATAACGTCACAAATTCTGGTTTAATGAGAAAAAATAATAACGCCTCTGTGCAGTCCCCGAAGCGTCACGGTGAATTGATTTCAGATTGCGACGACGAGTCGTGGGGCGTTACGATACCCCCCGAGCCGGTCGGCCAGTGCAACGTCGAGCTGCAGGAAAAAATTTCAAATCTTTACAGGAAAATGGAGTCGGGCCTCGACATGAATGTACACATACAGCAGAGAAAGGAATTTCGTAATCCCTCGATTTATGAAAAATTAATTCAGTTTTGTAGCATCAACGAGATGGGCACGAATTATCCGCCCGAACGTTTTGATCCTTTCAAATGGGGCAAGGACTCGTATTACGAGGAATTGGCGAGAATACAGAAGAACGAGATGGACAAGCTCGAGAAAGCGAGAAAGGAGAAGACGAAGATCGAGATTGTGACGGGAACGGCGAAGAGACCGAGCAGCAGCAGCACGACGACGGCCGAGGACGATGCCAAGAGGAGAAAAAGCAAATGGGATCAGGTCGCGACGGGTACGAACGCCTCGGTAAAATCCAACGTTGTCATGTCACAGCCGACCCTCACGACTCTCACGTCATCGGCGACCGGGACAAAGGCAACGGTTATATCGGCTTTCGGTTCGTTACCAAAGAAAAGACTGTAACATAATTTTTGTAAATCAAATGTACATATTAGGTTCTTTTTTTTTTTTTTCTTTCTTTCTTTTAATAACAATGCCTCTCGTGGCCGAGCGTGAAAGTACATGAAACGGAAAATGTTTTTTTTTTGTCACGCAAATCTGAAAGTCAACGTCTCAACGAAATTGCTCTGTCGATCAATTTTCTTTCTCGATATTCGTCACCTCTGACGCTTCCCCGTCGTCCATTGGGCAGGCGGTTCAGAAGAAAACGCGACTTTTTTTTCTTTCTTTCTTCAAATTGTCTTGGTCAACGTTCAGGGATTCGAATGCCTCGTATCGAGCTTCTCATTCTTGAATATTGCGCAAAAATCTCGTTGAGCTTGAAATCCGTGAAACGATATTTGGTAATGCCTCATTGGCGTTGAAAATTTTTCCATCGAATACCCTGTCAGGCTCTCGGGCTCTGCAGGCTTGTAAGGCCTCGGCTTCGCGGATTTGGGCATTGATCGTGCTGCTCGCTCCTGGATATGAAAGAAAAACATTTTTTAAGTAAACTGAAAAAAGAAAATTCAATCTCGTCCAATCTGAGACTCACGAGACCGATATTCGTTACTGCCTTCGTCGGTATGGAAATTTTCACGAATAATTATTTTCATTTTGTATAATTACTAAGTTTCGCGATTCGTATCTTTATCGAGTCAAAGCTGAAACATAATTCACGAGGGTGGTACAAAATTCGTTATAGTTTCCGGATTTTGCAGCAAGTTTAAAAAAATTAAAAGTAAAAAAAAAAATTTTTCACAAAGAGAAAACAACGAAGAGGTTCGTTACCAACAGCGTATAAATTTGAAAAAAAAAGTCTGCATGAACGAAGGAACGGAATAGGTATTCGAGGAAAAAAAAACAATTCTCACCAGTTATAGGCATTGGTAAATATTTTTTCGCGTGCACCTCCCCGCGCGATGAGTGGTACTCATTTTTGGCAAGCATCTCGATGACCGAGACGATTGAAAAAAAAAAAAAAAAAACGAAAAGTCGTTTCTCTCTAATCGCCTCGTGCCCAAGTTTTGGGCTTGGACTGACGGTAGAAAAAAAAAAAAAAAGAAAATAAAAACATTCCATTAAATCATGAATCGAACGGCAAACGAAATTTGTAGGACAAAAAAAAAGGGCTCGTTTCAGGACACACGTGACTTTCAGATCTCGATAAGTCTCGTCACATAACCACACACACACACACACACATCGCACAATTTAAGAAAATCAATATAAAATCATTCAATATCGAATCACATTGTAACAATGATTGTAAATTACACGATCGGACGGCGGAAAATTACATAAAATATGTAGATTTATATATTGGTTTTTTTTTTTTTAATACGGTAAAAATTGTTTTTACTAGCCAAATTCTTTGCGATAGAAACAAAAAACAAATATTTATTTCTTGTCGTACTTATATAATTAGCGAAATTGCGGTCATCATAAAATTTTTAACCGTACAATTTACCATTTTTCTTCGGTGACGAGAGTTTGCGTTGCAGTTTTTTTTTTTTTTTGCTTTTTTCCCCACCAAATTATAAAAATATCTGCCGATGATGAGAAAGACACGAGAAAAAAAGGAAATAGTACATCAATTTTCGATCGCATGCACAGTTTAACCGTGCACGCGGTCAGGTCGGATAGTCATAAAATTCGGACGTAAATAAATGAAAATGGCTTTCGTTCTTTTTGAAAAATTTCGCAATATCGAGAATTCATAGAAACAAAAATAATTCAATAAATAAAAAAAAAACAAATCCTTGGAAAAAACTTGAAATGTCAATGCCCAATTTTTTCTTGAATTTTAACGATCTCTCGTGAAATATATACGTGGCATTGTCTCTGAAGAAAAAAAGCCGAAAAATCTTCGTTGAATAGCGTTCCCCCAACTAACTATGGCAAATGACATTAATCACGAAAAAAAACTATTTTTGCAAAAACGAGAAAATGAAAAAAATAAAAAAAATAAAAATGAATCCGGTAGGATAAGAAAAAAAAAGGAAAAACTATCGAAGGAACAAGTACTTGAAACATTGGGGACATTCACGATACTGCCGTAAATCATACAACTGTAGCATGTCAGGAAAAGATCTCTGCGCCCAACGGTCGCATAAATTGTCTCATAATAATAATAATAACCATAATAATAATAATAATAATAATATATTGAAAGACAAAAAAAATTCGAGTGTCAAAGTTGTCTCAACGCTGCATAATCATCGTTAAACGTTGATTTTAACACTTAAACCCAAAACATTTTCTCGGTACTCTCATACACAAAAGGTGGGTCATTTTATTCCGGTTCGTTTTCCACGAACTTGACGTATTATAAAAATTCTATAAAAATTCATATGCCATCCTTGAACCTTCCACTAAAACGCTATGAATATGAAAATCTGAAATAATTATTTGCAACATCTTTTTATATAATAATATAAATATATATTATAATATTATATATGGGACATTCCACGTCAACTCAGCCACCCCGTTTTTTTTTTGGTCTCGAAAAAATTATTCAGTATGGGCATTTCAAAGTACAATATATCCATGAAATTTTACCAAAATTTCGTCCCCCCACTATGGTTGGTTCTCGAGATAATGATTAATAAATTCTCAATTTTGTGAAAATCATAACTTCGTAACGGCTGATCGGATTTTAACGACTAAAAAAAGAATCTTTTTTATTTTTTTCGCCCTGTTTGAAAAAAAATATGCCGTCATTAAAGAAAAGTTCATTAGACAGTTTTCGGGGAAATTTTTCGATTTTTTTTTTTTTTCCACGAAAGGCCCAATCGGAATTCTACTCAGTATTTTTTTTTCTGATAGAGGGAGACAATACACAACTCCGCAGGATTTTTTCAAAATGGAACAAGGCATCAGTGAAGAGGGAAAAATTGTTTTTTGTTAATTTACCCCGAAAACTATCTAATGAGCTTTTATCCAATAATGACATATTTTTTTTCAAAAAGGGCAAAAAAAAATAAAAAAGATTCTTTTTTTAATCGTTTAAATCCGATCAGTAGTTACGAAGTTATGATTTTTACAAAATTGAGACTTCATTAATCATTATCTCGAGAACCAACAATAGTGGGGGGATGAAATTTTGGTAAAATGTCATGGATATATTGTCCTTTGAAATGCCCATACTGAATAATTTTTTCGAGACAATAAAAAAAACGGGGTGGCTGAGTTGACGTGGAATGCGACATATATAATATTATATATATATAATAATATAAATATATATTATAATATTATAATATTATATATATATATATTATTATATTATATATATATATAATATTATTATATTATATATATATAATATTATATAATATATAATATTGCACGACCAATTGAAATCGGCACGGACAAAAAATGACCCACCTTTTGTTTTGTTTGAGGGTTAAAAATATGAAGACGAACGAAGGAAAAAAAAAATGTCTCGAGCTTACGCGCGTGTACCATAAACGAAGGATTAAAAAAAAAAATTGTTGCAAAATCTTGAAATGTTCAAAATGAAATTAAAAATTGCCACTTGCGCGTGGTTAAAATACAAAAAAAAAAAAAAATAACAAAAACACTTGACTCAATCTCATTGTTCGTATAGTTCTCGCCTGATTTTTCTTTGTCACGTAAAAAAATACATTGATGAAATTGTTCAAACGTTTTGAAGCTGAAACGAATGAAGCTACTCGAAAATGTTGGGATTGTGCATGATTTCATTTCGAATTTTTCAAAGGCCTTGACGACGAAACAATACTGAAAGTTTCAGTGTTCATATATACTTATCTACTATACTCAATAGGGTGTGTCGAAAATGGACTTTTTTTTTTCTTCGCTCCTAGCCACTCAGAACTTTAGGCTTTGACATTAAAGAGGTCCTCGTTCAAGGAGGGCGCTGTAGCTTGAAGTTTAGAGGCCGCTCAACGAGGATTTAGGTTTCCCATCTTAAAAAAATATTGTTCATCGTTGAAAATGATGTCGGGCAATCAAAAAATTGGCGATTTCTGTGTTTCTTGACTTATTTGATAGTATGATTCATCCCCTGAACGATGACAGGACGTTTTTCGACTTACCTCGTTCCAATTTTTTTTTTTTACGCCACTTTTAGACCACAATAGTCACTTTTCCAAGTTTACAAAGTCTTCAAGGTAGTCCAAAATGAATTGCTCCAAGTATTGATCGTTGATTCGAATATAAATAACTAATTCCCAAAAATTGGTAAAACATACAAAATATCTAAAAATGAGCATGGTTCTTTGAATAAAATTGAATTCCGTATTTCCGTATCTTCAATTTTATTCAAAGAACCATGTTCATTTTGAGAAATTTTCTATGTTTTATCAATTTACGGAATTAGTTATTCATATTCGAATCAACAATCAATACTCGTAGCAATTTATTTTGGAATCATCGATACCTTGGAGACTTTGTAAGCTTGAAAAAGTAATTATTGTGGTCGAAAAGTGGCGTAAAAAAAAAAACTGGAACAAGGTAAATCGAAAAGTGACCTGTCATCGTTTAGGGGATGAGTCATGCTCTCAAATATGCCAAGAAACACAGAAATCGCCAATTTTTTGGTTGCCTGACATCATTTTGAACGAAAAAAAACAATATTTTTTTACGTGTTAATTCGATGGGAAACCTAAATCCTCGCTGAGCGACCTCTGAACTTCAAGCTACAGCGCCCTCCTTGAACGAGGACCTCTTTGATGCCAAAACCTAAAGTTTTGAGTGGTAGGAGCGAAGAAAAAAACAGAAGAAAGTTCATTTTTGACACACCCTAATACTCAAGTTCCATTCGTCGAGAACAGTTCGGCTTTACAGGGACAAAACAAAAGTACACGGAGCTGACGTTTTTTGGTAAATATGAGATGGAAAAACTGTAGTTACAATGATTATGGAAGCTGAGAAGCTTGGCTGAATATCAATTGTTAGCTATTTTCGTCGACAGGATTTCTTCTGTGAATTTAAATTTGTAAATTGAAAATGTTAAAGTATTGATGAAAAAAAAAAAAAAAAATAATTAACACATGTGGCAATCGAACTTGTAAGATCGAGACCTCGGGGCCTGAGATGTCAATGCAGCTTGGTCGAACCGCGTTTTCAACAAAAGTAAATCAAAACTAATTTATGTTTATCGAGCTTGGCTTGGTTTTTATCGTAATTATGCAGTTGTTATTGGATTTTAATATTAGGTGTACAACTTTGCATCCGCCGTTTCCCCCCCCCCCCCCCCCCCCCCCGAAATTCGAGGCTTTATGGTAAAAAAAACTGGTTTTACATTTATGATTCAAAGTATCGTCCATCGCTGGCCACTATTTTCTCCCAACTTTCGGGCAACGTACGAATCCCGCGCGTTGAACAAAACTGGCCATCTTTTGAAGCGATCCGCGAATCGATTCAATCTTTCATTTCTTCATAAGACCGGAAGCGCTGGTCAGCCACGCGCCGTGTGCCGTTGATCGAAACAGGTGATAGAGGGGGCAATATGTCTGGAGAATGTGGCGGATTGGATTAGAGTGTGTTCGAAAATTGACTGTCAGTACTGTCAGTACTAGAATTCCGTTCTAAAATGCTTTTTAGCACGGCTGACGCAACTGAATCGTATCACCATTTCGCTGCACGTTGGTCCTAGGGAATTACTGACTTCCGGCTGTCGAGACTGTCAGCAGCGAGGTAGTGCAGAGCCAGTAATGGCGACTTTCGCTTTAAGGTGCCATTTCATGGGCAGTGAGCAGCAGCAGCAGCAGTTTAGTAACTTACTAGATGTTACTAACATCAGTCTAGTGATTTGACGCAACAGCAGCGCTGCTCATAAATAGCGACGTCGTCTGCTAGCGTTTGCTGCTTTGCTGTTCGGATGAATGAACTTCAAGCAGCAAAAACTTGCGCCGGAAGTGCTAGTAACTTTCGGTGAATTGCTGCTGCTGCTGCTGCTGCTTACTGCCCATGAAATGGCACCTTTACACAAATGATGTATATATATAGGCAGTATGCTGAGAATACTGAAATGCGTTCGGATTTACAAGTAGAGGCAGCACTGTCAGTAAAATAGGACACCGATTTTCCAGTACAACCAGCATCAGTACTGACAGTACTGTCAGTCAATTTTCCGAACACACTCTAGGATCACGGTGGTTAGGACTTCCCATTTCAACGAAGCATATAATTCGATTTTATTAACCGTCTTAACCGTATCATTCCCGAATTAATTACGCTTTGACCTTCTATCATATTAGGCGAAAAAGGGATAATTAAGTATAGTGTACAATTGCAGTGATGTGCCCTATTCATGTCACAAACATTTGCTCCTTGATGCGGCCATTGGTTTTAGTTCGATACTAGCGCCACCATTAGCGCGGTGGTCATTTTTTTTGCCAATAAATACCTGCGCCTGTGTCCACACATCTGACTTAACCCCGGATCCGGGGACAAATTTTAACTCATCGAAGATTTAGTTGACGCGATGGCAGCACATATCTGCGCCTATGTTCACAAATTTGACTTAACTCCGGATCCGGGGGGGCAAATTCTAAAGCCCCGTGGATTAATGCGAGCGAAATGCTAAATATTAATAAAAATCAGTCAATCACATCACACCTCGGACAAGATACACCAATCAATTCGTTGCTTCTCATTTCATAATTTCCTATTTCCTCGCATTGGTGTCACCGGCTTAATCCTGGAGCTGAACCGTCAAATGTTTCATAGAATTTGTGTTTGCGTGATGGCAGCATTTCTGACTCATTCCCGGAGTTAAAATTTGACCCCCGGATCCAGGGTTGACCCACGTTTATGCAACCGGTCATTACAGTCGTCAGTTTCATCGGTGATTCCTTTGAGCCGCTTGTAAGACGCCTTTCTGACTTTTGTATTGTCTTCGACAGAGGACATCATTTTAAGCATACCGAGTGCATTCATAGATCGTTCCATATCAAAACTTTCCACAAAAATTATAATTACGGATGATAAAAATGAAAGTCAGTGGTGTGTGCAATAAATGCATCCACTGATCCCTGGTGATTCGGGCAACCTCATTGCAACGGTTGCTTTTTGGCAATGGTTGGTTAAGGGGGGGGGGGGGGGGGGGGTAGGGTTTTGAAGGCAGAAAAAAACAGGTTTTTACAGATTTTTTTTTGGACGTACGGTGAAAGTAAATTTATTTCTGATTATTGTACATTAAAGAGTAGTAATTGAACTATATTCTGTGAAATATTGGTTGAAAAATATTGAAAATTGACCGAATGGCAGCAATTCTTCGCAGGCGCCTCAGAAAAAATACATTTTGCGGTGCACGTCATACCTCAGCACTGGATCATCTGAAATGAAATAACCAAAGTTTTTCCTTTAATTTTTATGTCCCTCTAGGTATCTCTGTCGAGTTTTTCCATTTTTTTTTAAATTTTTGAACTTTTTACAAGACTTGAAAGTGAAAATACCGATTTTTGGCCTAAATTCATGACTATTGTTGTTAATAATAAAAAAAATAAAATCAAAAACGAAAAAATCTCAACAGGGTTACCTCATAAATTATGTAAGGAAATACTGTAAAAAATTTGAGAACGATCGGTTGAATAGATTTTGAGATACAGAGTGCACCGACTCAAAAAACATCGATTTGAGAAAAACGCGTTTAAAGTTTTTCGTAGCGAAAAGACCCTGATAAAACTTAGTAAGCTATTTATTTTTTATTTTACTCACATAGAATCATCAATGCCTTCCTATTAACAGACAACATTCTTGAGTTACTATACTTTCATAATATGCAATAAAAAAAAATCACTTTTTTTGAACCCTCAAAACCCTACCCCCCCCCCCCCCCCCCCTTAAGGACAAAAACTGCCTAGAGAAGCAACCGTATTTGCAACCACTACCCAAGAATTCTATATCGGTTGCTAATGTGGTTGCAAGTTAGTCGCAAGTTCGGTTGCAAATGTGGTTGCAAACTACAGTTGCAAGTGCGGTTGCAAATGTGGTTGCAAACTATACAGTCGCAAGTACGTTAAAAAATGTAAAAGGGGCTTGGATTTGAAATATTATGAACTAACAACCAACTTCAAATTTGATTTGTAAAACGATTATTTGCAACCGAGTTTGCAACTGAGTTTGTAACCACATTTGCAACCGTAGTTTGCAACCGATAGAATTCTCGGGCAGTGGTTGCAAATACGGTTGCTTTTCCGGGCAGTTTTTGTCCTTAACCAACCAGTTGCTTTAGTAGTTGCTTGAACCGTTGCAATTAATGGTTGCCCGAATCACCAGGGATTGTTTCGAAGGTATATCCACTGGTCATGCAGAAAAAACAATCAATCAGTTTGGCCATTTTTTGTCTCATAATGTTTTTCGGGATTACGAAAAAAAAAAAAAAAAATCATTCAAGAACCTAAACTTTATGCTACCTTTTTAAAATGTTAAACGAGCTATAAGGGGTGCAATAATGTACGAGTTCGCAAAATTTCACCACCGTGAGCGCTGCGTTGTTCGTTCTTCGCCCGGAACAAAGGCCACCCACGTAGCGAACAACGTTTTGTTTTGCCATGCAACCGCTGTAGTTGACCAATCTCATCGCTGTTTTGTCACGCGTACTTTCTTCCCCCCTGGTCACTTTGCCTTCGGTACATACGTCGAGCGTCAGCCCAAATATGTTGAATACACCCATGTTTAATGGTAGAATACTCATCCGGATAAATGTCGAAAAGGATCAACTCGTTTATAAAAAAAAAAACATTAAAGAAAAAGAAACGTTACGAATTATTGAAATTAAACGAATGCACAACTGATCGATGTATATCAACTCAGTATATGCCAGTTACTTTCACCGAGCAATTTTAGTAAATTATTTTATTTGGTTCGAGAAACATCAAGCGTTTTAACAAAAAAAAAAAAAAACAAGTATGTACTGTAGACGAAAACAATTAAACGTGTGCGAAGGCGAAACGTCGATGGTGTGTAGTGTCTAAAACAGTCTTTAGCCAGTCGCAATAATGTTTTAGTATATTTTTACGAATTTGCTCGTGTATACCTTTCATTTATTTTTTAACCAAGATAAAAAAAAAAAATACCAATGGAGCTATTGTGGAAATAAAGTATTTTTAAATAACCGTCGAATGTTTATTTTATTCTTCACGAGATGAGTAATAAGAATACCGATACGTGGATCGGACCACATTTTTTTTGGTCGTTAATTCGTAGGAAAAAACGGCACTCTCGGAGAGATTCATGACTGCGGCTGATTGAGGGTGTGTCATTTATTGACTTGTGAATCCGACGATGTGAAATTATTTCCGGCAGGCTTGTTGACTGTGGAAACAGCGATTTTTCGTCTGTCCGCAGTTTGAGCTATTCGCGAAAAGGTTTGACCCCTTTCGAGAATTTTTGAACTTGTCGAAGGATTTTGACGATGAGACTTTTCGTTTTCGCATCTGTCGATCGCGGACGCGCGGAAAATTTTGTCCCTGTTATGAACAAACACGAGGAATTTATTATGTGCTTATAAGATAACGCGGACGAATATGAGTAGATTCCAGGAATATCTCATTGAATGTTCTTTATTTTTTTATTTTTACGATTCCGGACCTGTAGAGTCTTCGTCCGCTAAATTCTCCGGCTTGTCCTGCCGGTCCACAACTTTGGAAACGTGTCGATACAAGAGGCATGGCGATTCTTCCGATTCTGTTGAATTGGGTGGCCTGAAATATTTAAGATACAATCATGGAAAGCGTCGAAATTTTTCATAATTTATTTTATATCCCTTTGCCAATTAGCTTTTTGCGTTTTCTCTTTTTCGCAGAGAGGAAGTTTTGTGACGCGTGAAATAAAATTTTCCAGTTTTCAATGTGAATGTGTTCAAAATATATGTCAAAACGTGCAGAAATCAAATTTAGAAAAAAATTCTTCAAAACGCTATAACGCTAGAACAGCTCGACCGATCTCGCTTAAACGTCGCACATACACACACACACACACACACTTTAAGCATTCAACCGCTTGAAAAAAAAAAATATCTGTGATCTCTCTAACTTTCGTAAACTTTAAGATATCGTGCTGAATTTTTTTTTACACGAATTGAGTATCATCAAAGGACGGTTGGTATTGAATTAATCGAAAATCCCTTGGACGCTTCGTTTTTATGAAATTATGAATTGAAAAAAAATTCCCGATAGCTTTAATTTTTCCAAATTTTAAGATATGCTAATTTCTTTTTTCCATGAATAAAGTATCATTGATGAAGGGCTGCGGTATCAAATATGGTGAGAATCGGTGAAAGGATTTAGATTTTGTCAAATTTTCAATTTTCAAAAAAATGTTTCCGACAGCTTATAATTTCTCAAAATTGTGAGATATCTGGCTAATATTTTCCCATGATTAGAGTATCATTAAAGGAAGGTTGGTGTTGAACTTCGTGAGAATCGTTGCAAAGGTTCAGATTTTATGAATTTGTGAATTTTCTAAAAACGTCTTTGACAGCTGTCATTTTCCAAATATTGAGAATATGGGTTTTTTTTAAACGCACAAAAATGCGTTTATCTTATGAAATATTGAGTGTCTAGAAAATTATTAGTAACTGCTTGAATCTCAAAAAATGAAACTACATTATGACAGTAAGGAGGGCAAAAGCTACCGGTTGAAACTTGCAAATTCCTTCCTCCGAATTTTGCATAATGCTCAAAGCTTCTTCTACGATGAAGCCGGAATTGACCAAGATCCTTATACAGGAAGCGTAGGGCATTGTTCGAAATTTGGAAGAAGCAATTTGCAAGTTTTAACTTTCAGCTTTTTTCATCATTCCTTTCAAAGCTATGTATATATGGTAAAGTTAGTATCTATATCATTGTGTAAAACATGAATTTATCGCATTCAAATATCGTGCGCTTTCTTGAAACACAAACTTGGCCAAACGTCCGCTAGGTGGCGGACGCCCGAAGCTGCTCTCGCATTCAAGCAAGCGCTCTTGGGCTATGAGTAACGCGATGATCTGACTGCCTAACAATGCGGCTCAGAGCTAATACGACTTCACCATGGGTAATTCGCCGTAACCCAGCACTTATACGCTGGATTGTGTTGGATTTAACCGAGACAGAGGCTATCTTCCACTTTTTCCTTGGGTTATCATTCGTGGACGTGGTCAGCTTGCTCGATTATTGGCTGTGTCTCATCCAACAATGCTCTTTTCCATCCGAATTCACGACGAGATTTCGACGTGGAATTTTTTTTATTTTTTTATTAATAATAAAAACAACATTCATCAACATTTACCGATACTCTTTTCTCCGCGTGTCCCGTACATGCACCAAAATCCGGAGCCGAGTAACGCTGTTGACGATACGTTTTGTCCTTATTATTCATCCATCTCTGAAGTCTCGCGTATGATTCATCTCGCGGAACGATGGAAGGTCCGGGACAGTAAGGACGTGAACGTGAGTAATTCGGTGGTTTCGTGAGTGAGGAAGGTAATTGGCTGGCAGAACTGTCGAGAAGACGCGGTTGAGTCATTGACCTCACGGGAGTTGTTGTCTTGTTGCTAGTACTGACAAAATTATTTCAGTATTTATTTAGATTTGTTCACTGTGCATCGATATTGTTGTTCTTGACCCTTGCCAATATGATTCGTGCACTCGTGCTGCTTAAAAAAATCCACGCTATTGAATAAAACGTGTTGAAAAAAACCATGTATTTACGCGAACGTGTTGGAACAAAACATGTATTAAAAAAAACGTGCTGTCCAAAACGCATGCATGAAAAACGTGTCATCAAAAACATATCGTTAAAATGTGTCGTTAAAAACACGCTGATAAAACGTATTGGTAAAAGCACATTGTTAAAACGTGTTGTTAAAAACACTTTAGAAAAAATGTGTTGTTAAAGATATGTTTCGAACGGAACGTGATATTTTTTTTAACGATACAAAGTTGTAAAAAACACGTTGAATAAAAGGGTATTTTTTTTTCAACAACACGTCTTGTTAGCTTCTTTTCCAAATCACGCTTAACAAAAAAACGTATCGTCCAAAGGAGGTTTAACAAAAAAAAAATGTGTTGCCCAAAACACGTTTAACAAAAAAACATGGTCTTTATTTAGAAAGACGTGTTTCAAGCGTGTTGTTTCTTGAACAACACGCATTTCAAACGTGTGATGTTTCTTTAACAACGCGCATTTCAAAACTGTTGTTTCTTTCACAGCACGCAGCCTAAACGTGTCGTTTCTTTGACAAAACACATTTTAAAAGTGTTGTTTCTTTGAGAGCACTTTTTTTAAACGTGATACCGAAAACAATTAGAAAAACTTATACTTTTCTTTTTAACAAGCCGAGTAATAGGAATATTTTAAAACGTGTTGTCAAAAAATGTGTTTTTCAAAAACACAGTTTCGTAATTAAGGCAGTCTTTTGGTGTAGAGGCCTAAAAAATGTGATTTTTGGTGATTTTTTTTATTATAAGGAAAGAAACAACGGACCTTCTTGAAAATTTTATTGTACTTTAACGCACATTAGAAGAGTATTAAAAAAAATTGTTTATTAACTAATTGTCGTAAAATGGCGGAGAATTAAATTGACCATAGAAGCGCCTCGCCGCTGGAGTCTCGAACTGGCGGGCGTGATAGCAAAAAAACCATTTGACCTATCGACCCAAACCAAAGTTCATTCTCTAGATTATTAAAAACCATCCTGAATGAACTAAGAACATTAATAAAAAAAAGTCATTTTATACGATTTTTATTGCACGAAGAGAGAAAAAAAAATTGTAAAAATCGTCACTTCTTTTGTTCAAGCTCGAAAATGAATATGGTTTCACGGTTTTTTCTGGGTTTTTTTTTTAGTTCATCGACGATAAGAATATATGACAATTAAAAATAATTGTGGTTTTTGCCCTCCAGACAAAAATTAAGCGTACTATATTTCCCGCCAGTTCGAGACTCCAGCGGTGACGCGCTTCTATGGTCAATTTAATACTCCGTCATTTTTGTACAATTAGTTAATAAAAACTTCTTTTATACTCTTCAACTGTGTGTTAAAGTGCAATAAAATTTTGAAGAAGGTCCGTTGTTTCTTTCCTTATAATAAAAAAAATCACCAAAAATCACATTTTTTAGGCCTCTACACCAAAAGACTGCCTTAATTACGAAACTGTGTTTTTGAAAAACACATTTTTTGACAACACGTTTTAAAATATTCCTATTACTCACCGTTAAATTAAAATCACCGTTTTCTAGGTGATTACACCAGATGACTGCCTTAACAAAAATCTTCCATAAACACGTTTTTTGATCACGTACTTATAAAAAATTCTTTAAAAAATGTATCTTATGGACACGTTTTTCATTTACCTTTTTGTCATCTTTCTACCCGAACTCCGATCTTGACATGACTGCCCGGTATTTTGTGCTTTTTGCTGAGAAAGTGCGCTCGCAGAATTAGGAGTCCTAATCATACAATTCGAACTCGTTACGGAATTGCAAGTGGGTGAGGATTTCTTCGATGTTTTCGAAGATTCCCCATTTCTTGCAGTTTCCAATATTGAGATTTTCGATCGATTTCCATTGGATGTCGTTGAACGTTGAATTGACGACGAATTATGCGAAAAACTCTTGGATTTCGTCGATGATATTTTTGATGACGATTCTCTTGACAAGAGTCTGCCGACAGTTCTGAGAGACTCGAAAGATTTATCATAACGTAAGAATTTTTCGATGAAGCCATTTTTATCAATTAGAGCATTCTCGCTCGAAGAGATCCTCCGGTACTTTTTTTGTTTCGTTTTCATCGTGTCTCTTAATTAAGCCAAACCCATTCTTGTCGAAGCCTCACGCATTGCATATAAAATATTCATATCGTACCTGATCTTTTGGCCTATCGACGATGATGAATGCTCGAAGACATCGGCCGAACCAGTTCCCAGCAGCTTGTGCGCTCTATGTGCATGCGTGTGTGTGTGTGTTTTTTTTTTAAGAAGAAAAAGATGGCTGATCGTTAATTAATCGTTGATAATTGAAAATAATTGATAGTCGTTAATTTTATACGCCACAGGAACGTGCCGATGGCTTACGAAAGATGGCTTCATGCATCAAATGAATTGGGGTAGAGCGAAGAAAGGAGCAAAGTGGAAAAGTTAAAAAATATAGTCTCTCTTATGTGCGTAAATATTGATGAGCTGAGAATATGTTAATTAGACGGAAATGAAACTTTTTTTTTACGATAAAATGAAAAAAAAATCCATGCTATTACGTATTTAAGTCGATAGGGGTATTTTTTTACGATTCAAATAAAATGGGCTTATGAAAAGCGGCACCTCTGTTATATTGGAGTCACAACTGCGCTTACATTGAAAAAAAATCATAGCTATAATATTTTACGTTGAGAATTATTATTATCAATTGCAATTACTAGGTATCACTTACGGGATATATGTACGAATTATATGCGGGAATATATATTTTATTTATTATCTTAACTTGGATCCGTATTCAGCAGTTTTGCTTTTAAGCGAAGGTCGTTTTTTTCCGTGGGGGATTTGCGATATTATTCTTAATTTTTTATATTGACAAATAAAAAAGTGGAGTACGTATAGGGAGACACTCGAGACACGAAGTACGCGAGATCCGTGCGCATGCCTGTGGAGTCCTAACCTCTTTAATCTGATTTTCCTCTACAAAGCTTCGGCCTTAATTAATTTCCCGAATTATCAAATTCAAATTTTTCGTTGAGAATTTCAAACCATCGTTTCATTAATTATTCCGTGTTCTTATTTCTTATTTTTTAAGTATAAAATACAGATGTATTCCCGATGAGGTTAGATCGTGTGCTCTCACACAAATCAGCTGTTACGCCGTGAGCTCGCCATTTTTGCGACACGCTCATCAACTTTTTCGTGATGTATGAATCTATGCGGTGAATTATGATTTTCCCATGTTTCACATGATTCATTATGTTTGATTTATCGACTGTGAGTGTTTCAAAGAATCTGACAGATTGTGTTGACACAAAAACGGTAAAAACTGAGCCCCAGAGAGATCATCGCCACAAGGGGCCGTCCTTTATGTACCCCAAAGTGGCTGAATTCACGATTTTACTACGAAAAAAATTCTACGGTCAATGATGCTAAAATTTTGAGAATCATCGTATAAAGTGTTTGGGCAGAGCATTAAAAAAAAAAAAAATTAAAATCTAAAAGGTGAAAATTGTCTGGTCGTCTTACCTTGAATAAATTACCGTAAGTTTTTTAAGGCATGGCAATAATGGTAGAGGAAAATGGAGTGATGCTTGAAAAAAGAAGAAAAATAACAAAAAACGTAAAAGCTAGAGATTTGACGAATTATAATTTCATACGTAATATTGAACATTCCGCCGATTTCTCCGTATGGCTTGAGACGAATTTTCTCTTCGATAGCCACGTCATCGAGTCTTGTTACGGTATTCATTTCTTGGAACAACTATAATTAAATATAACAGGTAAGATATTATTATTATTATTATTATTATCACCATTTCTGTCTTTATCAGGCAAAAGTTCTCTATCCTTACAGTACGAAGTGCATTCGATTTTAAGGTTTCCTTCGACGGAAAAGTAGCAATGGTATCGGAAATATTTTTGTTCCTATCGTCGAGCCACGGATGACGAAAGATTTCCACCATCGGTATTCTTTGATGAGCGATTGGCTCGAGAAGGCGTCTCACGAGATTTTTATAATCCCTCGAGATAGCGGAGATTTTTTTCTCCTGTAGAGCCGTGAGTCCGCGAAAAATTTTAGCCATGAGCCTTCTTCGCCATTCGTCGGGCGAGGTCTTGTCGCTTCGAGGACTCAAAAATGGCAATTGGCCGGTTACCATACCGTAAAGTATAACCCCTCTGTCCAACGGAAAGAGCGAAGAAAAGAAAAAAAAAAAGAAATAACGGATTGTGGGAAATAATTTTTTTTTTTATTGTGCTTCGTTAGTGGCTTTTTTGATACGAGAACGTTCACGGCTAATCGTGAGATTTTTTTCCCTGGTACTCAGCTTTGTGCCGTCTGGGTGACTTTTGTGGTCCAGAAAGAAGTACGTATAAGACGTCTTAAAGTCGTCTTTGATGAAACTGACGACTGTAAGAGGTCTTCAAGGCGTCTTTCCGACTATTGTGCTGTATGGGTAGGGACCTGAGCTTTTTTTTTAAATCCAGAACAAATTTCGTACTGATTACTATATTTTCAACTCACAAGCTCCAAAGATCGACTTCCGGTCCATATTTCTGGCCCACTAGAAAAAGCTCCGGGGCCGCGTACTCCGGTGAACCACAATGGGTTTCCAAGAGGTTTTCACCGGTCGACCAGTTGCTCAGTCCAAAATCTGTTAGAGTGTCGATTACTTTAATTTAATAAGTTCAATCGAACAGATACACTTAATTCGAGGCCTCATAACTTTTGAACGGTATTTTTTTTTTCGATAAAATCTATCATTTATTATTATTAATCAGAGCCTGGTGTTTCGATTTCACTACAATTGAACGCGGAAATAGGGATTTTTTGAGCAGTTACAGAACCGTGAAATTCGTCGCTCTAGAAGACCCTTTGCCGTGAAAGGATTGACAAATATTTTCCGTGAGAAAATTCGAGATCTTTGCAATAGTTTGTTGATTTTGAGTACTTTTTTTCTAAAAAATTCTCATAGAATAACGACGACAATGAATTTTTTCTTCACGAATTACATACCCAATATCATTATTATTATTTTTACGTTGATTATTAATACGACTTGCCAATTATTTTTATATGTTTTTTTCGAGCATCCTTCAGCATTATATTTTCCATTTTGAGGTCTCTGTAATTAAATTGAAAGAAAAAGTGTTTAAAACGACTAGCAAAATAAAATCCAGAATTTTTTTCAAATTTAGTATTGTTTATTATATGATGAAATAGTTCCATATTATATTCTAGACTTGTAGATTGAAGGAAATGCAAAAAAAATATGTATATTCTACTGAATATTTGAAATTATTCAAGAAAGAATATGGACATTAATATTATTAATACTAAAGTTACGATAACAGTGTCGTTTCCTTTATCTTTACAATAAATCGTTTCATAAAAAAAAAAAATTTTTTTTCAGAGCTTCCCCTTGAAATAAATAAATATTGGAAAGAGATTGAATATTGGTTGTGCAATATCATAGGGTTGATTGTTCATGTCTCGTGAATAAATTTATCGGTTAAATTTGCATTCAATATGATTTTTAAATTGTAGGATTCATTTTTTACGAATCAAACAGTTTCGGAAGACACAAAATTATAATTATCAAACGTGCAAATAAAGGTTCTGGTGGATCTGATCATGTGCTTTTCAAAGGATTTTTTTTTTAACGACGAACTCCCGAGCTTGCGCAAGAAAAAAAGCACAATAAATTCGGAATTGAAAAATACAGGCCCAACTGCAAAACTGTGGGTACAATATTTTGAAATGAATACAATTACCAAAGAGCTGAAAGAATAGGCCGCTGGAAAGCAAATTTAACTTCTGCCTGAACTACTGGGATATAGCAGAGGTCAGTAACTGGTGGAATGACTTTACCATTTATGTAAGAACCACATGTATGTATAAAGTTTGTATATTGGACACAGTTTAAAAGTATTTTCTCATCGTGCATTGGGGAGTCATACGATAAAATAAAAATAAAAGAGGATTCAGCATCAGGCCAATCGAGCACAGGCCAATGGACAACGAAGGTCTTCTTTGTGTTCAGGGTCGTTTCGACTATTATCTTCCTGCCGAGGCCACACTTCGAGTGTGTCGGTAAATTCTTTTGCTTCACGGGCACCTCGAGAGTTTTATTTGAAGACTGCCATGCAGACAGAGAAAAATCCAGAGAAAGTGTTGTAAAGATCGCCACATATACGAGATTGCACGGATGATCCTGGCAGAATATTATTTGCAGCCTCTTTCACGAGATTACTATATATTGTATCGACTATTTTTGCTTCCGGTGTCCTGAAGCATACCCAAGATCAAAGACTGTATATGGTTCGGAGATTCCGATAGATTTGATACACCCAAGGTGTGCTGCCTTACAGAGGATTTAATAGGGTTGGATTGCTTCCCTCTTCGTTCACCTCCCGTTCAATAACAAAAACATAATTTTTTAAAAGATTTATCACCCATAGCGTGATCAGTTTTCGGGGGAACCTCCTTAGGAATGGGTGCGATTAAGAATTTTTTCGATTGCCTTCTTCCCCGGGCTCAAGAATTTCAGAAGAAGCCTTTTCGGTTCTTCGGACGAAGCGAATTCATGGCAGAGTATTGGTGAAGCTACATTGAAAATATCGACAAACTCGTGTTCGTTCTTCCCATTAATTTTTCGAGTCGATGTAAGATGACAGTTACGAGTGCACTGCTCGAGACTCGAGTAGGACGGGTGGTCGTATAGTGGGCCATATACTATGAATGTTTTTTTTTTCTCCAGAGTACCTAAAAGCCATCGGAATATTGTAACTGACGTACCCTCGCCAATGACGCATTCTAACCCCTCGCCACTCGTCAACCTTGAAAACGATTATCAAGCCATTATTGACACCTTCGCCCCTTGCCAGCGACGCATCCACTTTTGCCAGTAATGGGCCCTACGGCTTAAATCATTGCCCTGACAACGAAATATTCCGTTGAATTATCAGCGTCAAAAAAAAGATACGCAGAGGCATGCCAGGATGACACCGAGACACATCGTGGCTAAAATAGGGCGGTTATGTCGTTGGAGCCAGAGGAAAAAAGGGACTGATTTATAAAAACAATGGGGCGAATATCGGCCTACGACCTCAAATACTCCGGGATTGAGTACTCATTTTTTGGGCTTGAATCTTGGAATTTTTTAATATTGACTTTGAATTCAAAATTCATGACTGAAAATTCCTATCCAAAAATTTATCATGGTCTGAAAATTTCCCGTTTCTTGGTCATCCGTTTATTGGCTCCACTGTTTTGAATTAAAATATGTTCAAGCTAAATCCGAAACAACAATTGTTGAGAGACCCAATCAATTGTGAGTCGAGAGAACCAACAATTGGTGGGGTCAACCCTCTGATCTGGCTTGACCTCACCTTTGGCAAGGCTACTGACCGAATTAAATGTGCAATTAAGAAAACCAACAATGGGTGAGCGACACGATTAATTTGTTAGTTGATAGAACCAACAATTGGCGAGATTAGCCACCTAATTTAGGTTGACCCCATCTTTGGGAAGGCTGTTGACCATACAGATGCAATATAGAAAATCAATAATTGCTGAGAGACCCAATCAATTTTTAGTTGAGAGAAGCAACATTTGCTGATAGACCCAATTAGTTGAGCAATTGAAAGAAGTAAAAACTGTTGAGTGAATCAATTAATTTTTTCGTTGAGGTCAGCCATCTGATTTTGGTTGACCCCGCCTTTGTAAAAACTTTTAAACAAAGTAATTTCTATTTCTTCGCTAGTAATTTCCTTGCTCTATATGTTTAATATAATCATCGTTTGATATTGTACATCTTTAATGCTTCAATCAACATTAAAGTTCACCATCACGTGTAAGAGGAGTTCTAATTTGGTGCAGAATACGTGGGGACAAGAGTGATCAGGAGTTGAGTCAATAAGATTAAAATCCCATTTACAATGTATTCATATTTCCATGTCGTCGTATTCCGTCATCCCAAAGTTTTTATTGGCCAATCATTTCATGATTTCAGATCTACGATTTATTGTCTAACGGGCTCGAGGGCATACTTTACGAAACACGTGAGATCTGACTTTGATTACTGTAAAAACTTCGATTGCAATGAATATATTACACAAAATACCGTTGTGCCCGTAAATCTCGTAGATATTATATGCGGCTATGAGGCTCTTCGTGCTCATGCTCCGTGCACAAATTGCGGAAGAGTACAGAAGACTGGGTCGACAAGGTGGCATCGTTCGTCAGTAAAGTTGAATTTTCATTGCTTGTCGTTCTTATTTTGCACTCGTGGCAAGCCACTCTGGAGAGCCAGGAATAAAAAAATGGAAAGAAAATTACGGAGAGAGTGTCGAGAGAAATGAGACAAGAAGAAACGTACGACGTAGAAGATGACCGCGAGAAGACACATTCGACATCATTGGGGCGTACAAAAATATACAAAGTTGATGAAGAAAAGGTGTCTGAGATGACGTGGGACCAATCGGACGAGTCCCGGGGATCAAACATTAGAGAGCAACGGAGCAAAAAGTCTCTCGGGCCACTGAGACGACCAGGTGTGGGATGAGCACGAAAAAGGTATGTCGAGTAATTTACAACAATCGTAAAAGTAAGCCCACGGGCCATCGAGGCCCAGGACCGCGTGATTCATTGTGATTACCTAACGGAACCAACGTGAAAATTTACTTGTCGTCTGGATGGTGAGTAAGACACCGGGTACGAGAGTATACGGTGATGACGAAGTCTAAGCAAAAATACGCCGGGAGACTAAAAGTGGAAGGATTCATCGCGGAGGCTGTGAAGGAGCTGGCCAAAACAGAAGAAAAGTTGTAGAGGAGGCAGAAATTGTGATGAGGATTTAGCCGGATTCCAGCGATTATTCATGATCTCTGTTAGGGATCCGATCGGATATCGGATTGGATGCCAACATCGAAACGTCACGGTTGTAAATTGGATCCCAATGTAGATTTCCGACTGGATTACGTGTCGTGTTTAGTCCGAGTCCTACCAGATGCTTAACCGATTATATATAGGATCCAACACGGGAATAACTGTCGTTTGTTATTTATGAATTAACAATTAAAAATTATCGTTCAACAAATTATTAAACTATATTTCATTATTTTTGAAAATCCTGTAAATTTTGACAAAAAAAAAGTCATCCGGGATTTGAACCACAGACCCTCCAATCTGCAAATTCAGCACTTTCGAACCCCAAATAATTATTTAAAAAAAAAAATTAACGTTCTGGAAATTTCTTACTTTTTACGTGTTTTCAGCTCATTAATCCTGATATTATTCCGTCGAATTAAATTTTCATCCTGCCTAAGTTTTTGACTGACACCTACTTATCGATCTACCTAACGACTGACGCGCTACCAACTACGCCATTCATTTCTTAGGACTTTCTCGTCACGAATCAATCAGTGCGTATGTGCATCTATAAATAGGAATTCCTTAGCAACCGCGGTGCGTATGTATGCATATGAAAATTGATATCTGGGATCTCGGCAGATAAACAGTGCAGAAGGTGTGTAACAAATCTAATTGTTATAAATAACTAACTAGAACCGCGGTTGTTGATTAAAAATTTAATTTCTCAAAGAATATTTCAAGAAATTTCGTTAACTAAGCTCGCGAGAATATGAGTAAGACGAGTCCGCGTTTGGCTTTAAATTGGGATACCCTACCGAATTTCTGCCTGAGAAGATGATGTGGAAAAGATGAACAAAGGATCACCTCGGAATTCATTGAAGTTTGTATCATCCAACAGGGATAACGTGCGATTTGCCATACATTTATTCGCGAACGAGTTCACGATATGTGCCTCTACGTTAGTCCATACGTTTAAGCCTGCAAAGTTCATCGTTCAGTAGGATCTAATAACACCTATAGAGGACTATTTTGAATTGAATAGAGATCTTATTCTAGGCCTAAACTTGACAGATATTTATATTTTTTCAACGTTTTGGTACAAGTCAGGGCGTTTTAAAACTTCTGAGGGTCCTCGATTTCCTCAAGACCTCTAATGCTCTCAGGTAATCCACGAAAATATTAGCCACCAGAATTTCATTAATTGAATATTTTACATCTGCTATATACTGTCGTACTTTTCGAGGACTTCAGGACTTTAAATAGGCTCTCATGCGAGAGGGGAAGCACATAGAGTATCAAAATAGGTTATAGCAGGATGGCAAGGATCATATGAGGTACAAATCTGGAAAAATATAGTCCTATCAAGGTTCCGAGGCTTGAGGCTTAAATAGCTTGAGGATAGCTTGAGGAGGCTTGAGGATAAAAAAGTGTTAAAGAGGTTTTTCAGGTTTCAGGTAGAGTAAACAAAATTTTACTCTGTTACTATAGCTTGGAGCCAGTCATGATGACGGACTCTGTCCACTATATTCGATTATAATCAGCTATGTTAATGTTACGATTATCTCACATTACTGTGTTAGCTGGTTTCTACATTTACATATGCAGAAAGTTGTAGCTTGATAGCTTTGAGACCTGAGCAGTGCAGAGGAATCTAACTCTTTCTTCTGAAAAATACGCGTTGGTGAGTTTCACAAACGCAAGAATATAGCTAAAACGTATATAAGGTATATAGATATTATGGGCATCGATAACTGCACACAGCGATGACATTGGATTGTTGAAGTCCAAGGTGAAAGGCCAGAGCGGACGCCCTTGGGGATCGTTGTATTGGCCTAACCGCATGACAATGGCAAAAGTGATTGCCACGCTAGCGGGCTATATCCGCACGAAGCCTCCGGGCTTTTCTCATCTTCCTTTGCTTCTTCTTTAAATTTCATTTCACTTTCTTTCCCTTGCCGGCCAGCTACTTCTCACGCAATTGGGACAAGCCAACATCGAAAATTCGATGAGAGAATTGTAGTTGACGTTGAATTTGCCCCGAAGTGCCGTATCGAGTTTCAATTTACAGCTGGAAAATATAAGTATGACGCCCCGATCGTCACACATCTTTGATACAAATATATTCCATTCTCTCAAGTATCATTTCAAGAGGATATGTTGGACAAAATAGCGGGGTCTGGTCAATATTAGATCAAAATTGATGTCATCAGATATGTTCAACGTCTACTATTCGTTGTAGCATCCGTTAAGGCAGTCCTTGCACTTCGGCACTAAGGCAGTCCTTGCACAATTTGAGAGTTTTGTGGATTCAAAATATTTTAATTCTCAAACACTTTTTTTAAGACTGCACTTTTTTTAAGACGCATTTCGTAAGAAATTTTGGATTTTACAATCGTCGTTTCAGCATAGGATACACGAAAAAAATCAGCGCGCCACAAGTTAAATTGAAAAATGAACATGTTTAGACTCTGGAAAAGTGATTCATTTAACAATCAATTTGTTCACGAAATTATGAGCTTTCGATAGATTACATTTAAAGAAAGTAGGGTCGCGGGATGTTTGGTAAAGAAATTTCCAATTAATTATCATCACGACTGAACAGTTTACGATGTAACCGATACGCTGACAGCCCTCTGCTACGAGTGTTGCAGTAATTCATGCGAATTATGTAATCAAATCAAATTATGTAATCAAATCAAATTATGTAATCAAAAGCTTTGCGGTAAGCCGAGGTCAAACGATTCAACGGACTAGTCAGATAGATGACGAAAAATCGAAATTACTTAAAAAAAAAAAAAATTACTTCAAGTGCTAAAAACATTTTCACAGTTATTATAAATTCTGACAAATACTTTTACGTGTTATTAGATTTTATAGCTTTTATCGACAATTTGATGCTGCAATAATTGATCACGTGATTAATTTTTTCGATCTTCAGCTGAAAAGAAACTCCAGTAGGTCCTTGATACCTTCGAGCATGTTGTATATAGCTGGATCTTACGTCCAACGGTTGTTTGTTTAAGGTAATCGTCTCGTCGTGTCATTCCCATTGACAGCAGTGTTGAATGAGCAATTCCTTACGATTTTTTTTAGACTTATCAGGTCGATGACCTACCCTGAAACTTTGAGAGGGTCAAGTAACGATGCAATCGTTGCAAAAAAAAAATCCACCCCTAAAGTTGGACTCCATTACCTCAATTAGTTTGTTGGGTTATGGTTAAAGACTAGGCTGTCACGCATCACGATCGATGTATAGAGTTATGATGATCTGTTTGTGAGTCCAGTTTCTTTTTATTCACCACGCTGGATCAGGAGAAATGAAGAGGCGTGTGGAAAGTTGAGGCAAATACGACATGGACGTAGAAAATAGAATATGATCATGACAATGTGCGAACGCTAACATATACGAACCTCCCGCATGTACTGCGCTGCGTCGAACGTTCGTCAACCCGCAAAAGCAAGGAAATACAATGCATCGGCTAAAGCGGAGTATACGCACTTGATATTATGGTACGATGATTATATACCATAAGACGTAGACGACGTTGATATGAAGGAGGCCAGGAACGGAGCACCACGTGGCTATAGATTTTATGCTCGCGATTGCTGGCCGGTATACCAGCGATAAGAGGGTAAACCAGGCTAAATATATCATCGGAAATGCTCTATTCTCCCAATAATTGATGTAAATTTTTGCCCCCGAAACTATCATAATATCATGGCAGGGCGACCGGTTATAAAGGGAAATAGCATATGTGCATGACAGAAATGTCACGACCCAATGTGCCCGGCACTTGATGGAGCAAAGTTTCCAACGTTAGTTTACGCGAATATAGGTATTGCATTTCTATTGGTGATATGATATTTATTGAGGTGCTACGATGACGTACGTGATACGATGATATGTCACGATGACGATAAGCAACGAGGAAGCCAAGAAAACTTGTCTTCGTGATATAATTAGTTGGAAATATTATTTCATGAGGGCCACCGGCAATGGCATTCGAATTCTTTTTTCCCAACTGAGATCTGAAATAAGCTCCGCTAGTATTATATTGACAGTCATAAATCACACAATGACGCCTCCAGGTGCGTTGAAATTTTTTCTTTACCAAACCGCAGAGCTTGGTCCGTATATACAGCGTATAATCCCGCGAATACAGTTCAATTCAGGATTCCACATCGGAAACTATCTGTAAACTCGTGAAAATTTATTTTGCCATTACCTAAGATAGATCAATGTGCCGAGTCTTGAGAGCCTGCATGAAACCCCATGAAAATCAATGCAAAGATGACATATGATCGATTATACTGCATGAGTTCATTATTCTAGTTGAGAAAATTGGACGGATTTATAAACCGACCGTAAACGATCGTTAGTGCAAATCTATGTACCGAGATAACGGATGTCAATGATCAACTCATATGGCCATCTTACTCTCATATTACAGGATCGTCCACTTCGTTTTTATGGGCATATGTCTGTTAATTGCGGGTTTTGTTAATGCAGATCTCTCGAGCGACTATCACTCTCCTGCACCTAAATTCCTTCATCGGCAACAGTCAACCGTGTCCAGAAAATAATTCACATTCGCGTGTACTCGGTAAACAATCAAGACACACATATATATATTTGGATCATTCCATTGATGTGAATTCGCTCACTTGTGACTTCGCATTCGCTTCAATCGCTTTACCCAGCACAACGCTCAAATAAAAATTCTTCAATCACAATATGGTACCTCCAATATTGGCGGATCTACAACTTACCCGGGGCATTTTACGATTCTATCAAGTTCTATAAGAAAATTGCAGAGTATCATATTTATAAGATATCGTAAAATGAAGAAACTTCTTTTACCGCTGACCCCCGGATTCTCTTCTCGTGTTCTCAATGATCTTATAATTACGTGAGACGAAGCAGAACTAACCGGAACTTGAAGGGAGAATCTTACCCTGCGGTTAACATTGTAATTCAGTACTTAAAAAAAAAAATGATTTTCAATTGATTACAGTTGAATTAAGGCGGTACTTTGAAATTTTAGCACACATATTGATGAGACATATTGGAATTTTTAGTTTTATTAAAAAATACCGACACCGCAACGGTGTTTAGGCAAAAATGACTTAGTCAACATTACCACACTGCCATTGATCGAAAGAAGCGTCAAAAAATCTTTGGGAAATCCTCGAGAACATAATAGAGTATTGTCATTGAAAAAGTTCGAGAGAATTAACATCATGACAAATTATTTTGCTGTCAGGGGAGGATGATATGCAAAATAGGTCCCGCGATAAAGCTTCACTACGCACGGAACCAATTATTTTTCCAGCAATCTCACATTACGGTCCACTGAACCAAGTACATCCGCAAGTTTTCCAAGTACACAGCTATGTTCTATGGCTCGTTTTCCTTATACGGCACAGACACCAGTGAGTTCACGAGAATTGGAGGAAGCGCTGGGCTTGGCCGTGCCAAGCCCAGCGCGGTGTAACAGCGTGGCGTAACAAGAGCACCCCTCACACCCGGTCGATTGGTAGTTTCAGGTAGTTGATAGCCGTGGTCTTATGTGCACAAGCAGTCGGTATAGTCGCCGAGGAGGTAGTTGCGGTCGGTTGTTCGACAAGCCCGACATGTGCTGGTAATAGGTCGTAAAGGGCCGCTCGCTAATCAAAAGCGATTTTAACGAGCTGAGATGCCTGTGGCTTGGCCCAAAGGGCACGGCAATAAACACACACGAAGGCACATATACAAAACACATGGAGAAACGAGAGATGGCCTGTAAGGAGTCTCTCGCCTATGTTGCAACCACATATATATAGGATAACTTCCCGGGGGGACTGACGCCAAACTCCCTAGAAAAATCTACTTTGTACGCCTGACTATATATGGGGGATTTCAGAAAAAAAAAAAAAAAAAAAAACGAGAGGTAATAGACGATCGTATATTTGGAATTTGTCTAAAATATTTTTTTCTTAAATATTTTGTTTCTCAAAATATATTGTTCTAAATCTTTTTTTTCACTCCCCGCCATTAAGGATGTATGAGCACAAGGTGGCGGGAAATGAGCGGAAACGTGGGCGCGGGTGAGCGCGGTGAGCGAGGGGCACGCATGAAACAAGAGAGAGTCGGACCGCTCATTATGCGACACACGCGAAAAATTTCCTTAAAATCGATAATTGTATGTCAAAAGGTTCGTTAACCCCCATTTTTTATGGAACGTATGTAATCGTGATAGTTTTCTGAACATTTAACAATTTTAACATTGATCGTATTTGATCGTGAAAGATACGAATTTCTGTTTCAAAGTTTCGTCAGCCCAGAATTCGTATATGGCGTGGGATAAATATCTTGATTTCACGAATTAATTACTCGTGTAAAGAGTCGTTGACCCACTTTGAAATTTTGCAGGTTTTATCATATACACTTCTGCTACACCAGATAAAAAATTCAGATTTTTATATGATCGTGAAGCTAGTGCTCATACATCCTTAAGGCATCTAATTCTTGTACAACCATTATTACTTGTGTTTACGTGTGGGTATGTGCGCGAGTGTTTGTGTCAACGTAGTTATACAGTCGCCGTAATATACGATTAGTAATTTTGGCAATACGTATACTATTCCACCGAGAAAAAAAAAAAAATATGAGACGAGACGGGGGAAGATGATAAAAACGAGGGGGTGTTTTCAGCTCCCTTCTATACGAGCATCGGACTGTTTTCTCGGTATTACGAGTAACAATCGTATTAATAAGACGCTTTACGAGTGGGTCTTTGTCGCCCAACCCAAAACATTGAACCGACTGCCGCACGTTGCGAGATCTAATCCTATGCTCGTCAAGGGATGTGATAAACTCCGCCCTTGGGTATAACGCGAACACATCATCATGCTTTTCTCTTTTTCTTCTTCTTCTTCTGCTATCGTCTTTTGCTCATTGAGAATCCGGGACAATATAGTGTTGGCACTTCTACGCCTATCCTCGTTTCCATTTTTTTTTTTATTTTACCAGACGAATGTATTATCATTTAGTTGAAGGAATGAACATCATCGTTATTAAAAAAAGAAATATTCACAGTAGCATTTATTCTATGTTCTCCGAGCGATAATCCTTGCTTTACACGAGTTGCTTTTTTCCCTATTTCAACAAAAGACGTGGGAGAACAAGGAATGAAGCCCACTATGGATTTTTACGTCGGAGCATGTCTTACGGTCTTACAGTCTTACGGTCTGTGTAAAAAATATATATATGTATATATATATATATATATATATATATATGTATGAAGAACGATAATCGCGAGGCTGAAGCAAGATGAACTCATCTCTTTATTTCGTCGTCTCTCGTTTCGTAATTTCTGGTTAAGCGGAGCATCGCACTAAGAATTATCGTGCCATTATATAAGCGAAGCTTTTAGCCTGAAAGAGTGAGACGAGCATTAAAGGAAAGACGTGAGATGAGAGCGGAGGAGTTTGCCTCTGTGAGCTTTTTCAAAAGGGGAAAAGGTTCGCTCTGTTCTCCGAGCTGTTGCGGAGAATCTTTGGATGTTGTTTCTCTCTCTCTCTCTTTTCCACTTTTGTTTCATCCAGAGCCGATGAAAACGAATGATGCTGTAACAACACGAGGTCCAGCGCAGAGAATATAATTTTTTACGAAACTAAACAGAGCGTGTATAGCCTTCATTCGCTGTTTGAGCTTTGTCAGATAAAATCCGGTTTATCGTGCACACGTAACTGTACCCATTTTTCTTTAAAAACGTGTATTTTTCTTGTACGCACGATAAATAAAGTTCATAATGGCTCGTAAAATTTTTCATTGAAAACAAAAAAGTCTTCCATTTAACAGTGGTTTCAATCTACCTCGCGAAAATGAATGCGCTAATGAGGTACAATAAAAAATATACATTAATAGACGCAATTTAAACGACGTTTTTTGACGTATTCAGCTGCGCTATCATAGAGTTTTTATTGCCAACGTGAAATGGAAACGTTATCAAATTATGTAACATTTTAATACTTTATGTCGAATTTTCAATTGAACATGAAAGTCATGTTGCCTTGATTGAGATAGTGCTGGGCCAGTCTCAGGTATGTGTACAGCGAACTGTTAATGCTCGTGTGGTAGCCAAGTGGATCGAGGAAGTTAGGGGAATCCATATTTCAGTATTCTCCCTCAGCGGTGAATACCAAAATAGTTGACTGGTAACTATTCTAAATTGCAGGAACTCTAAGAGTCCTCGCTCCAAAGAAACTATATGTATATATATATATATATATGATATAAATGTAACTATGTGTATGTATATTCGTTATATATTCGTAAAGCCGTCGGGAATTGGGATTCTCCTGGCAAAGTTTTAGACGTCTCTATTACCCATTCACCCCGTGCTGTACATGGATAAACTCGCCGTGGGTAAAACTTTGTCTCGCGTCGTGTAGTTATATGCGTGGCAGAGCATCCTGGTATCGACATTTGGATTGTGGTCTGCGTGGGTTGAAAAAAATGTATATACCTAACCTCTCGGGCTCGAGCTCTCATGGCATACCTAAAACTCTCATGCCGCGACGGTAAATCGAAATCTCTATCAAAGGCAGCTCTTGAAAACCGCGGGGAATTGTCTGCAGCAGAGACGATAAAGAAGCGACGAGGGGGTAGGCCTGGATACTTTCAAAAGAATGAGGTATATGCTTCTCGAACTTCATCGGTGAAAGCACTTTTATACTCTTACCGTATATAAACTTCGTACATATCCATTCCGCGCATCCGTACAATACTCCATTATGCACGTCTTATTTTGGAATTACCGTGTCATATTGCTTTGGAAATAATACATTTCATATACGACTTGAACGCGCTACGGGACATTAAACACCCTTCAGATTTTCAGCTGTTTTTTTTTTTATTCGGGCTGTTTATAAAATTGGCATGCCGTGTCACCTCGACGTGAATGAAATCCCAAAAGATATTTGAGGCAGCACTATTGCAGCACCCGGCTGGAAGGGAATCACATTAGAAATTATGGAAATATCGATATCGTAATTGTGACGAAAGAGTAATGAGACTATAATCGATTTATGCTTCAATTAAGCGCTGGCAACTGAATAGCTTGTCTAATTGTATTCATTTTTTAATCTGATAAAATACAAAGGGAAACTGCAATAGAATCTTACACCTGGCCTCTATGTGCCATGCTCTTTCGTGATGTCTGGTATGCAAATTCGAAAATTCCTTAACATCGGACAACTTCGTTGCCGAACTGTGGCATTACTGTTACGAGATTTTAGAGGAATCGAGTTCGCAAGTATACACGACCGGAGGAGGCGAGCGACAGCTTCGAAGCGGTTTTGGGTTTCTGCGAGAGTTTCGGCGAGGAACCTTCGCGAGGGATCTCAAAATTCACAATTACATCTCGACGCTTGGAGAGTTAGTACGACGCGGATAACTTTGGGGTTTCAAAGTGAATATAGCACTAAATATAATCGATCCGAGAGCTGTACCACCGGAGCACGGCTAAGAAGGGTCTTTGGTCTCTTCTAATTATTAGAAAGTTTATCCCGGCATCGAACATCTCGAGGAGCTCATTGATTGAGATGTCGGATGATTCAGTGGGAAAAATATACGGCCTGCAAAAAAACGAACGCCATTCAGAGCAAAAAAAAAACCCCCCAATACAGCATGAAAGAACGTAGATTCAGGGGTCCTTGTATCATCATTCACAATCTCATTGATTCCAGCCCAGAGAAATCCTCAAACCCAGATCTAAGTACTATAAAATTAATTTATACGACTAAGGATCCCTTGCTCATGGGAAAATTCAAGAAATAGAGGATAAGAAACATTCCTGATAGCTAATCACGTGAACCAACAATATAAAAAGTATTATTCTTTGAATCGTCCAGACTGTTCGTTATACTGACAGAAACCTGGATAGTCAGTACAAGTAAAAGACGACAACTATGCAAATGAAGTTATTTATTTAGTATTATCAACAATTTTATCACCAGAACTAAGTAAATTGATTGCGACGGCCTTTTTGTGGTTGTGCATTGCCTTTGGCAAATGTAGCAATAAGAAAATATTAAACGCTTTATTAATACTCGAACTGTGGGTTCTGATGTAGATAGTTGCGGCAGTGACCGCTATGTTGCGCATCCGCTTGAAATCGTTCTCGCAAGCACATAGTCGGCCCCAGGTAGTATGTAACCGAGTAAGCGAACTGAGATTGTATTACTCTTGCTTGAGTCAAAAATGAAATTTTGACGTAACTACGAAGCTCTGAGGACTATTTTTGATACCTCCTGCTTTTCTACGAGGCAACGCTTTCTTCTCCGAAAGCAAACATCACACGCAAATTATAGGTCTCATTTTTATCTTTGACAATTTTAAGTATGTATATACTTCATCTCGTATATACCTTTGTCATCTTGTACACCTTAGTCACTATGTATCTTTTGCAGTCATCACGACTTGATTACACAATACGATATAATATCGTTAAGGGGACCACAATCGCGTAGCTATTCCAACTACGAACTCAGTTTTATTGAAATTTTTTTTTCAACATTGACTAAGCTAAAAATATATCGTCCCTATGACTATGCTAATTCTTGACCTTAACCGATTGGTTACGGTCACGGGTAAATAGTTGAATGAACAAATTATATAATTGCCGAACCTATATTAACGAGAGAGTTACCGTAACGCGACATACAATTTGTTCTGGCAATTCGAAAAATAACGTTGAGATCTTTTTGCAACATAAATTTATTGGTGCCCATAATCATTCTTTTTTCTCAGTGTATTTTCTATCCTCCGAGTTTTCCGACCTTGCACAGGCCCTAATGAGCTCATTAAGAAACTATCGGTCGAAGATTCGGGAATAAAAATTTTGACCTAGCGACGTTTGTTTCCTCTAACGAGTCCGGCGCTTTCAGTATGAACAGTCGAATCGAAATAGAAGTATCGAGTGAATACGGAATTGTAACTACAGGGATATTTGCCTGAAGAAGTCTTGAAAAAAATGTTCCCATCAAAGTTATAGATCGATGTATAGTGGCTAGTCGTCTCGAGGAAGCAAAGCGTTCGATAAAATACGAATCTTCGCTCTCCAACGACGTTACTTCGTTCCCATTGATTTTATTCAACCTCATCCCATAGCCCCCTGGATAGCTTGCTCACTATCGTATTGTATACTCCAGGAGCTTCTCGAATTTTCCAATAATATCGAGTTACGAGATAGACGAACGAGTGAACGAGCTCAGGCAGTGTCGGCGGAGAGAGTCGAAATGGTTCGGGATCAGAAGTATGAGAGACGTCGGTGAGCTCGACAAATCGACGGAAAACCTCTCACCATTTATTCTCGATGCAGCCTACATCGATATTTACGAGTGCTGACTCTCACAAATATTGAATCTCAATTTCGCATAGCTCCTTGTTCGCTCGCCCAGCAATGAAAAAAAAAAAAAAACAACCGAAGCGCCAATTCACTTACAGCGAACAATCGTCGCTGTTTAAGGCGGCCCATCAGTGACAAAACTAGTCAAAAATCGTGACGTGAGAAAAATCATAAAACCTATCATAATATTTTCTAAATACTCTGTCTAAATAAAATTTATGAATTTCGATGACGTTTACCGTGATATTTTATTCATAATTTATTATAAATAATATAAATAAAGTCTCAACTGACAAAAATATTTAACGCTGTCAGAGCGATCATGTTAAAAACGATAGCTGATATTCATATGTTTCCTCGCGTGCAGAATGACAGACATATATATTGTATCCGAGATTTGCACACACGCTGACTTTCGCGATTAAATTTCTCGGGAAAATCCCTGGCAAGACACAATTTTTTAAATACCATTGGAAAGTTCACGATTTCATCTTTCAATACTCAAAATTTGAATAAGAACTCTCGTCTTTATCAAAAGGTATCGTGTCACTTCCGGTGAAAATGGAATCAACTGCCATAAGACCCATGCTAAAATAGGTAATTTTAAATTACTCGTTCGCAATAATTTGCCTGGCAACATACCCTGAAATTCTGAGAGAGCGTTCATTGCATCTTAGATAACACTCTCCCGAAGTTTCATTCGTATCGCCGGTTTTTTAATTCACTGATGAGCCACCTTAATTTGAATGTGGTGCGTCGCAGAGATCCGTCGAAGGGTAGCACTTACTTTTTTTTCGACCATATCGACCATCATTGTCCGATAGTAATAAAAACGGAGATCTCACCATCCAGAGTCACGTGTATAACCGGAATCTCACATCGAGTTTGCTGAATGAAGAGACTGAAATAAAAATTCGAAATGGTTGCATATAAATTTCACCCCCTGCTTATCCTCACACGCTTTTCCTGCATCCGGTGGAACGATTCCCGAGTCGGAGGGGTGCTCCAAGCATGCTCTCTTCTCTACCCGGTTGGTTGCAAAAAAGATTTACGAAATACGCATAATAAAACGGAAACGAGTCACAGTGGCATACTTTCTTTATACTCTCACATAATATAGTGGCCACGCACAGTTATTTATACATTGATATGTATATCTGGATACTCGAACTTGGAGATTTAGTTATTTATTGTGGGGAAAAAAAAAATTGGAAAAAGACGAGAATTCAGTGGAGAGATTCCCGCGTTGATGCTTGGAGAGTGGATTGTGTACGAGAAATATGGAGTTAAAAAAGGTTGGCTACTTGAATCAACGCGGTAGTGACTCGTGGGGAAAACAGGCGGGCGCATCTCCGAGGGTTTAACAGAATCGAGAACATAGAAAGAGAGAGAGAGAGAGAGAGAGAGAGAGTGCGAGAATAGGGCGGGTTAGAAAAAGAGACAAAGTCAAGAGAAAGGATCAATGAGACAGAAAGGAATATAGCTATGGCTTACGAGGTTGCATAATAACCGCATTAATATTGTAAGAAGCGTTGCTACTTTTACTGTTGGTCCTGAACACGAGCCCAGCCCAACCTCTATATCGTTGGGTGTTTGCATGGTCACCATGGTGAAAGAAAAATCGCGTCTCGTACATCAAGGGTAAAAAAGTGGTATATGACGCAGTTACGCTGGGGGTGAAAACCAGTAAGCTGTGGTAGTTGTGCTGGGAGTTACTCTATCTGAAAACCGGGGGCCCAATCTGTTAGTCCGACCAAAACTCTGGCTGGTTATTACCAGCCAGCAAGGATAGCAGGAGTCTCTTCCTGATTTAGGATGCAGGCATAGATACAGCCATACAATGAGAGCAAAAGACAAAGATAGAGAGAGAGAGAGAGAGAGAGAGAGAGAGAGAGAGAGAGAGAGAGAGAGAGAGACCAGCATGTGGTATGCGACTGTCGAGCCGGCTAGCCAACCTCCCTGCTAGAACACCCTAGGGGGTTGCCCAGAGCAGTCATAATCAACAGAATTGCATTGGCCAGAGAGGAACTGAAATATCGTTCGGAATAAGTAAAGGATTGACCCGATGGGGTTTGACTGCATGTAGTTACGAGTGCATCTCAACTTCACTTATTATCATAAATATAATATTCTAAGGCAGTTGGACTCAAATGAGCGGTTTTCGTATAGTCCTACGATCTACCCATTGGCAAAAAGAGGATTTCGTTAGGATCTTGCATCTGTTGTTTTAAAGTATGAATAACAAACGTCTGTGCAAGATTACAATTTTTGAAAAGCTATTTAGACGTTCACGAGCGGAGCTCTGAACTAGGATTGGGAATTGAATAGGGAGGGTCTTAGAGCTGGGTGCTGGGTCAACTTCATTAAGAACTTTCAGAAAATATAGGCCCTAAGGATATTTTAAGGATAACCTTGTACAAAAAGTTATCAATCAGGTAGACATGATTCTGTCATCAAGGTCACCCGACGGATCACTCGCGAAAAAAGTGCCGCGGTCTCAGAGCCGATATTTTTATACTTTTTTAAATCCCCCCCCAACACGAGTGGTTATTTAATAGCTCTGAGTGTTTCTGAGAATGTCCAGTGATTGGGCCCTTCACTGGCCAACAAATATTTACTGGCAGGGAAACCCTGCCCAGAGGGAGTCAATGGAACACCAAACATTTCCATCGATTTCTATTTTCAAAATTCTACTGTGCAAGGCAAAAATGAATTTTGAAATTTCCCGCCTTATTCAGTGATAGCCCAAATTCAGTTAGACTCACGTGTTGTAATCACGCTGAGAGAGAATTACGCATGCCCAAAAAATCCCCATCCAGATCAACTGTCGGGTCAGGTAGTTAGATCAACCTCTTTCGTTCCAGGATCGTCAACCGATCACCTTCGCTCCAGAATCATCGCAAGATAAACAACGGTTGGTCAAGCAAATATATTATAATTTTCCTTATCCAGTGTCGGAAGGAATTCCGGCTCCCGGAGCAAGAACCAACATGGGATTTTAATTTAATAATCCGAGCTAATAAGTTAAATAAAACACGAAATAATATTGAAAAAGAATGTATATCGGTGTGTGTGTGTGTGAGTGAGGATACGTGAGAACGAGTGAAAATGAGAAATAATATGTGAGTAATATTTATTCAATAATTTTTTTTACATAAAGTACTAAGACTGTTTAATATAAAAGCAATATCGTATTTATATATTTTTTTTTGGCTTTGTATTTGTTCCATGCTTATGGCCAACGTGTAGATCAATTTTTATGAAATTCTACGAGGTTTTCACATATAAGGACTCGACTGAATTACTCGTGTTAAGGAAAATCAAATTTGACGACAATTAAAGATGCGAGGCAACATCGACATGCAAAAACATGTATGGGCAAATTTTCATGTTAATTGGTTAACCTATATTTATTGAGCCGCTCATTTTGAATTCAAAGCCAAAATTTAAGATACTGGTATAATTTTGAGGTTGCAGTTTGTTCGTTTATATTCTGGATTTCAAAATTGTAACGTTTTCTCTTTACAAGAAGTACCTACTTTCGATACGTACGTACACTCGGCTTATTGAATTCCGATTTAAGGCCTGGTTTGGAGGACTAAAAAGCGGCGGTTTTTGGTGATTTTTTTTTTGTAAGGAGAGAAACAACGAAGCTTCTTAAACTTTTGACTGTATTTTTATACACATTTGAAAAGTACAAAAAATTTTTTTTATCGTCAAATTATCGCAATATGGCGGAGTTATTAGCTGACCATTGAAGCGCCTTTCCGCTGGAGTCTCAAATTGGCGGAAAAAATGGAGTGCATAATTCTTGTCTGATACGTAAAAACCAATATTATTTTTAATTCACATATATTTTTATAATCGATGAACTACAAAAACCCAGAAAAAACCATGAAATCATATTTATTTTCGGGCGTGAACGAAAATTTTTTTACAAACATTTCTTTTCTTTGATCGTGCAATAACAATGGTATAAAATGACATTTTTTTACCAATGTTCTTAGTTCATTTAGGATAGTTTTCAGTACTCTAGTGAATGACCTTTTGTTTGGGTCGATAGGTCAAATAGTTATTTTGCTCTCACACCTGCCAATTTGGAAAAATCACAAAAACGTGATTTCGCAAAAACGCGCTTTAAAGTTGCCAAGCGTTCGTACACCTGCTCGATGCTTCCCTATTCTCGGATCTGTACCTTCCAAAATATTTCGAATTAATCTCTAAAACTTGCGGAACATATTCTCCAATAGTTTATAACTATCGATTAATGAAAGAAAAAACATGATTCTTTTGACTCTTTAAACCAGGACACTGCCCTAAGTGACAGATGTAAATGGCAAAAAGAAAAAAATGTTGCGATTGGCGTAGTGGAGTGGCATGCAGGAGTTGTACAATGAAACGAATTTGATTAAGGGAAAGAAGAGGAAAAAAAAAAGAACACCGTAGCTCTCACAGGGTAGCGCGAGGAGGGCAACGACATTTTGATTCATTAGGCGATTACGAATTGAACTGGATGAATCGCGGACGCCGAGCGAGCACGGGGTTTACCAGAGGGGGTTGCCGCGGCTCTGCATCTTGTTTTTTTTTTTTTTTCCCGTAAATTGAAAGCACGTCGAAGTGGATACGTCGAACAAACTCGGTTGCACGTTAAGGGATGCGGATTCAAAAATTCTCGTATATACGCTGTGCCGAAGCTCTGATGATTTTTTTTTTTCACCCTACGAGTATATCCTTCCATCCCTCTTCCCTTGCGAAATCGGTGGTGGAATATTTATGGGCTTCGCCGATGCAGGTCCTATTTTTATTTAGTACGAAATCGACGCGTCTATGGGAGATTGGGGGGGAAGGCACGAGAGGTGGTCGTGTGGAACAAGAGAGGGACTTATATCAATGAGAGAGAGAGAGAGAGAGAGAGAGAGAGAGAGAGAGAGAGAGAGAGAGAGAGAGAGAGAGAGAGAGAGAGAGAGAGAGAGAGAGAGAGAGAGAGAGAGAAGAGAGGAAGCGAGACAAGGGTGAAAAAAAGAACGTTAGATTGAGATAGACACACGCGCGCGCCTACACACACACATATACACACGCGCACATGCAGACACACACGCATAAAAATATCTCGTATATTTGACTCAGTTCTCGATTTTCGCTATTTCCGGGAGACCCTTCCAAAGCTTGTTTCGTACTATAATATATTGCTCAAACGATACCGTATTTCGAGTCTCACGCGAAATTGCTCGGTAGAAAGTACGTTCCGCATGTGTCTGTACCTGCTTCTCATTACTTAACGAGTAGAGGCACCCCCAAGGGATACAGATGTACTATAACGGCAACAGTGTTATACATCTTACGAAACAATTTAAGAAAATGTATGAAAGCCCCCAAGTGTAGAATACTATAAAATTTTTGGGGTTGAAAGAACCCTTTTTATAATCTTTTTTTGTTGCAAAAACCTTTTTATCAACTCTCTGCGTTAAAAAAAATGTCCCTCTAGCTATTTCCGTTTTATAAATCTCTTTGTTAATGCTCATGGTTTTAAAAAGCCCGGATTAACCCTGCAGGTGCAAACATTTTTATTGCAGTATTTGAATTTAAAAAAATACTCGTTAATCCTTTGGATCTAAAAAATTCTTCTATATTGACTCAATGGCTTTCAAGAATTTTTCTGTCAATTATTTTTGCGTTAAAAATTCTTTTGTAGTGCCGTTCGGCGATACCGACGATTTTGCTGAGCCTTTCATCTTTACAAATGCTTTCGTTGACCTATTGAGTCATATGAACGTTATTCTAAATCATTTGAATTTTAAAAAATCTTTTAGAGTCCATTGAACATTAAAGTTTTCTTTCAACTCGATTCTGTATACCATAAAGATCAAACTGCTACACGATTATTTCGTGGCCTAACCTCATCGACCACACCGAGCATTCATCCTTTTATAGCTGCGGGAGATCAGACCGAAATACGGCAGGGTCGCTCGCATACGCGGAGAGATCTGAGAATCGTCGAAGAGCTCGCGCCAATGCAAGAAATTCGCAGGGGTAGGTCCCGTAAGGGTGGAAATTTCGGATATCGTGTGGGCCGGGGAAAAATATATGTTGATGTCCTGTGGGTGCAAGATGAAGGGGAGGCAGTTTTCAATAAGGAAGACGAGTCATACACATCCGACCCAGCTAGCCATGGATAATAAAACCTCACCGCTGCTACGCATCGCCGATCGGGACGGTCAACCGATTACTCGCGATTCGGATATGCTCTACTTCCGTGGCTGTTATTTTTTCCTAGACATGCTCGGCCTTTTTTTTTTTATCTCACCGCACCCTAGACTCGATTCGTTGCGACTGGATGCCATTATCATTATTTTTCCTGCCATGATGATCCAACGTCACCGTAGCCTCTATTAGTGTTACAGATATACTGAATAGTGTTAAAATGTATCCAAAAGCTCATCATTGTAACTGATGTGAGAGCAAACTTGACAATTTGCAGTATCCGTACATATTATCATCTTTAACATCCTGGTCAAGTATAACGCCGATATCTTAATGATGAGCAATCGTTAGCCGAGTAAAAATTTATTATCGATAATATTTTCTACGAGATTATAAAAGAGGAGTTGAGTGAAAACGTGCAGGAAGAAAAGAACCATAGGAAGCGCGATTCGAGATTGGGGTGAGAGACTCTCCCCCCATTAAAAGTTCCTGAGGGTCAATTTCCAGTCAAATACACTTGAACAGTGTTGGAGCCATTGGTTGCTGGCTGTTAGCTCTCACGCAGCCAGCTACGCTGCTGCCTCAGACCGCGGGAATCAATATTAAAGTGGAGAGCGTCTAGGCAGTTTGGTGGGATGGGGGGGCAGCGTTCGACGAACGTCGACAGCGGCAAAACGATGAGTGCAATAAAACGAGAGGGAAATAAACGAGCAAGGAGTCAGACGGGATATGGAAGGATGGGTATATGTTGAAGGTGTACGGGAACTACATCCACCTCGTATTATTGATTTCCATCCGGTAATCCACCAAGGGCATATATATACACCAACTGCACGGTTCAACGTTTTTCCGTTCATTCTTTCCTCGCGCTCCCAAGTCCGCAAATCGCTGAATCTATCTGTCGGGCGTGTATTAATCTTCCGCGCTCAATGGCACAATTTGCCCGAACGTTCCGTAAGGATTAAGATGCCAGAAGGAGAATTTGTCTCGTTGAAGTGTGCGGCTTTTCCGACGGCAATCCGTTAGCTGCCCATAAAGCGGGAATAAGCTTCGCTGTATCACTGCGCATGTAGCAGGTATTCGAGACACTTAATGGACGATTGATGCAGCGACACGTAGGATCACGTATATACACTTCGCAAGTGATACATGCAAAAGTATATACCTGTGGGTATAATGTGGTATTCGGGAGAAACGGAGAAAGAAAGTACGGGGGGGAGAAAGAGTGCGAGTACATCGGTTGGGTGTCATGGTCGCCAAAGGTCGTGGAATGATGTGCTCTCCAGCATTTAAAGGGGTACGCAGTCGGTGGATGGTGGTTCGAGGGTGTGCTTGCCACGTATAGACGGCGAGTGCGATGTACGATCTCAGTCAGGTTCAATGTACAGACGCTTCGAGCTATACCATATCGAGAGCGCCTGGGCTATGCAACCCTCTTCGCATCACCTCATTTCGTCCTCTCTGCCCGGTTCGCGAACCGCTCGAAGGCTGATGCTCTCTGGCGCAACCAAGCGAACAGAGGGGCGGCGGGGAGCAAGGGTTAGGGAGGAAGCTGAATCCTCTCTGCTGCCCAACTTTAGCTGGGGCAAAACACCCTCAGAGGAAGCAAACACACACACACACAAATACACCGAACCTCATACCAGTATGGATAAACGTGTTGTCTCTAGCGGAATATCTTTTCTTGTTGCGATAAGGGGTGGTTAGACTTGGCGCTGGTAGTGTCTCCGAAGACAGCTATATCTGCACGTAGATAGGTACGATCAGGAGGACGCATTGTTATCGATGACTCTACAACCAGTCAATTTCTCAGGATTAAACTGAGTTAGGAGGTGTTCACATAGGGTATATGATATATCTGCTGAGCAATGAAGAACACTTGGCACGTCATGAAAGCATTTTGGAGTCTACGTATGTAAAGGTCTTGTGTATGCTATTAGGGATTCATGATGAGGTAGCTTAGAGAGGAATTATTTGGGTTCGTGTTTTAATCTCTGACTAGCATCTGTACAAGATGTATGAGCACTAGAATCTTTATCAAATGGTCAACTTTAAGTTTTTGTATGTTGCACTTGGAGATATTCATTTTATGGTTGTAAAGTTACAAGGTAAATTAACGAACTCTTGAAATAGTAAATAAGGTTAGAAACTTGGAATCTTAGCGTCGGTGGTCGATACATCAAACGTTACAACAACTGCAGCTCTAGAATTAACACTAGACACTCTAGAGTCCAGCTAGGTCAATTACCTATCCACTTACTACCACACTTGTTCATGCATCCTCGAGTATGAATATTTGAGGTAAATTTTAAATGTTAAAACGAGTTGTCGAACACCGTCGATCGGAAGTTCTCACAGTGAACCTATGTTATTTTACTGACATTTGAATTTCATAATGATATTCATGGGGGTAAGTAATCGTATGATTTAGCACTTAGTTCAGTAAATATCAGATAAAAATGAAATTAAATATTCTCTCAAGCCTGACCTGACGAAGGACTCGTAAGAAATAATGAATACGTTTTAAAAGTTATATAATGAAGTCTCCGTTGATTTAAATAAAATTTAATACACGGTGGTTATTTAAGTCGTGGATTTTAAATTGATTAGAAAAATTGTGGGATTTAAATTGGTGACACCACGCGAGGTCTACAATTTCCCGAACAATATAGTAATAAAACAATTATTTCCTAAGGATATTGACAAATTTTTTTATTGTTTGAGGCATTCGTTTCTTTTGCTCCATGTCAGTCACTGAATGAGTTTTCGTGAGATATCGAATACCAGACTGTTCATGCCGATTTGTAACAACCGGTGAAACATTAACGATTTTCCACGAAGCTGTGCTCCGATCGATCTTGAATTTCGTACTCGGTGAAGACTCCAACGAGAAGCGTTAACCGTCTTTGTCGTCCTCACGATGCACCGGTTTGTTCACACGATTTTCCTCATCGTCCTGCCCCAGGAGGTCCGCGGAGGATTGATTACTGCTTCTCTTATCACTGCATCCACGGTCTTGATCTACGCTGTAGCAAATGTCGTATCGAGTAATGCGAGGGTGATGATCGATTCCCAAGAATTATCTAGTCTCTCCTCTCTCTCTCTCTCTCTCTCTCTCTCTCTCTCTTTTTTCGCTCTTCCGATGATTTTATTTCACGCAATTAATCATTTCGCTCGGCAAGGAAAAAAATTCAAAGTTTTCCATTTATAAACGGGCATAAAAAAAAAAACTCTAATCACGCGAATGGTCGGACTTCACAGCGATTTTTTATAATTTAACTTCTTCAATTAAGGATCTCTCCGACCTCGTGATCGCCTAATGAACCGAACTTTGCCAAACTCGTATCACACTTTATATGTATATCCGCATCCCCTAACGAACTTTATTTTACACCCTCACCGAGAACGAGGACCATTAACGACCTTCACGGTGTTTCGTATTTTTTTTTTTTTTTTTAATATTGCCATTGCATGGCGATAAACGCTTTTATCCTCATACGGAATTTTCATGCCAGACGTTTTCGATGGAACAATGAATGAACGATGAGCAGCCAGCGCTTCGTATCGTCGGTTATTCATAACGAGTGCGGAATAATATTGATCGACAGGCAGTCGCATCGTATACCACGTGGACAATGATTGTTCCCAACAACTATAAAAGATAAATTTTGTTCTCAATTACTCGACCAACCCCTTTTATTTTGCAGCGTTCATAATTTTCTTCCCCTCTAATCCGTCATTCCCCCTGTATTATTTATTTCCACGTGTGATATGACATATCGAGATTGAAGAGTATTTATCATTGGTCCGAATAGTAAAATACGTGAATGTAAACGTCCTTCGAGTATCGTGTGAAGCTTGATTACGGTCATTAAATTTTATGCCATACAGTCACGGGGTCGATGAGGGGAGAGGATTATTGATGACTGACAATTGCGTGCCTTCGAAAAGGAACACTTTTTTTTCTTGTTCTCGCGGTCGAAGCCACCCTATAGCTCGCATCACCAGCACCAGTTGCAGCGGCATCGGGAGTTAACTAATAGACATAATTATTCCAGAAGAGGGTGTCCTCTCTTCTACGCCCCTGTCCACGTCTGCCGCATACTTTAATACAATAGAAACGGAGAGCAAAAGCCCAGTAAGGGCAATAAATGAGCAAAGAAGGTCCGCTGATAAAAACGCGAATCGAGGAGAAATTTGGGTGCAAGGACCCTTTTTTGTAAAATTAATGGTGCCACGATCGGGGAAAAACACGGCGAAAGACGATAATTTTCGTAAATTGTTCAGTTTGTCGAACCGGGCAAGAAAGAAGAAGGAAAGAGGAATGATGCTGGGTGATGGAGGGAGGTACGTTTTGGGTAGCGAATCGTTACTCCCAGCACATTAGAGGAGTAAATGAGCTTTATTTGTTTCTGTACGAACGACGTGTAACGTCACCGAGGGGGTCGTGTCAATCTGCCAAATGGCCCATCAAAGTGGATAATTTTCCGTTTTCCCGGTCGAATCACAAAAATTTTTTTGGATACGTAGGATTTCTTTCGTACTCTCCAATTTATATGTCATCTCGGGATTCGTCTTAGTTTCCTTTTTACGAATTTGAGATGAGAAGCTAAAAGTTCGTAAAGTTAAAAGTGGATGAGTCAGAATGCTATCGATTATTACAGACATTTAAACATTTTCTACACTTTCTTCGTCCTTGTAGATTAATCTTTGTTTTCATAAAAACTATTTTTTTTTTTTCGAAATTTTCGTGTTAAATTCAAACAGTTATATCTCGAGAACGCTTTGATCGCTGGTGCCCAAATTTTGCCCATAAATGAGCCAGTACTTTTAGATTTTATAGTATTTTGAATTTTTTGCAAAATGTCTGTACTCGCTTTAACTTTCGTGAATTTACCACTATCGAGTGAGAACATTCTACATAAATATACATTATACATTATACTCATGTACAGTATTGAGTTTGAAAATAATTGGTAAATTTGTTTAGATTTTCTAAAACTTTGCATTTTTTTATATTTTGAATGTTCATGGAAAATGATATGCTTGCACTAACTTTCGCACATTTTATAATATCGAGACAGCTCTCGTGACAAAAATAAGCCAGGGGAAACAATTGTTTGATAAAATCTTAGTTCATTATAAGATCAATTGATGATGTAAGTAATGATTATTTCTTCAATGGTATTGATTTAGTCGAAAATCGGCGGACATATTTCGAAGTTGAAAACATAAAATTACTTCGAAGTAACATTCAAAATTTTTAATTAGTGAAACCGAATTCAGGAAAAAAACGTCCAAATAAGAAACTTGCATATTGCTTCCTCATGATTTTATGTTGACCACAAAACTTCCTCTATGAGTAAGCCAAGATTAGAAATCCGACTTCCTCACACAGAGAGAGAGAGCTTTGTCATCGAGATGAAATAATGAGGAAGCAATGTGCAAGTTGCTAATTTGTACACTTTTTTTTCTTTAGTTTTTTTTTTTCAATATTACGCAGTGTCCTTCGCCTTTTACGAATCCCATGCCCTGACCCCTTATCCCTTGGAATTTGGAAATTCCATTTTACTCCTTGAGATTCCACAGATTGTTATCCGCAGCTACTGTTTCGTTACGTAGAGCTGTACATAGAATTTACACGGAGGTCACAGTGAAACTGCCCATTGATTGCCAAAAAATTTGAATCTATCGAAAATATTTCTGGGTATATTTTTTTTCCCGTGACGAAGACCTCAATCTGCATGTAAATACGAAGAACCGGTCGAGCTCATCAATTTTCCGAAATCAGACAGGATAAGGAAAGAATTAGGACGAAGTTATTGGATGATTTCGCGATGAAGCTATTTCCAATTAAAACTACACCCCTGGCCTCGCGCGCCACGTTCCCGGCTTAATGGTAAATTCATGAATCCACAGTGAGAAAGCTGAAACGCGTTGGAGCTGGAGGTTAGATATGGCAATTGGGAAATGATGCAGTCAGCCAAAATATATAAATATAATGTACGAATCTGAACGTTCATTAATCACTCGAGAACCCTAAATCGAATGGGTTTTCGCGTTCTTCCTCTTTCGTTCCTTGCTGTATACGGGTATACGCACCGAAACACACACGGAAATATACCACGCATGCAATACCATAACGCTAATCAAAGAGCTGATGGGATGTTCGCTCCGCTCGTCCCAGTTGTGACGGTCCGTGACCCCGCACCAATAATCACAATTATCCAGCCATCCATCAGAGACCACGGCGGATAAGCGTCGGGAAGTGTCCGAATTATTTCCAGCACTGGGCAAGAAGGGCTCGGTTCAGCTGGAACTTCCTTCCAATAATTCTAACGACCGTGGCAGTCCAGAGGAGAAAGGTTTTTCTCGAACTCTCTCGTCTCCTGGCGTTCTCGCAATGTTTGTGAAAGGAACGAGAAAGAGGAAGGAAAAAGACAAAAAGAAAAGGTTTCCATTGCTTGCAACGTTGACGGAAAAGAGGGGTTCGTCTCTCTCGTATGAGTGTGACGAATGAGGAGTGATGTTCCCATTCGCTTGTAGAGGCAAAGACGTTTCGTCCAACGAGGGAGCAATCGCGTGAGAGTGACGAGATGCGACTCTTTTCCTTTTGCGCTGTTATCGTTAGAGGATGAAGAGGGTTTCCTTATTCCGCAGCCCGTGTGGAAGGCCGCCAAGGGGTTACGAGACTCCGTGATAGAGGACTAATATACGGAGAGATTGACGCCATCTGATTGGCCCTGACAGGTTCTAATGGAAAAGATATGTTTTCGATATGCGTGCTCCGGCAGGAGATGACATTTTCCGTTCTATCGGGTCTTGTATCTGGGACACATATTCTATTTCCTGAGAAAAGCTCGAATTTACCGTTCGACGGATGCAGAGTGGATGTGTCGAGTTGTTTCTTCTCTTACAGTCTGATACATGAACTACTTCACACTGTGCCTGCGTATCTATGTTGACTGTCTGAATGATTTTGGGAAAGTCAACTCTTGTTTCTTTGTTGAAGAACACGGGCAAACATTGCTGCATTCGGGTTGCGTCGTTAGGATTGTTTGGCCCCAATAATTGCGGAGTAAAGTTCTTGAGAAGCCGAGTTGAGTTGGTATCCAAGGTCAACTTATTCGACCTGTTTTCAAACAATCGCAGGCCTGATTCAATGAAGTGCGTGATAAGAGCTGACTTGTCGCATCCAACGTGATGTGAGAATGACAGATGACTCAAAAAAATTGGGTAAATAAAATGGCATCCCGATAAATGGTTGAACGCAGTAGCCTTGAGTATTCAATGGAACGTTATGAAATTTTGCGAATCTCAAGCAAGTGGACATTGAAATTTTGCGATCGAATTATTGGGAAATCGATGGGATTACAAGAGATCGTCCGAGGTTGAGTCAGAGCAAATGGGTGATCATAGAGAGATGATTGAGTCTCTCGTTCTCCAGGCCCATAATCGGTTATCTAGAATTTCCACTGGTGTCTTTCTTCGACGTTTCTCACTTGCTTCATTTCTCCGATTGTCGTAGCAGAATATCAGCAGAAGCGCGGTTAAAGATGAAAGATGAATGCGAGATTGGCCTAGACGTTCCGGTTTGGTGCGCTCACTCGGCCGGATATGGGATTTATATTGCCGTTCTTGGCTCCGCAACGTTCCGCGTTTTATAGCGTTCGACTGTAAACTTCGAGCCGGTCGCTCGATTTTTTGCAAAGCCACGATACTTTCAAGACACGGTGGATAGCACGGAGATTTGAAAGGGCTCCGTGAAGCCGCCACTGGCTTGGGGGCATCTTTTATTCCGCTTCTCGTCTTACCAATGTATTCACAGACCTTCTGGCTCATGGACTCGCGGGTTATTCCTTTTACCTTTACCACGTATCGTGTACTACTCCGTACGCTCGCATACGTATGTGCTTGGAGCTATATATGCCAACTGTAGTATTCCCCTTTAAGGAAAGGAGATCCGTTTTACTGAGATTTTTCAAAGTGAATTTTCATGAATTATTTCGTGCCAAAACAGTAGGATCTATTCAAAAGTCCTTTTGCGTACATATTTATTGATATTTTTTAGGCTTATGAAAATTTTTAAAAGACACATTTCGTTGAGTCGTACTAGCTTGGCACGCGCTGGACCGCAAGTGGCAGCATTTCAGTGGTACCCACGATTGCGCCCGTTTGACTGATCTGAAACAAAAAATTCAGGTACATTTTGGCTTGACCCTTTATAGCTCGTAGCTCAATCGCATTGAAAAAATAAAAAAAATCACAAAATAGCGCCACTATAACGATTTTTTTTTTCTATTTAGAAGCTTTTAAAATTCATTATCGTGAAGCCATTTTGTGATTTTTAATTTTTTTCATTGCAAATCGAGCTACGGGCTATAGAGGGTCATCTGACAAATCAAAATATACCTGGATTTTTTGTTTCAGATCAGTCAAACGGGCGCAATCGCAGGTACCGATGAAAGACTGCTTCTTGTGGTCCACGGTGCATCAAACGAGTATGACTCAACAAAATGTCTTATAAAAATTTGTATAGGCATACAAAATATCAAAAAGTATGTACGCAAAAAGACTTTTTAAAAGTTCTTTCTGTTTCAGCATGAAAAATTCATGAAAATTCATCTAAAAAATCCGGCAAAATCTCCCCCCTTAAGTACGAACTCCATGCGTATGAACAAGTGATTAAGCAAGCACACCATTGTAAAGCTCTTTGCTGGAACGAGATAGGCCTCCGTGTCATCTCTTCTATCCCTTGATGCTTTTGAGATAAGTTACACTGAATAAGTTGACTCTCCTCGGGGACTTCATGTATGGAATTATAACGGATGCCAACTTCCGTACCTCTCGGCAGTTATATGAGGTCAGTAAACTTTGCTATTCTTAAAGTAGTCCTTGTGGCAGACTAGTCATGTGATCGACTATTTTGGCCATAAAATTGTTGGAAAAAGCTACAGAATCTGATAGCACGTAAAAATAGTTTTCCAAATGAAGACCATTCAAGGATAATTGGCTATCGTTAGCTGCTGGGGGCGATACAAATTCCGTGGAGCGTCCGTAAAATCTCACTCTCAACGAAACTACGATAATGGGGAAAAACGGAATGCAACGGATACTCAGCAAAGGAGCTCGAGCATTCAGTGGCCGATGAGGGACAAATGTGCGCATACTTCAACGATATATCAGCCACGTGCAAGGATGACTCTGGTTATCCCCTTGTCATGAATGGTCGAGCTTTCGTCGGTATCGCATCTTGGAATCCCACATCTTTGTTTCAGTATTGGACCGCCCATTGTGTTTACCGAGATACTGCGCACAGCACTTAATGGATCTCGGAGAAAAGCATCATTGCAATATTTACACCGACATTGCGGCTTAAACGTAATGTCATGTTTTAACAAAGTGAAACATTGTGAAACAATGCAACCACACGTCAGTTAATACTTTCCAAGTCAGCTCACTCTTGTTCGATCAATTGTATAACAAAGATTGTAGCGCGAGTCTAAAGAAATGTGGCTTGTAACAAATACACGAATTGTCTACAGATGAATATAATTTATTTTAATTCTTTATTCGATCGTTCTCTCCAGTCATTCTCCGCAAAAGGAAATGCGATTGAAAATGCGGGGCTCATTTCTCGTGTTAGCCTCTCGTAATGCTCTTATTATTCAAGAGGCAACTCTGAAAGGTATGGATGTATCATTTTGTGATAAGGTATAACTATCTCGATGGCCAAGACAATGTAAAAAATAAAAATTGTTTTTTTTTTCACGGCATATTTATATTCCTCTGGAATATGCGAGATGAAATTCGTTGAGCCAACACAATGAGGCTTCATATCTTTCTACTCTCCTCAGTCGTTGCGTCACTATATGAGGCACGGAAAATCCATAAAGTGCTTTCCGGTGAATTTAGTATAAGCGAGAAAAAAAAAAAAAAGAAGAGAAAGAAAAATCACGAGACCATGTTCGATACAAGCGAAATAGCCTATTTCGTAGAGAACGTACACCGCCATCTCGATCCCCCATGAGCTCTTTGCTGATATCGTATCTCCATTTGCTTATTTATGACTTCAATGAAAATAACAAAAGCTTCGCTATGGAATTTTTTTTAGCTCTTCGAGCTAAGGAGGTGAATGCTCGATGAGTCTGTGAGATCGAATATACAAAAATGTAGATGTGAAAAACAAGACAAAGAATATTGCAAATAATAATGTCACGATGAAATAATTAAAATATATATTTAATTTATATTTTATTCGTTTCATCTATTTATTTCATTTATTCAATTGATTCGGTCAAAAAAATAGGGGAGTTATGCGTTTCACTGAAATCAGCTGATCTGGATGATTATCGATATTGCTCATGTTCTCATAAACGGCACATAATTATTTGAGTAAAATCAGGACATCGATTCTGCGTATCGTGACTTGTATGTCTTTGACCATAAATAATTATGATCGGATGCAAACTTGTGGTGATAATAGTTCGTTTGTAATTATCGAAACGTCGCAACTGATTGATCGCACAGCACTTCACGCGGTTATTCGCAGCTCACTTCACGCCTCGCGAGCTCTGACAAGCGTAACCCTACAGTGTGGTAGTGTTTACATTTTTTTTTCGTATATTGAAGTTTGTGTTCTCTATGATTCGAAATTTGAGGGTTATGTTACGTTTTTTATAGTTGCTGGCAATTGACAATCTTTGAAAAGAATGAAATAGAAAGTAATTAAAAACGATTAGGAAACGTATTATAATAATTTAAAAATCATTTACTCTGCTTTCGGGAGGAGTGTCAGCAATGATGAATCATATTAATTTGCAGAAAAAACAAAATTATCCGCTAAAAAATCACTTTTAACAAAAATCGCTGTATCAGATATTCATTGCTGTGTCTCGTACATCGAAAGTATTACGCACGACCGATTAGTTTTTATTTTCCTCAAAAAAAAAAAAAAAAAAATAGAACAACCCCTAAACGTATCACATTGTGAAAGCGTATACGGTGCTTATTTTTTTATTCTGTATTTCTTTCTTATTTTCTTCTTTCACAAACATGATATCCGGCCACATATCGTATTACACAAATATCCTCGACTTCCTTATGAATTCATGGCACATTGATCATAAATGTATATGTATACCTCCAAGAATCATTTTCCCCTTTATATTGAAACAAATGACGGTTCATTTAACGTACAATAGGTATTTCTCGACAATTTCGAATGAAAGATAGGAACCAAAAGATCTCGGCAATGCCGAGAGGAGTCCAATTTCATGGTTCCTTTCGTTCTCGTCACACACGTCCGCGTTGACTCGTGTCTCGCAAGCTCGATTACTCCCCCAGCAACCACAAATCACACTGCCGCGAGTACAAAAAAAAAAGTATATATACATATACATGTATAAAAAAACAAGGGAGGAACGCTTATTTTCCCTTGACGAATGTATACTACATTTTTTTTTTCTTACTTTCATATCTGCATGAACAATTGTTTTATTATTCATGCGGGAAGTGTATAAAAAAAATTTGTTTGATTTTTGCGGCCGAATGAAAGACATTTTGACAATATAGATAAAGGAAGATAAAAAATAAATGAGACACACGGTTAAATCTATCGATTGGATTCGGGAAAAAAAAAAATGTTGATACGATTTAAAGAGTAAACGACGATTCATTCGATATCCGTGGGAAATTGGATTGGCAAGAGACCAAGGAAAAACATATTTATACGAATATGGTGTGTAACTTTCATACATTGGCTTTGCTCATGACGTCGATCTTAACCCCCTCGCTGATACGAGCTAAAGAAAAAATATCATCTCGTACGTGTATATACTTATTCCTATATTTTTTCCGATACTTTTCCGGATCGTTGTGCGCAACGCACTTCCATCCTCCTGATCCACCGATAATGTTTACCATATCATTCGTAATACATGAATATTGAAGATTAGGATGGTTAAAAAAAAAGAAAGTTTTCTTTTATTTCATTTCTCATTGAAATTGGGATATTGTTGCTTTGATAGGAAAAAAAAAGTGTCGGTAACGCGATCTTTTTTCCAACCCTCGTTCTATGTTTTACACGCCCCTGAAATTATCGAATTTCGAAAAATATCTCACTTGAAGATAATTTTAAAATAATTTTTCATCAGATGGTGCTCCCATAGCACTTACATCAAGGAACACGGCCTCGTCTTTTCGCGAGTGGCTAAACGGAAGTATATAATGACGTGATCCTCATTATCCCGCTGAATCCACCACGCGAAATTCAGAATATATTTACAATTATTTAGTAAACGAGAATATTGCGCATAAAACGCTTTACGTGGTCCAAACGGCTCAGCTAACTCGATAGTGATCGGCGTTAGTCATTTTTTGGCTTCAATGCTTCCCTATCTAACCATGTGCAGCTTCAGATCTCTGCCAATAAACAATGAGCGCGCGAATAAAACGACAACAATAAATATCTCGAACATTCGATAATGCGCGCACTGATTTGTTCGATAGGAAAAGTGTGCTGGCTCGGTATAATAGTGAACTCAAAAAAGTTGAAGCGAATTGATCATTTCTCGTAAAAATTCAAAATTTAAAATCACTCAAAGTTTTCGAAATTCGTAACCCATTTACCAGTTATTTTCAAACTCAGTACCGGACATTATAGTATCCCCTAGCTTATCGATGTGGAAAGTGCTTGCTCGGTAGTGGTAACTGCACGAACGTTAGCCACTTCACATAATTTTTTAAAATTTCAAAAAATTCCAAATTTCAAAAAATCCTAACCCTTTGATCGATTATCGTCGAATTCAATACCAAACATCATTGTCCCCTAGCCTACTGATGTAAGAAGTTTCGATGCGGTAGCTGAAGATTTACAAAAGTCAAGAGTGCAGATATTTTTTGAAAAATTCAAAATTCTACAAGACCTTCAATTTTTGAACTATTTTCACAAAAATTCTAACAAACGATGGGGGGCTTATTGCCCTACTTATGCGCAACATTTGGGTACGATCGCTCAAGACGTTCTCGAGATATAACCGACTTTTTGCATATTTGGAACATTTTAAGCACTCCAACATGAGTCTCGATTTTTTTTCCCCATGAAAACAAAGCTTCCTCTATGAAGAAGCAAAAAGGGCTTAAGCAAAAAATTTCTCATCGGAGCTTTGGACATCGTAAAACCATCCAAATATATCAGGAACAGTAAAAAAAAGGATCTGCACAATAAATTTCCCCATACTCTTCAATTTTTATTAATACACGAGACAGTCCTTGTTCCTTAAAAAAAATGTGGCTTTCAATTAAACGCAGAAATGAGAATTGAAAAAAAAAAAAAAACATGTAACAATATACGAAGCTGCACGGGAATGTTATACTATCTCGGTATTATTTCATATTCTGCTGATTCCTGCAGTTGAATTGCCTCGTGAGATCGTTTTGGGAGAATTTGCGACGTGGCATTCGCACAAAGACGAAAAGTGCTCCTCCCTTATGCGGCCACCGTGATTCATTTCGGGATTGCACTGAATCCCCGACCGATAGGGATGCTCAAGGGGCGAGCGCGCGGAGAATGGGCCAAGTGAAATGGGAAACCTGCCGGACCGGGAGGTTTATAGAAGGAGTCAAGTGAAATAAGTCACCGTCCTTGGTCGTTCGTCCAATTAATAAAACGGCTGACACCGGGTGAAATAGTATTAAATCTGTTACAGCTTGGGCACAACCGCTCGTCCGTTACGGAGATTAGAGGGCTTTCGGTAATTTCGTGAACGAATGCTGACGTCGTTTCCCGTTGGCTCGTGAAAGAAGCGAGGAAGAGCGGCCCGGGATTTCTCGAAAGGATGTTCCAACCAGGAAACCTCCCTGAGTTCCGAAGACAACGGTTCCAGAAGCTGGCCAGTTACAGCAGATATCTTCGGGGTCGAAGGTAAACGTCAGCTGTAGCAACCGACGAGGTTTCTCAGTGGATTGGATAGCTACTACTACTACTACTACTGTAGCTATACTAGCTGCAGAGTTATCTGTCAAGGGAGATTTTTTCTTTTCAAATTATAGTTTTTCCAATCGTACAATGTCCTTTACTCTTTACGTAACCCATCAACGTGACCCGTTAGCCCATGAAATTTACATATTTCATTCAATTCCTCTAGACCCTTTCAGAGTATTGGCACGACTTCCTGTATCCTATTTTGACGAGGGCACGGGTAAACTGTGGAAATCCGGACCCATACAGTTGGCTGAGTTTTAGTTGCATTAAACTCTTTTCCCATACTGAGGAGCTCAACACTGGGTTTATCGCGTAGAAATCGATAAGAAAGGTCGAAAAGATACATTCATTTCCGGTCATTTTCTTCCCGCACATTTTCTTCTTTCATTTCTTCAGCTCGATTTTTTGCATACCCTCCTCTTCGATCCCCTATATATATATATATATAAATTCTCCCAAGACTCGCTCCTTATCGTCCCACACAAGTGCAATTTCCCTCACGATCTTCGACGCCATCGGGGAGCCTGACCTGTTCGCTTCTAATTGAGCTTTCCTTGCATCTGTGTTATTTTTTTTTCCTCTACCGCTTGTCATCGACCCTTCTACATTAATTTTTTCTGCTCTCTCTGGGGCGTTTTTTTTTGCGCCTGACGAAGAGCGGCAAGAAAAAAAAACTGTTGATTCTTTCTGCCACAGCTTTCGAGAAACTACGGCTCTTAGTTCCTAGTAAAATCAACGTCGAACATGCAAAAATGGTTTCAGCACGTTTTCGAAGCTCAGCCAAGGTTATTATGACTTTTTGTTGCTTAAATAACACACGTCTTTGATGCTTGAAAAAAATACAAGTCGCAGATTTATCGGAGGTTATCCTAGTTTTGGGCAAGAGGCCAAAAAGGTACTTTTTGATAACTTTTTTCATCTGATTGGGCAACAGTCAGAAATTTTCTTAATTTTTCGACAAGGATTTTCGAAAGTAAAATTACGAAAAGTTTTGCAAATTTATTTTTTACACTATTCATTCTCTTTGGAGTTATTATTCGTTCGAAAAAGAGCCTGAGAAATGTCCTTGGTCTATAAGATCGATCTGTCTCGCGCTCGTGCCCCTGAATATAAAAGTTGTTAATCATAATGACACGTGGCAGAGTGTCCATCGAGGATGTACAAGAGTGAGAGTGAAGAGCGAGAAAGACGAAAGATAGGACCATTTTCAGGCTAATCTCTCAGCACGTATAAAATCGCTCGAAATGACTTTTAACCCTCGCCGAGAAAAAAAAAAAAATCCCGAAGATTTCCGCACCATAAATCTACGTACCGTTTGATTTCATGGGCCTTGAAGCCTATGACGATCTATCAACATCAACCGGGAGATTGAGATTTTGCACTTTTGACAAACAGAAAACTGCTGCCACACTTGTCTCTCCCCTTCTAAAAAAAAAAAAAAAAAAAAAAACGATATGTATATACGTATGTGATATATCGTCGTGAACTCTTCGGATGTTTAATATATTCAAAAATTTCTTCGTGCTCTCGCTCCATTTCACTCCGCACATTTCGAATCGTGGCGTTCCTTTGGGCGTCACGTGCTAGCGTTATTATCTGTCAGGGCAACATAGAGGGGTGTGACATCACATTACCCCATCGTATTTCCCAAAACTATGCGAAATACGTCGTCGATTTTCTTTACACGACATGCACCGGTATAGGAAGTATCAAATTTCGTATAACAGTCCCCCAGCTGTGCTGTATCGTTAACGAAAAGTTTGCGAATATAAAAACGGAACAAGTTTCATTCCCTCTTGCTGGAGGGTGCAGTTCCGGGCACATACTCGGAGTTGAACTCATTAGGTATTTTTTTTTTATTTTTTTTTTTATACGAGCTTCTTCCAGGCTGTCAGGTTTTCCAGGGTCTCGTTAAAGCGCGTGGATTTTGACGAAAAAAAAAACGAATGTACCACCGTTCGTGCGAGGGTTAAAAATATTTGAGGGTTGATGGAAAAGAGTGGGAATTGCTTGGCGAAATAAAAATTATCAGGGCGCTAAAGTATTATTCGATTTGTGTAGTTTATTGTCAAAAATTTGACACTATTGACTGGTTGCTGTTGGATATGGATTGGATATGTACTATTAATACTCCAAAATCGTCTATTAAAACTTTACTGATCTCTGTTAAAATTTGAACGGTAAGTCATGAAACTTTAGTAGTTACTATTCAAGCTTCAATAGTTACGATTTAAACTTGGGTGCACTGTTGAAACTTTATTTGAGGTCATCCAAATTTTATTAATCGCTATTGACATTGCATAGTTACTGTTTAAAATTTAATAGTAATACTATTGAAACTTTGATAAGTGTTAAGACTTTGGAAGAGCTTTTTCAAAATTCGGTCTTTATTCAGAATCAGGCACTATTGAAACTTGAAAAATTACGATTGAAACTGAAATTTAAAGTCATCAGTAACTATGAGAGTTGCTACTGAAATTTTAATAGTTACCAATTACACGTTGACAGCTACTATTTTAAATTTCGTTAGTTACGATTTAATCTTATAAGCAGATGCACTATTGAAATTTTAATAGCATATATTAAAACTTTATGGGTCACCATTGGCACTTTAATAGTTACGGTTGCAACAAGTTTAATGGTTATTAATAAAACTTTAAGAGCATTTATTCAATCTTAATTAGATACAACTGGAAATTCACTAATTAGGGCTGAGCTTAAACTTAGATATCAGTAACTATTAAAATTACTACTGAAACTTGAAAAATTGGCAAATGAATATCTAAAACTAGTATTTAAATTTCCATAGTCACGATTTAATCTTATAAATAGATTCACTATTGAAACTTTAACACTTACTACTGAAACTTCGATAGTTAAGAAAGAAATATTGGAAGTTATTGTTGGAGTTTCAAAGGTTATTATTTCAATTCTTATGGTATTGGAAGTTTGATGGTTATTATTAAAAATTTAAGAGCGTCTATTCGAACATTATTAGTCAGTATTGAATTTTGAATAGTTGTAACGGAAACTTTAGTGGTTACTATAAAAAAAAATGAAAGCTAGTACTATTCAAATCTCCAGTCATTATTTAAACATGAACAAATGCACGATTGTAACTGTAATGGTTACTAATAAAACGTCAATATCTACTGACAGAGTTTCAATAAGGTACGATACAAAATTCAATAGTCATACTAGGATTGATTTATACTATAGACCCTTTAGTAGTTATCATTGACAATTTATCAGTACAACGAAAACTTCAATAGGCATTATTATTCAAATTTGAATAGTTCAAATTTGAATCGAGTACTAATCATGCAAATTTTAACAATTACTATTCACACTACAATAGTCTCTATTCAGATGGTTTTTTTTTGTTTGCATTGAGGCAGAAAGTTCTGGCGACTACAGAGTAAAGACTAAAAAAATCGGTAAATTGGTAGAAATACAAAAGTAAAATGAAATTTGCGATCGCTGTATATTTTATTGTAAAATTAAATTGAATTAAATAAGCATTTTACTCACCGATGAACGATTCCCTGAAGATGTATGTGATTCAGGGCAGACACGAGTTGCCTGGCGTAACATTTAGCTATTGTCTCGTCAAGATGTCCAGCGGGTTGTTTTTTAATGTGAGTATACAAATCACCTCCAGTTGCGAGTTCCGTCACGAGATAATACGAGGAATGGCACTGTAAATGAAGATTTAAAATGTTCACTGGCATATTACGTAGACAAAAAAAAAGTGATTTTATTTGATTCGTAGGATTTTGGATCCATCATTTTTTATTTAGGGGAAATTTTTTATCGATCCTGGATGCGAATCCAGGATCGATAAAACTCGATTCGAGTAATTTTCTTTCGTACCGAAAATCTATGTTAAAATTCGTAAAAAGTAATTTTTTTAACTTTCAAATATTAAAATATTTCACCGATATTTATTTCTCTTGTTGCTGTCTAGTGAACAAAAGCTCACGCAAAACCGGTGGAATGTGAGCCAATATGGCCTCATCAAATTATTATTATTTATTATTTTTATTATTTTTTAAATTATTATTATTACTATTTCAAGACTTTAAGAAAATCCTTATAACGTGACGTTTATAAAGTCTTGAAAGAAACAATTAATAATTGGCTGAGGCAGTACTCGGATGAGCAATCGAAAAAAAAAAACGCTGAGTACACATATTTTGCAACAGTCATGACAACTGTGACCATGGTGCAACCATATCGGTAGTCTCTTTTGCCAATTAGTGAAAAATTTCGGTTCAACAATTTGTGTTTATCCATTTGTTATGATAAACCACGATATTGGGTTCTGGTTTTCATAACATGCTTCATTAAAATAAATATATATCGAACAGACGAAATTTTATTATTGTATATATACGAGCGACTAATGAAAATCATGTTTTGGATACTCCGATTCCCATCTCATTCGTAATCGAATTCTCTCATTGTTAACCCTCATTGTATTCACGACAATTGTATATTATGGTGAAGTTTCAAGTGAAATGAACGAGGCGCTCAAATATGGCTGAATTTTGTTAATGCGTTCGGACAAAGCGTTCCTACATTCCGGAAATGCCTATTTTCGAAGTGAAACAAATAATTTCCCATAATTAGTCAGAATTTTTTTTTCTGTATTGCACGAAATTGTTTATTTAGTTCCATAATCGCCATGTTTGTTGAAATTTTGTAAAATTAACGCCCACAAATTTTGTACGTGAAATTATAAAAATTTATGAACCTTCGACTACGAATACAGAAAAGACAACTTAGAAAATTCACTGTTCTCTCTCAGTTGACCTCATAATTGGGAAAAAATTGGTGAAAATTAAAATAGTTTCTTTGAAAAAAAGAAAATATTTACTTTCAGGCCTTTCACTGGGTGATTGAAAATATTTGCTTGAATCCCCCAACGGATGGAAAGTCTTTCAAAGCCAATTATTATTTTCTTCGAGTACTTTTTTGCAATAAAAAAAAATTTGATACGATCGAGTCAAACGCGAGACAGTCTCAATCATATTTGTATCCCATGCAGGAGTTTTGAGGGCTTTTGATATGAGAATAATTTTATTGAAACTTAAAATATATCGGAGAATATTGAATAACGATTATCAGGAGAGCAAGCTCGAAAAAAAACCGGTTGTCTTTTGGAGTTGAAACGTTGGCAAAAAAAAAAAAAAAAAATCGTCGACTAAATCCCCAGAGGGTTAGGGTCTGACGTAAGTCGAGTTACCGTGGAATGCCTCATATATATTTTACGACTTGGCATCGTCGAGCTTATATGCAGTCGCAGATGCTGCAAAATACTCGGGGTGAGATGGGTACAGGCTGCAAAGTGTCTAATACGGTTTCCAGATCCCGTATCATCTCATCCCCACGTATCAACATCTCGTTCTCTCTCTCTCTCTTTCTCTCTCTCTATCTATCTCTCTCTCTCTCTCTCTCTCTCTCTCTCTCTCTCTCTCTCTCTCTCTCTCTCTCTCTCTCTCTCTTTCTTTCTCTTACTATCTTACTCCTATACTTTGGCGAGATTATTACGTGAAAACGAGTGAGATATCGGGATTCCACATTTATATTGATATATATATCTGTATAATATGATTTTGCTTATCGGTACGACTTCCACCCCTCCGTCACACTTAGGATGAGAGGCGAAACCAATCCAGCATAACCGGCTTTACCGAACAGAGGGATCCTCATGAATGACGCTGATCCTCTTATTGTTCGTAGCTTTTTTTTTTTTTTTTTTCTCTCGTCGAGCCTGGAGACTATCGAGAGTCTCAGACCTTCCGAAAATACCTTGGGTTGTTTCGACAAAAAATGCAGAATTTTTCATCTTAATTTACTGAAATTTATTTGGACTATTTCTGGATGTACGTGTGAAATTTTTACCCGAACATATCGGGTAAAAAAATGAAAATCCAAGTATCTTAATAATACGTCAGCTGAGTCTAAAAACTAGAATTATATTTCGACACGGTCTCCCTTTCGGGAATCGATATGTCGTAGCCAGAAACAGGAAGACGCGCGTGTGTGTGTGTGTGTGTGCGTGTGAAGTCTTTGAAAAAACGGTGTCACGTTGCGTGTGATTTTCTTTCAATCTAAAAATCAAAGCTACATGCCGGATAGACTTGGTTTTTCTTTGATCTTTGTTGCAATTATTGTTTCCCTTAAACCTACGAAACGATTTATCGCAGGTTACCCGGCACCGCTTTGTCGCTTCAAGCTTCACCTCGAACGAGGGGTTACAAAAAACGAAATTTCATCGACCAATAAAATCGAGGCAGATTTCCAATTCGAATGAACATTCGGAAAAATGGTAGTAGGAATATTTCATGGAGGTACATAGCTAATGGAACAGCCCTGGGATGTGGGCTGAAAATTAACAAAGATGGAGTAAGGGTCCTTTAGTAAAGCTATGGAGCCACCTCTTCACTCTAAAAAAAAACCAAAATTGTTTTTTGCTTGGAAAATGTGGAGGAAGTCTCGAGGTCTCGCGATTCGCAATGTGATCTAAAATTACTGGAACAACTCGCCAGCAAATGAAGAGGGAGTATGAAATAATGTCGCGCAATTAGACTCGAGCAGCAATATTACTCTTCAGTTATTGGTAGACTCAATCAGTCCATCAGATTCCAATCAGCAGGTGGAAGACGAACACACGGAAATGTATTAGGAAAGATAAGATCCAATTGTTGCAGGTAGCTTAGTCCGGTGTGAGCTTATCCTCATGAATATAACCGAGTTCGAGTTGCGGCTCGTAAATAGGACACCTAGTATCGAATCAAATTTGGCCTAATCGAGTGAACAGCCGTGCGAGTTCGTGGGACTCATTGAAATATAATTTTCTCTATCCTCGTAAAATCTCACTGGTATGTGAAATTTTCTAGGTCCTTTTCACGCATCAGGATTTCACGACGCGCCAAACATCGATTAGTCCAGCTGGATGGATATATTTTAGAATGAAAAAAAAAAAGAATAATAGAGCTCAATGAGGATTCTGTTTTTTTTATTCGCCTCCGAAAAAATTTCGTTGTATACACCGACGATCCGATTCAACGACTCGTAGCATCGAGTGGGATCGTGTTTACCTTGTGTATTGTCTCGTTAAATTTGTAATTTGGTCGGATTCGGGGAATCCCTTTTCGGCGATTGAACGAATAAGTGGTGGGTTTGGCTTTGTTCGTCAAAAACACACGAGACCTCATCATCAGCGACGATCCAATTAATTTTCTGGATGGGGATTGGAAAACTGGACCCTCCTATAATTGCGGAAATCCGGACCCGTTGATTCCATTATATTTCCTCCCTTTGGAATATCGAATTACACTTTTCCCGCAGTTCGTTCAATCCGCTAGCCACTCGTCGATCGGTCTCTCTCTCTCTCTCTCTCTCTCTCTCTCTCTCTCTCTCTCTCTCTTTCTCTTTTGCTTTCTCACTTTCACGTGTTTACCCTTGTATGTATTCATTGCGCCAATTCGTATCAATGATTTTTCCCTAATTGGAAAAGTATTGGACAGTTATATGCGAGCAGAGGTTTCATTTGAAACTGGCTGTCGTTGTCGAATTGCAAAAAGAATTATTTATTTTATTGATAGATTTATTTGATAGACTCTGTGATACTCTGGTGACAGGATATTGCAACTTGAGAGTAGAATGGTCCACTGGTCCAAAAGGGTCTATCAATACTCGTTGATGTTTTGCTGATTCATTATCCTTCCTTCATATTTGTAGAAAAGTATGAGGAGCTCACAGACGACCTCAGTATAAGATATCAGCTCTTATACGGATATGGGGTTTTATACAAAACTCCTTGTAGAATCGTTATATTGGTACTGAGGAGGACTTTTCTATGATTCTGCATCAGTTGTTCCAGAATAGATAGGATAATCTCTTATTAACTTCAGGTGATGACTTATGAATAATTATTGTAGATTTCAACCCCCAAAATGTATCATGTCGCAGGTTTTCATTGAATATTCTTTGTCTTTTCATTAAGACACTAAAACCTATCTAAGGTCCTGGTTGATATCATAAAGGTCCTGGGGTGTTATATATCCCATGAAGTTACCAGCAACCTCTTCCAGATCCCAGTAATTAAGGGCCGCTAAATTCCGTTGGAATTCCAATGAGTATCCCACGATGTATCCCACACATTCCAGATTCTCATAATCCTTCAACGATTAATGATGAATGGAATGGGCTAAAAATAGGCATCGTTTTGAAAGTGGGCCTGCACTAGAATCGATATCAGATTCGACGCATCCAGTTCGGTATTTTGTGAAAGAATGGAAGTTCCCGGGGATATTTGTCGACGACTCGTGAAGGCTGAGAGGCAATTTACCAACCATATGGCTCTCATTCTACTTGAGGGCAATCCCTCAATCGCTTGCCCTAAGTGCTTGATGCCAGATTACTCCGCTAAATCCGAAATTGGTTGAATAAAATAAAAATAAAAAATGCAAATAGAATTTCATTTGGTGACCCATAAGGGGGGGACTATACAATCTTCACAGGACACTAGATCCGGAGACCAAGAGCACGATTACTTTGCTGCATAGGCTGTGGACGGTGTTGATCCATGTTCCTCTTTACGTTATCAGATTCCGGCTGATGATAACACGTACATATCAATGACGAGTATCTGGTAGAAAATTGCAGCGAATGTTTCGTTATTCGAAGCAATTTCGGCAAAGATTCAAGCGCCGATATCGCATACCTCTGCTTATAATAACGCGGCGCAAGTTAATCGGTGCATTGTGTCCAGATTCGCTGATGATTCAGCTGGTAAACAGTCTAACGCTAACTGCGTGCAAACTCATGAAAAATTCCCTTAACATGGCGAAATAGCAGTAGCAGAGATTGGTAAATTGGGAGCTTTATATGGCTGCAGGCCAATGTTCGCCAATCGGCTTGGGCAAGCGGGAGTAATGCCTGGCGTCTGGAATTTTTGTTTGCACTATCAGCGTATTTATTTTACCGGGCTTTATTACCCAGACGGTGAATTCTCTCGATATTTTTTTCCCCTCTTTCTCTCGCTCTCTCACCCCTTTTTTCTTTCCGGTCGTCAGCCTCTCGCATTTGATCGTGGACATTTTTAGATTCATGAGGCACAACCAACCTGGACACACCAACGTTTGAACAAGCTTATAAAGTACAGATTTTAATTGCTCAACCGAACAATTGGGTAGGTAGTTGTGACAACTGTTCATTAATCCGGTGCTCTGTGGCTTTACTACATCTTTGCTGCGACCCAAAGCACATCAAAAGTGCATTCACTTCCGATGAGATTCGTTTGATTCTGAGCCTCCTTAGACTTTTTGCTTGCATGATATTGAGGTGACATTGGGGAATAGAGCACGAATAAAAAAATATCAATTTTTTCATCCACTTATTTCAGGAGAAATATTGTGATATCACCGTCAACCATTCGGTTGCATGTAGAGTTATAGATTTTCATTAGGAGCACTTACGCGATCTTGAGTTAAGTTGATCCTGTATACAAAGAACGATAATTGGGGCATGAACTGAGCATGTTCTCAGAGCTTGTGGTCTCCTCGAGCGAGTAGGAATTACAGTATCGTCGGAGTGTTGGACATCTGAATAGTATCAGCGGGTTTGGGTTTAGATTTGACGTACTAGTGAATGACTGATCTTCAATAAATGATGATCCGGACGAACAGTAATAATGACGAATGGATTAAAGTTTCGTATCTAGAGCCTGCTGTTCTCAGTCACCTCAATTTCTCGTCTATCGTTGGATTCGGGTTCAAGTTTTTCATTCTCTCTTCCTTTCTCTATGTGTGTTTCTTCGGCACCGCATACACGATGTCTTCTCATCCTCCTCAGATTATCTTCTCGCTTCCACGTCCTCTTCCGCTTCAGCTATCCCCGCTAAAATTTTTCTCTCTCTTTCGACTTATTCACCCTTGCGACGAACCCTCAATCTGGTTGGTGGCAGATGTTCGCCTCGGTATAGTACCACATCGGGTTGACTTTGGCGTTGCTTATATGCAGTGTGCGCGGCATAAAATTCGGGATATCCCAGTGGTCCAGAAGCGTTTGGGGTTGATGCAAGTGTTATGCATGATGGGTATGCCTATTACCGCTATGGCATCGCACCCTTTGAGCCCGTAACAAGGAGGGTTGAATATTCTTTTAATTACGGAGGTAATTTCCATGGCTCGGGGAGCCAGCAGCATTGCCAGCAGAGAACTCGCGACGTCGAGACTGTAGAACAATGTGCAACGCGTGTGCACGCAAACCTTGCCAAATAAGCCAACCAGCCTGCGTTCACTAGACTCGTACGAAAATGGCGCGGTTTTGTTGTTCAACCCTTCCTCATCAGGCGTCTCTCTGAGGTTCATGAAACACACGGTTTCGCTCTCAATCCAACAATGGCGAGACTTCTTCCTCACTAACAATTTGAGTAAGTGCAATGACTGAACTCTTCGATGTACACGCCACAACACCCTCTCCCCCTTCCTCAGGGTACTCGTAAGCCTTTTTCTTTTATAATCACCTATCCTTAGATGTCTTTGATATTCTTTTCATCTTCTCTGGTTGATGAAAATGCTGACATATATATTAGGCTCTTTGACGTCGTCGCAAACGTCGGGGCAAACGTCAAGCAAGTCCTACGAAATTATTTCGTAAACATTTTATTGTCCGATGCAGTGTTGTGCTGTCTCGTGACAAAAATATTCACGATGCGGACTAGAATATTGTCTGTGTGAATTATTTCAGTCGCAATAACAGTTACGTGATGAAAAAACGACTGTCCGAGAAAAAATCGTTTAAATCTAAATAGATCTAATTCAGATATACGTAGTAATTTTTCATATCAAATTTGATCTACGTAGATCTAACTTAGATTTTCGTAGTTATTTTTTATATCGAATTTGATCTACGTAGATTAAAAATTTGAAAAATCGGCGATCTACCTAGATCTCCGTATATATATATAACGATAGATTTACGTACATTCGAGTCAACCTAATATTATATTCGAACACGTTTGCTTATTACATCTCCGTTTATCTACTTAAATCTCAGTAGATTTACTTAGATCTGAGTAGATCTAATCGAGATTTAGTGAGGTTCGGGTAAATCAAAAAATTTTTTAAATTTAAATCTACGTATATCTAAAAAATGACGACGGTGATCGAAATTTGATCGACGTATCCAAACTATTCTTCCTGGGTGAATAGAAAGACGATTTCATTCAGTTCCACCAGGAGAATGGAATATTTTCGCGCGTTCCAAAAGTTTTCTCTATGGAGGAACCCAAGATTCAATGAACGATTTGCCCTCAGGAGGGGTTTTGTGGACGTTAAAAAATCATCATTAGGCATTGTGCAATTTTTAATTTGCATCTTCTAAAAAAATTAATGGCATCGTCGAATCATCGCAAACAAAACTATTTTTTTTCTTCATTAAAATACTCGCCCACGGCTCCTTAAATTACTCTTTTCAAAGTTTTGCGACCGGAGATTTAATTAAGCGGGTTGAAAAGATGCATCATCCTAACGGAGCTGTCTCAAAAGTTTTCGTTCGATCATTTTCTGCGTGCATCTCTCACTGACTGCCACAAATTCTGATGAGTTTCTACATTCACTTGGAAGTTGACTGGCCTCAGGGCTTTGGATAAATTTCAATTGTTCTCCAGCGATTTTTCATAGAAGGGGGAAGGGCTCTCCCTCTGTCTCTCCCTCCCTCTCTTTCTTCTTTTGGCACCTTCGAAGTCTTATACTGAAAACGAGAGCTGGAGTGTGAAATAAGGGGAGAGGGCTCGGTGGAAGCAACATTGCGAGGTACTATGAGTAATACGCGTATAGATATTGTGAATGAATTTTCAAATGAAGCATGACTGATTGTCTGAACAACGAGACGAGTTGAGGAAACCTCGCGGTTGATGGATGTAGTTAAGATCGAGTTCTCAGAACTTGGTCTCGCTCCATACACCTTTTAAAACAGATTTTCATGAATTTGATTAACTCTTGTTCATCAAGAATCTCGTTAAACTTACGAGATGCTCTTGAGCTTCGTCCACGGATTTCACGATCGTTAAAGAGACCTTGCAAATTTTCGCGAGAGGCCACAACACACTTAGATTTTTCTATCATCGATCTGCATTTGTACATTTTTCAACATTCAATGAGAATCCAGCTGGAGCGTAATTGTGCGAAGATTGTAATTTTTGTTTTTCACTGATTAGAAATACCTCGCGTGGGTTTTTTGCTCGCAAATCGGCTAGTAGTAAAGTAAAATGATTTTTGAGAGATCCGAATACGAAGAAAAGTCGAGGTAAACTTTTTTTTTGTGCTGATCCACTGTGGAATATCAATCGAAAATATAAAATGAATCTTGCTTTCGATTTCGGATTCGTACTATATTTAATATGAATGGCTAGCTGTGAAATATTTTTAAAATACATGTATAAATTATGGCAACGATATTTCGAGCTGTATTTCTGTATATCAAGTCTCACCTTAAAAAATCAATCTGCACGAAAAATATTTAGATGCCACACAAAGGGGTTGAAGAGAGGTTCAAACTGGGATTCAAAATAGCTGCAGTTTGAAATATTCTCGAATAAAAAACAAATAAAAATAATTTTTCATAAATTAGTGAATAAGCAGTGAATTTAATTTTATTTCAATTTCAATTTAAAAAATTGTAAACAATCTTTTCTCGATTTAAAATTCGAGAAGGGACGGTCAAAAGGGTCAATCGAGAATTAATGAATTATGACTCACCCGAATAGTTTCGTAGAGATATACGATGCTAGGATGCTGCAGCTTGGCGAGCAGATTAGCTTCCCGTGCAAGGTTCTTAATGACGTATGGCTCGCGAATCGTGCTCGTGTCGATTATCTTTATCGCTACCTAGGGCAGAAAATAAAAAAGTCCATGGCATCGATTAGTCTATAACGATCGGTTTATTCAATTTAATTTTTAGTTTACTCAAAAAAAAAAAAAAAAAACAATGAGACGACCAGGCAATCAAGTCCAAAAAGTGCCTCATCATGAATTGAGTACAAATGTCGAGTGAGACATCTCTTAGGATTTTTTTTTCCAGCGCACCCTTTTCGTGAAATTTTTTTTGAAATTTTAAATTTAAACTCAGACCAAATTGAAGTTCAAGAAAAAACATGAAACAATTTGGGGTCAAAGAGAAATAGAAGAAAAAAAAAAACGTGAAAATTAGGAATTAGTACATTCCTTCCTCGTTATTTTATCTTGCTTACAAAAATACCTTTATGAGCAAGTAGGGTTTGCGAATATGGCTTTGTCATAAAGAAAACTTTGCGAGACACGCGCGCGCGCGCGCGTCTGGACAATTTTTCTAAACATGATTTCTCGAAGTTTTGGGACATTTTGAACATACTGGCATGAAAATCTCCATTAGTTTTTTCATGAAAACAAAGCATCCTCTACGAGGAAACAAAAAGGGTGGATTCGAGTGCTGAGAAGCAATAATGTACACATTGTAAAGCATAGGGGGAGTAAAGTAAGCCACAGCAGCGAATTTTTTACCCGTCAATGACTCTCCAGTCAAGTGAAAAAAAAAAAAAAAAAATACTGTCAAGAACAACAACAGGAACGAAAAAGTACAAAAGTGCGCTATTTCCCTCCACAACAGAGGGTTATATACTTAGAACGACGTAAGTTAAAAAAAAAAAAAAAAACAAAAGGAGAAGCACTTCCGGGATGAACAGGCATATGGGGTTGTTTCACGGTAGCTAAAGCATTGAGTACCGCTTCCTTCATTTTTTGCTACTCACCACCCTCTATGATTGAATTTCAAAGATGCTGGGACGGAATTTATTTCTCTCCTTATGCCTTCCATAGTTACAGGTCTCAATTATTATTGCTGTGGTGAACATAACGATTGTCAATTTACCGAATTTATTATACATTATCCTTGGTCGCTTATATCTTGGATATGAATTAACGAAAAAAGAAATACAATGCACCGATGAATTTGGATTTAAGAAGCGTTCGTTTAAAACAAATAATAGTTAGATTTTTCGAAAAATCTTAAGATTCACATTTGAGAAAAATTATGAAAAATGTATGTTTTTTCAGGACGTCGATAACCTTAATATTAAGTGACTTGACACTTGTACGAAAACTAAAACATGGCATGCAGAGCTATATACTTCCGTTTTTTAATTTTCGTACATGAATTTATGTTGGCTAGCCCATTTATTGAGATTTTATTTCAAAAACATAAATTATTAGCCACTGCCACAGCTGACTTGGTGCACTACCTTTCCTAAAAAAAGAATTAACTTACAACTCTCGATGAAACCGCACTGTAAGTTGTACCGTATTAATTATGAGAACGACTTGGTTCGTTTGCCATCTAGCGGCTCCCTGGAGGACTACAGTACCTGATACCGTTATACGTAGGTATATTAACTCTCAATCAAGTATTTGAATATGATCATCAACGGATCTTTGAATTCAATATACGCCCACGAGAATCGTCGCAGTAGAGGAAATATGAGATTACATTTTCGACCAAGAAAAATTCACTAATTATCGTTACGGTTCGAGTGTAGTGGAAGTAGAAACAGGCGAAAGATCGTATCATCGTACCCACGAGACCCAGCGGCATCTTGAGAGAGGAGCAGAGAAGCATAGCCAGCTTTATAACTTGACTGCAAGTTAATTTAACTTCTGTGTTGAGCAAAGTTCCCATTGCGATGGCGCTGTTCTGGCTATATGCTGGCATTCCTACCTTTCTGTCTTTCTCAGTAGACACTTTTGGGCTTGCAGAGGCCACGAACTCTAGTGTCCACAGACCGAGAATACGCTCAACCTGCGAAGAACACCCCTATAGAAGCACCGAATTCATGGTCACGAAGGCTTTCCATTTCGCGGTCGCTTAGGCACGCGCGATTTATAGCCTTTATTACGAGACTCAGACCCTTATTTGCGATATCACATCAAAGATAGTAAAGCAAATTTCGATCCACAGACTCAGAAAAATCTATCCGATGGCTGACTAACCTGTTCCTTACTTTCATATTTTTTTTTTTCGGATGTACTCTTTCCTGTCAAATGGGTTTGAGGATCCAATACCGAATTCCGAGAATTACCGTTTTACACAGCTCATAGCTGTATCTGCTACCGCATTTAGGGCACCCGAAATATTTTTTCCATCATGAAAAAAGCACCATTCCCTGTCACACATAATACGTCCTTCCCTACTACTGTTTTAACGTGTTTACAAATTCCTAGGAATTCTACTTTCTTCCCTTTCCGTTTGTCACTCTTATATTTTCTCTTCGCGCACCTTTTTTTGCTTTGACGAGCCTATAAGCCAACGTTCTGCCAGCGCGTTTGAATTTCAGGGGCAAAGACGGAAAGGTGTACTTGACTGGAGCAATTTCAGGGAAAAATGGAACAAGTGACATGTGGACCAGGACTTCCAGTTAAAAATATTTCAGCTGAAAGGCTGTTTGCAGTTTTGCCTTCGGAAAAGATAGTCTAAAGAATGCCTGGTTGTCAGCTAATAGGCAGATCGCTGCACTGTTTAGGCTGAATGCTCAAGACTAGGAGGGATTACCACGTGAGGTGTGGAAGATAACACGTCGATGTGGCCGAATGTCAATACCACAAAGCCATCTTGGTTAACGACTGTGGATCGGATTATAAGGCTGGGGAGAGATGGAAAAGTTGAAAAATAATTTACACGCTTTGGAAGTGAGAGAGAGAGAGAGAGAGAGAGAGAGAGAGAGAGAGAGAGAGAGAGAGAGAGAGAGAGAGAGAGAGAGAGAGAGAGAGAGAGAGAGAGAGAGAGAGAGAGAGAGAGAGAGAGAGAGAGAGAGAGAGTGAGGAGTCAGGCAGAGACGTTTTCTGGGCTGAGAGCATTAAACCTCGAAGCCCCGCTTAATCATTTATCGTGTCGAGCTTCTCTTCCAACCGTCAACGAGATATAGAAGGGTGAAAAAACATCGGTCGCGCTTGCAATGCTGGTCCAAACTTTTAATCGAGACTCTTCCAGTACACCACCGTGCGACATCTCGATTGTTGAATATAATTGGTTCGTGGTTTAGGGTATGGTGAGTATAGTCTCTACCAGATTCCACCATAGACTGTGTACGGTCTCTACCAGATCGATAACCTTCTTGGGCATCGCAAATGAAACTGTCAGTGATTTAAAAGTTCACATATCGATCCGACTGTTCCGTTTATCAAGTTTTAATTATTTATTCTTGTGAGCAACTGTACCATGGAACAGGATCATCGATCAACTTACTAAAGCTTCTAGCAACCGATGAATTTTTCTGGATCAACTGCATATTTTCTGCTAGCTGGCGAAATTAATAACAACATTTACGTTGAATCTTATATTAATAAGGTTCCAATAAACAGTTAAAACTGGTATCTGCATTGTTCTTAGGTCATGGGGTGCTAAATAAGGTATAGTGTTCTTCGAAACATGGAAATTATTTAGTTTTACATTGGCTTATCAATTGCCCTCTTTTCTTCTCTTGTTCTCTGGTCCGTACGGTTGCCTACTCTTAACTCGTTCCATTTCTGATAGTTCTCTCTAACATCGTCTCACCCAAGGCATCCGTGAAATCCAAAGAAGTGAGTTTGACGAGTCGATGCGTTTATAAACATTTGACTATCCTTATCCTTCATGAATGTCACTTAAACTCAGCGATTTTAATGAGACTGTCTCATGTTGCTCCAACGAGGATGTTCAAAAAAAGAGATGGCCTAGTACTTATAGGCTCAGGTCCCACGGTAATTTTAGTCTAATCGATTGCTGTGCTATTATATTAGTTGCAGAAGCCGTCGAGCGCCCTTTAACAGCTCGGCAATTAGAGGATCACCCGTAAAACTATAAGCACCGGTTCGTCCAGTTTCAAGGCTCTCTATGAACATTATATGCTTACATATGCTGAATCTAATCGGTTGAAGAGGAAGCTAAAGTGTTCCATGTCCATATGCAACTGCTTTGGAGCTTAGGGAGTAAAAATATTCAGCGAGAGATTATTTTGAGACCGCTTGCCATACAATTGCCTGGTTCGTTCTTCATTGGAAATGCAGAATTTTCATCGATCTAGGCTACTTCTGGCTGCCCACTTTCGGCCAGATGTAGAATCTGAAGTCTTGCAGTATTCCAGGACCCTGATTCAAAGAGCCCCGTATAGCGCCTGATTGGGTCTGTGTCTATGAGGGAACTCTACGCATTAACAAGCATTGATTTGACAACAAATCTTCGTAACCTGATGCCAACTGAGAGCCCCTATCGCTGAAACGCAAGGATCTATGAAAATCCTTCGATCAGACCCCCAGCGATTCCACTCTAGCATTATAGCCCCATACAAGCATCGTGTGAGCGATAAGCTAATATTTTCGTACGTACCTTGCCCGCCCTGCTAGTTCAACGAACTCTATATCTCGTACGAGCGGAATATTAATCAACCCTTATGGAGAACCCAAGTTAATTAACTTTCGGTAGATCGTAAAGCACGAGATAGGCAGATATAGCTGAATTACATTGGCGCATGCGGTACATCAGTTTACAGTTTACAGGATCTTTCAGAGGAGAATTTTCATTCGCTAAGTCAAGCACTTTGTTTTATTACCCTGCTGCCATAGAGCAATTTCACTGTGAGTTATAAATAATTGAATATACTTGAAACAATACTAACAAGGATCTCTTCCGTTGTGAATAAAATTATGACCCGCTCGAGCCCCAATTACTTAACACCATCTTAATTTAGTGCATTTAATTATCGAGCATAGGGAAAGCTTTAAAAAATTGTTATTGAAAATTTGTTCTTTTTTTTTTTCAAATTCATGCGTATTCAGGGCATATCAGCCACAAGTTGAATCTTCTCTTTCGACTTGGGTAAATCATTTTCAGTGCCTTATTCTCGCCTTGTATGAGATGCAGAAGAAACTCCTTATTCCGACTGAGTGAAAGACGCCGAGAACGGCAGCCGGTGGATCTCGTATATCATTAGACCCGTAGCACGGGAGCTAGGTGACGGCGTCCTTTGATATTCTCGATGATTCTTCCTGGCGATGAGTGTGCATGACACGGTCTCTCGCTCTCGTGCGCGCGGTGACCTTAAGCTGCTTTCGCTACTACTGCCGACTTCGTGGTCCGCATGCGTGAGAATAAGAAGAGGAATGGTGACAGCTGAAGAGTGAGAGAGAACTCGACATGGGTTCTTGCATTTAAAAATCTTTCGATGGGATTACGTTTGAAATGATCTGTCATAAAAAAAATTGAGTTTATGCGCTATTTTCATATTTTAACACAAAATATAGTCAAAACATCGGAGGCGTTAAAAGACATTAAAACGAAACCATGAATAATCGGCGATGTGCACATTGGAGCAACATTCATGTAAAAAATGCATTAAAAATTATCTATGTTAAAATAAATCTGTGATCACTTGTTAAAAAATTCCCGATTTTTCTTTCCGTCGTATCTGTTATTGATTTCATTATCGTATGATGGAAGAAGCGAAAAAAAATTTTAATCTCAATATAGCCATCACACCCATTTTCATAAAGATCTCTGAAATGTTAGTTTGAATCAAAAAAATTCATTGTTCCCAAAGTGCTGCCTTGTATCACACTGAACATACGAAAAATAAAGAAAAATGGCAAGCCTCGCAACCTCAATGTCTTAGCCTGAAATTCTTCAAGTACGCTTCACGCATGGAAATACAAAAAAGTCAAATACGATCAATTTTTAAAAGAAAAAAAATCTGTCACCAAAGATCATCTTTGTGTTCATAGATACCAGCGGACGATCTCTCGCTATCTCTGGTGTATTATTTTACATGAAGAAAACATTTTGGTGATTTTTTCAGCTCTCAGTCTCACGGCATTTCGCTCCTTTTCCATGTGTATTCGGTTATATGTACTCTCACAATACAATTAACGTATATATAGTTTATGGTTGAGCGTGTGAGCTGAAATTGGCATACATACAAATATATATATATAATCATTACTGCCAACTCGAAGCTATGAAACTCGTATTATCGTCAAAGGTCTCGAGATACTTGCCCGCGCATATATTGCATCTAATCTCAGCACTAACGATCCAGCAACAGAAATAAACTGTTTTGCACAATGAAATAGCTCTCGGCACGACATTTTACACCGTTCGACATATTGCTAGATCAGGCATGGTATTTCGCCTTTTCTCGCGCTGCGATTAGCGGCATAACATTTCACCTTTTTTTTTTTAATACAGTAAAGTAATAGCTATGTCTATTGAAAGAATCCAGGCTGCGAATGCACCTACAAATTGACCTGGTTGCCTCAATAGAAAATAACCCGTCCATCCACATGGTGACCTACCTAAGAAAGTTCTAGGGCATTGGCCCTATTTCCTCTTTAATATACACAAATCGTCTGTCCAAAAAGTCGACCGTTGATTGCTTTCTGAAGGTCCATTAGCCCAGCGCATGCATTACAGAAAACTCCGGAGGTCGGATCATTATATCGTGAATGCCCAACTCTCCATTCTCCTCATTAATTTCCTGAGGGCATACCTTTTTTTTTTTTTATAAGAGCTACAAACGTAAGAAAGTTGCTCCATGACTGGTGGATCCTTGTAGACCTATATATATGGTCAAAATAATCCTTGAGGAATTGCTAACCTACGACGGTAAGAAGAATATCAGCGAATGAAGCGAATGAAACTACCTATAAGTTGAAAGTTTAGGATCGAATGATCTACTCAGATTAAGCTTCTCCCTCCTCCATACACTTCAGCGCTTCCTTCGATAGTCACATTTCCTTATTTGGTCGTGAAAATTGCATAATTATCAACTCACGGGGAATGGGAGTTCTTATTTTCGAGAAAGAGTTAGGCACGAGAAGGTAACTCACGAGTATATAATCAATTCATGATCCTGAAGAATTACCACTTTTGTAGTAAAATAAAGCGTGTTTTAAAGAACGGGAGAGCTACTTTCTCAGCTTTTTAAACACACCATTGAATGATTAGATCACTCCGATAAACAGAGTTGCTATTTTTGCATAAGGTTTTGAGGATTCCAACGAGCTCAAAGAAAACCTCGTGTCACCGGATATTTGGCAAAGAAATTTTAAGAAAACTGTCACGAAAACAGAGCAATCCAAGTAACTTATTTGGGCGCTGAATTTCTTGTCACACATGAAACGATGTATGCGTTAGTGGCACTTACACTCCGATATGTTTCGAATCTATCTTGACCTGGGGCTACGGATTTCAATTCGTCTACATGTAATAATAATTGCATAATTATTATATTTATATAGTAACCGAAAAACAATATCTTCTCTTAGATCATGTTGTATTTGCAGATATAGGTTATCCAATTATAGTATCATCATTTCGATTCTCCTGCCCGTACGAACCGACTTGCATACATAAGAAATGCGGTGTTATCAAGTGATGCACTCACCTGTGTGTACATCTTCGTGAAAATTTACAGCTACAGCTATTTAGTAGTGTATTTATATCTATCCCGGTGATGTTAAATTAAATGACTAACCAAAAATAAGCTCATCATACAATTTATGTATATTTCAAGCATTTTTAATGCATTGGCGTATACCTTAATTAGTAAAATTATTTTAAGAATGTTAGAAGCGTTGATATCAATTCATTTTAACTGATGATTTAACTGATGATGATTGGTGATTGGATGCTTATTCGACCTTGATACCACGAGACAGCCTCCTTAAATGAAAAATGAAAACGTGTATCAAATCACATAAAAAAAAAAAAAAAGCACTAGGTTACCTCGATGAAGTAATAACACTTTATATACTAGATATCAATGGGCCATTATAGATTGCCTAATTCCCACAGTACAGTAGCTTGCTGCTTTTCAACGTCTGAGGTTTTTAGTTTGACCATCAACAATCGGCTGAGATTAAAGGAGCGAGGGGTTAGTGGGTGTATCGTGGTTTCAATAGCGCAACAGGAGCAGCTACAGCAACAAAAGAACCCAGTAGCAATATCGCAACTGCTGCGTATTATGGGCGATTAATTGGAATGCGCTCAAGAGATTACTAAAGGTTGAAGGAACAAGAAGCTTAATATGAGCTCTTTCGAAATCTGCGCACCATATTATTCCGGCGAGTCGTCAATCCGGAAAGTTGTTTAACGGGAGAATCATTCCTGGTGACCCGTATTCTGGGAGCGTTGTTAGTACATAAAGTTATAATCTGGGAGAGTTTTTCGGAGAGAGCTGTATCTTGATGACCGTTGACGAGCAAAAAGTTGCGTCCGGTAGAGTTGCGAGAGCACCTTTCTGGGAAAAATAGTTTAGATCATCGTAGTTATTTTTTAGATCTACGTAGTTCTAAATTTTAGCAAAACATAGATTTATTTCTTTATTAGATCTATCTAGATCTCAATTAGATCTACCTAGATTCTCGTTATATCAACTCAGATCTAAGTATATTTTCTCAGATTTCAGCAGACAATCGGAGATCTAACAAGAAAAAATGTCCGACCATAATACTAGGTCAACTTCACTAGCTACAGCACCATAAAAAATTAGGACGTTTCCAAGATGCAGTTTCCGTTCCTAATTCTCAACAGGACTAGGGTTTAATTTAGAATTCCCGAAGTTAGTTTGCCTCATCAACACATTTATATCACTTCATTTATATCACGATCATGAAGTCGGTACCTTACAATGTCAGTACCCTCTGTCAATAATGATTTGAGCACAAAAAAAAACGTTCATAGATTTCCGACAGTCGTTGAATTATTTTGAGATCGAGGGCGAAATACTGAAGAGATAGAGGAAAGGGTCTATGCATTACGAGATATCTTGTCACGTTCGCGAGAACTCAAACACACGGGTTCTCTTTCAACACCGCGGAAGTTTTGTGATTTGCCTTGAAAGCGGACGAGCGAACTTCAAAAGGACGAACGACGAGAACGAAGACTTTGACGTAACGTTAAGGGTTGTTTCTTTCATGAAACGACGGTATCCACGTACCGTTCGTGTGTATACACCTACCAATCTCAACCACCCTATACTCGTGAGATGGACTAGAACGTAATACCAGCGCATTGTGGCAGCCCTTATTCGCTTCTTTCCATCATCCAAGAGTGAAGTGCTGTGTAAATGGGTCGTAGGAGGGTGTTCGTAGGGCTCGAAACATTTTCGAGTCTCTTGCGCGGGGTGAGCGAGAGAGGATGAAAGTAGATTTTCTGGGTAAAAGTCCGCACGCTCGACGTCCACGCTGGTGAAATTGCCAGAGGAGTGAATTTTCTGTCGAATTTTCTGAATTCCATACAGGGAATGGTTCAGTGATTTCGCCCATTAGGTGCCACTGAGAGAAAAAATTATAATAGGAACCACACATTTATCGTTCAAAAGTACCTTAACTTCATTTTTTGAATTTCCAGAATAAATTCTATATATATTTTTGTCAACACCGTAATATAATTATTATTTGTTAGTTCACTCATGACTATAACCAATCAGTGAGTGTTAAGAACTCGCATAGTCATAATAACGATATATTTTTAGTTAAGTCAATGTTAAAAAAAAAAGTTTCGGTAAAACTGGGTTTATATATAATTGGAATGACTTCGTGATTGTGGTCTCCATAACGATCGTATACATCTCATTGCGTAAAATTGTTTTACGTCGTGATGACTACAAAACATATAACTCATAGCCATTGCTATATTAGTATCTGCCTACCGCTAGATATCACGGTGCGCGACTTCTATCATGCTTTGATGCTTCGTGTTTGCGACGAAGCATCGAAGCCGAATAGCAAAAACGTTTGGCAGAACACCTGGGCGCTTATATACTATATTGTATGTATATGTGTGCATATACCAGCGGATTGCTACCGACCGCCGCGCGCGAGTCAGCTATATTATTATTTAATAAATATTGCACTCGTTTCTCGCTCTACAAAGAGGGGCAATTGCCAATAAATAATAATAATTATTTGAAAAATTACGCTCGAGTTATCTCTGCCGATTTTCATCCGAGCAAGTTTAATACATGTCAAACTTGCAAGCAATATGGATATTGTTTGATCCTCGTGCTCTAAAAAGAGCGGTGAAAGCTTGTAAATAATCATGATTATTTAAACAATTTTTTAAAATTTGTTACGTCTATTTTGATCGATGTGTAAGTTCGTCGAGAGTCAAACTCATGAGTAAAAGTATATGGCATAGACGTAGTTGCACGCGGTGGCCAAAAAACATTGGTGAGATACGACACGAGAGTGGTCCGGTGTAATGAACGGATAGAAAAAGCGTACACTTGAGTAATCGACGTCAGTGCCACCACTCGGAATATCGGCACGTTGAATTTCGTGGATTACAGAGAAAATGACGGTGTTTTTTGAGAAAAACGCAAAAAAAAAAAGATGTCTCCCTCATTTTTGTAGCAGAATGGGATGAAACAAGGCCCAAAATCTGTGTTTTTTTTATTGCTCAGTGGCTAAACCTCGGGCGTAACAATCCGTTCAGTGGAACATTGGGAAATTCTTGAATTTTTTCAATGGTAACTGGATCTGCAAAATTTTTTTCAAAATTTCGAAACACCCAAAGCTTAGCGACTTTGTGCCACCGTTCTGTGCTTGTCCTCAAAGTTTCATTCCAATCGGTCGTATCGTCTCGAAAAAATTAGCTTACGCGTTTTCGAAGCGTTTTCGGCGTCTAATACAGCACCTTAAAAGTGATTATTTTCCGGCAAATTTTGGAGCAGCAGTCGTTGATTCATAGATGAGCAGGAGGTATAAAAAATAGTCCTCAGAGCTTTGTGATTATGTCAAAATTTTATTTTTGACTTAAGCCAGAGTAATATCATCGTGGTTCGGTGTTCGATTCCTTGGTTACATACTACCCGGGGGCCGCGTTTGCTCGCGAGAATGTTCTCGAGCGGATGCGCAACCTAGCGGCCGCTTTCGGAACTAAATAGGAAACAACGAAATCTTAACTAACCAAGTCATAAATATTATGGCTACAATTGCCAAAGGCAATAGTCTAAATTTAAAAGGTCACCACAACCAATTTACTTGGTTCTGAAAATGCTAAAATTCTTGATATTACAAAATAAATATTTACCTGTAATGTATAGTGATGATTTTAATCTTTTAGTTGCCCTAACTATCTGTACTTCTCTCACTGTGTGAGCTAACGCAACGAGATAGGATCATTGATGGGCTTTCGACCTTATACCATCTACCTTGACCCTTACCGCCAGGATCCACAGCCCGGAAGGACGGGCGACTAGGCGTATGTTTGAAGTATCATTTTCGTGTGTACATTTGTTAACGTCTCTATGACAGCGTAGTAATAACTATTCCATCACTTTCCTACTCTACCAGACGAGTAATAACCAGTCACTTTACTTAAGAGTGCCACTCTGAGTTCTGTTTGTCCCATGCTGATGCTGCTTTGCCGTGAGAGGTCTCCGCTCCCCTTTGAGCAGTAAGTCATACGCGACTGACCGCGGACTATATCCTATCCGCGATTCATTTTCTCCGCATCTCTCATCCACTCGACCCTCATTCGCCTCCCCTGTACGTATTTTTCTTCCTTTTTATTCTTTTCTCCCCACGCTACGGTTATTTATTCTGGGTTCAACTCGTATTTTTTTCTTTAACCATTTTATCGAGCGTCTCTTGATATATGTCCCGCTTAGGTCTACGGCTGGTCAACGAACGACGTTACGAGCCCACAATTCGAATATTTTCTGGGTTCTAAATATCATACGGGTAGGGTCGTTTATGTTTGTTTATCATATCTATACTTCACCGTTTCACCATGTACTTTATATTTATCTTGTGTCATACATTTAATTCATGGGGTGCCAAGGGTCGAGCTTCAGTGAACGCATCCTTCCCGCTTCGGATTTGCTTTGACCATAGGAAGTGAAGATCCCTGTTTTAATCATTTCTTTATAATAGGCCTTTCTAAAAAGCTTGAAGGTCCGAGAAAATGCAAGTAAACAAACATTCGTCGAATTGCATATTTTTCATTTTTTAATCTGATCCCTTCGCGTTGCATGACACATATACTCGCGAAAAAAAGTCGTGCCACCAGTGTGTACCGAAGAAAAAAATAGTTTAGATCTACAGAATTATTTTTTAGATCTACGTAGATCTGAATTTTATAAAAATCGTAGATTTACCTAGGTCTGAATACTTACCTAGATCTCAATTAGATCTACTCACACCTGAGTAAATCTACTGATATTTAAGTAGATAAACGGAGATCTAATAAGCGAAAGTGTTGGAACACAACATTAGGTCGACTCGAATGTATGTAAATTTACCGTTGCATACGGAGGTCAAGGTTGATCTACGCTTTTCCAAAATTTAGATCTACGTAGATCAAATTTGATCGAAAAAATAACTATGTTCATTCGAAAAAATAAATATGTTCATCTAAAAGATTTTTTCTCGGAAAAAATATAATTAATTTTCCATATTTTGATACGCCTTATTGGATATCCTCCATTTTGAATTTCGAAATTCTGATATCAAATTTCGATTCGATGAATGCCAATTTCGATATAAATCCGAGGTTTTTTAAATTTCAGTCCACTATCTTGGATGCGTCATTTTGAATTTATAAATTCTGTTGCAATATTTGAATTCAGCACAAAAAATAAACGTTTTTTTTTTCACGCACTGGTGGAACGGAAATTTCATTTTCACCATACAGCAAAAGATTTATTTTAAAAAATTTTAACTTATTAATATTTTAACGATCACGTCTAGATACCCATTCGAGTGTCAACGCACTTTCAGAAATGCACCGAGAATACTCAGGATCTGTGGGTGAATTTGTGCGCTGAAAATGTATACATGTGTCGTACTCGGAGTCATTGGGTTGGTTGATGTTCCACGGAAAATCGACCAAGCCATGTCAGTGTCACTCTAATAAATTAAGCTGTCGTCCGTTAACTCCTGACTGAAACTACTTGGGTCTCTACCACTCCTGTCATCGATTACTGCTGCTACTACTACTATTGATTATGCCATATACATGAATGATCTGTGGATATTCTTGAATTTATATCACTGAGGGAGGATAATAGTCAAATGAAATAAATAAATTCAGTTGACGTGAGGGGTATGAAACGAGCATAATTGAAATGAAGATGAACTTTAAACGTCTTTCTGAGCTTTTTTAGCCCTGGTGAGCAACAAATTATGATCGATCGTCTATAAAGAGGTCATCAACTGACTTAATTAAATATACATACATATAAATAGTCAACCAAAATTTTCTCTTCACAATGATGATTTTAATACAATAATTATACTCTCGGCATTAAGTTTCTAAAATTTTCTATAACTCAGGAATATCTTCCATCTGGTTTTTTTGCATGCACCCTCGGCGAAATGTTCGCCCGGAGGGCAGGTGAACTCGTCGAAGCGTGAACGAGAATATCCATGAGTGAAACTAATCGCAATTCGGTCTTCTGCACCACCCTCGTAGTACGTTATTTTCCCTACATATACCTCACTACCTATATATATATATATCTCCAGTACTATACACCACATCCAACACCATTATACACACCACGAAAAATCATACAGTACTGTACTGAAGTGGTTAAGGGGGGGGGGGGGGGGGGGGGAGGGTCGATGTTCTTCGGGCTCACGCCTCGCCAGAGCCTTTCAAGCTCGCTCCACCGTGAAGGGATTTTTAATTCCCGGAGTAAATACGAGACTCCCGCCTCCGGTTGGATGTACAACCGGGCGACAGCATTCACGTACCAAGCTCCGAGGTACATACACCTCTCAATACATCGCTGTTTGCCCAGCGTGTACCGCTGTGCGATACACACGAGATAACCTCAACAACCATACACGTAGATGTATCTTGTGTACATATATACTAAGCTCTCTGTCTACGTTCTACAGCTTCTACGAATCTACAAAACAAATATCAGGCTTCAACGCTCGTCATGTTGTGCCATCTTTTTGCTTCCTCGTGTACAGGAAGCTTTGTTTTCATGAAAACATTTTCATATGCCAGGGTTCTTTAAAATTTTCCGAATAGTAAAAAAATCATATTTAGAAAAAATTTCTGAACGCATGCATCTGTTCATGTATGTATGAATGTATCTATACATGTATGTACTGCCCTAATGAAATTCAAACAGTTATATGTGGAGAAACGCTTCGAGCAATCGGGCCCGAATTTTGTTCATATCATGTAGGGCAGTGAGCTCCCATGCCTTGTTACAATTGCTGTCTAAATTGCTAAAAAAAATCTTCCCTCACACTGTAAATTTTTCGTTACTGAGTCAAAACTTTCCATACCAATAAGGCAGAGGAGACGAATTGACGATTGACGGGTTCAGATTTTATGAAAGATTGAATTTTTTGAAAAGTTACTCAAAATGGTGTAATATCATTAAGGGGACCGCAATCGCGTAATTATTCCATCTACGATCTCATTTTTATAGATCCTATTTTTTTAACATTGACTTGACTAAAAATATATCGATGACTATGCGAGTTCTTAACGCTGTGACTGATTGATCATAGTCAAGATCAAATAGTTGAAACGACAAATAATAAAGTCGATGAAACTATATTACAGAGTTTCCGTAACTGTATACAATTTGTTCTGTCAACTAAAAAAATGAAGGTCAGGTATTTTTAACCATAAATTCATGGTTTTTAATATCATTATTTTCTCTCAATGCTGAACCGTACTACTGCGTGTGATGCGATGGAACTTACAACCCTCGGACGCATCTCGTAAGGCGCGGCGTCACGCTTACGAGAAATGTCTCGACACTTCGCCACCTAGCGGCAGAAAATCAACCGAGAGCTCAAGCTTTCGGATGACGCGTAATGAGTGAAGGCTGTTTTATCAGAACTGCGCTATATCGTTATCATTCGAGGCTTTTAATTTACTTTAAACCGCAAATGATTGCGTTTAGTTTCTCGTATAAAAAATCCTCAAGTAATGGACGTTCAATAAGAAATTCCGTTGAAAAATAAGCGTGGAAACAAAAGATTGGCTGGCAATCGATTTTTACTGAATGTTCATTTGTTCTGTTTCTCAACTGTCACCTTTTTTTTTCTCATATCACATTGCCTGAATCGTCGAATTCCCTTGCATTACGTTCAATGTATTGCTATTCCGATCGCAAAACGTGTCCATGACCGAGAGGCCTTCTTTTGGCCTTGACGCTGCTGTGGCTGGTCACGGTTCTCTTTTCCTCGAGCTGCAAATTGACTAGAGTGAAATTGAGGTCGTGGCTTCGGTCGTAAACCTCTGAAACACCGCCACCTCACCATCGCGCTTCGTCTCCCTCCCTCTCTTTATCCTCTCCGTTCACAATTTTGCCAATTATTCGCCTCGTATTACCAACGACCAATCAAGGAACCAGAGTCATAAAGGAATCTTTCGTTCGCCATCGAGAACTCAGTATACCTCTCAATGTCCCAGAAAAATTGGTCCGCCCTATAGCCTATCGATGACATCACGATGTATCCATTTGTTTTTGTCAGCACGATTTTTAACGAACTCTCGTATACAGTATTCCCATCATCATCCATATTCATTCATTAAAACTTCCGGCATATTTTTCGTAATACTTAATAAAAATAAAATTGTGAAAAAAATAGTCTGAGAATGGAAGTGAACGTTGGATGCCCATATATTGATGAGAACATGGCGCCAAGAATATTGCGAGTGCCCGCATGAGCACCTATAAAAATTGATAGATATTTGCCCAGTTCTAAAACTCTTCAACACAGCCTGTGGGTGAATGTCCAAGGGACAGCCTGATATGCGTTCGAGTTCCAGTTTCGTTCGCATTTACTCTCTCGTTCAGAGTGAAGGAAATTTCCAGAAACCCACTCAGCTGATTACGTTAGAAATAGAGGAAAAGAAGGGGGAAAAAAAAAGAAAAAAAGACCGAGGTGTCTCTTCTGGGCAAGCAGCAGTCGAGGGGTTGGATGCATAGTCCTCTCCCCAGTCGACGCAGCTCGGACGATTTTTCGAAGGGTCATCCCAACGGGGTCTCCCGCAGCCGATGGACCGCGAAACTTTTACCCAAATTTGCCCTTTAGGCAGATTGAGACGAGATCGACGGGTAACGTGTTATACCAAACCGAGGAATCGACAGTGTACGCACGAGATTGAGGGAGCAATTTCTTATTACGTGAAATGCTTTCCAGCATTCGATGCGTGAGTGCCGGAGCGTGGGTAGCTATTCAATGGAATATATCCGGCCTTGCTAAAAATGGTCGGCCAGTTCGCTATACCTCGTACTTTATTCGCTTCTCAATCTCCAATGATCGGAGACGAGACCACAAGCGAATCAATTTCGGTGAGCGGCCACAGGGGCCGACAAGAACCCGCCGGAAGGATTTCATCCGTGAACCTTGTTTGCTGCAATTTCGTGATTGTCCTGCGGTAGATGACCCAGCGTTTTTTTTTTTTTTTTCGTAGATGGAACGTGTTAATCGACGCGTGTGACGGAAGATCGAAGGAAAAATCGAGAAACAGCCGATTGCTTATCGTCATCATAAATTTTCTTCTCCCTTTTAGTGGGCATCTGGATGGACAATCCTTGACATCAGTCTAATTGGAGAACGTGGATTATCGTATCGAAATTTGAAAAAAAAATCGATTTTGCGTTTTTAATATGAGGATGCTCCGTGAGTTGCGAGAAAAGAAAATCGAGGAACGGTCACATTTGTGCGCGGGTTGCTGAGCGTAAAAGTGGGCAGCGTGCCAGGGAGAGAGGTCCGCGTCACGAGTTCTCGAGCGTACATTGTTATACAACACGAACTGTTTTAATTTTATAATTTCTTAATGACTATATGTACATGAAGCATTTCGCTCTTCGGAATCTTCTTCGCAAAGACGTGAATAATTATTTGGATCCATTTTCATCAAATTCTTAACATTTCTCGTGTAGTTGAGATATCGTATTATGATTTTGCTATGTAGCCTGGGTATAAAAGTGAAAATTAAATAATTAATTACTCGATAACCGCGTACATGAACAGCTTGAAATTTTGCACAGACGCGTGATTTACGTACACGATTATTCTCCATAAATTTAAACAATGTCTCAACATTTTTACGTTAAGGAGCGAGCACCCTCCTTGAAGCCATATTATGATGCTCACGATTGACCCGTAAGTATCAATAAATTAATTTAAGCCTCATCAAACGGTACGAAAACTTTGAATGCAGTTATCCCGAAATTGTGTTTTTAAAATTGGCAACGACGATATCTCGATGACCAATTGGCCGATTGAGCTCAGATTCGGTATACACATTCGGTAGACTGTTATTGAAATTTGGTAATAGAATTGAGATAAAACAATTTTTTTTTAATAACTCGTAAAAGGGTCGAAGACATAGAAAAAATCGATAATCAAAGTTTCGCATGCCGCTATTTTGTAAACAAAAAAAAATTCTAGCCGAATCGGGCACCAACTACACTGCAAATCCAAGTGTGTAGTTTTTACACACTTATGTGTGTAATTTCTTGTAGTCACTTTTTTACTCACTTTCACGTGTGTAATTCTACGTCATAACACACTTTAAGTGTGTTATTTTGTAGAATTACACACTTTAAGTGTGTTATGACGTAGAATTACACATGTGAAAGTGAGTAAAAAGTGACTACAAGAAATTACACACATAAGTGTGTAAAAACTACACACTTGGATTTGCAGTGTATATATCACAACACTCAGATTAAGAATATTTTTGGTTTTTTTCAATATAAAACGTCCGTATAACACTTGTTGCCAATTAGGGGTTGTTTCGCGCGTCATTGGGTACACAATAACGTACAAAACTGTCCGATATTTTTGTTTTTCCTACAAAATTTGTACATATTTTTGAAGGATCAATAAATATGCGTAAAAAATTGCAGAAAGAAAACTCGAACGGCTTGAAATTTATTCTATTCTAAAAATCGGTTCCAAAACAGCACTCTACACGACAATATACTGCCTTAATCTCGAGTATAAATGATATTGATGGGTTTGATGCCTCTGTGTCAACGTTGAACCCATCGAGTACGTATAAGGCTTTCATTAGCATTGCGCGAACAACGTTAACCCGCCCGAGTGATGACGAAATTTTTTTTTTAATTTCCATTTTTATAGGGGACGAGCTTTTGAGCATCGAATCAGCACTTACCTGCCACACGCTTGCTAAATAAGAAATTAAATAAAACTTGAAATTTCATGGTTGTGAAATTTCAAGTTCAATGGACGAAATAACGACAATTATTGTAGGTTAAGACAGGCTAAGGACAATTGATTTATTTAGGCACTCATAGGGTACACGTTGATTCTCGGACCGGAAATACGCAGTAACCTGGCTCAAACCGTGTTAGAGTGCAAAGCCTACGAGTATAATATGCTCCCCGACTTTCAATGGGTAAAAAGGCCACTTTTGGCGCCTGATTGGAGGGTTCGAAAGTTCTTATGCGCATTGCCAGAATACACTTCAAGTTTCAACCAAAGAAATTCTACCCCGCGAGTTTCTCCGTGACTCGCGATCCGGTGGCAACTTCGGACGGTTAGTCAAAGGTACCCAAACCAAATATTTTCAACCATAAATGGAATAGAATAACATTGGTATAAATGTTACACAACATTTGGGAATGTTGAATAATTCATTCATTCTTTTTTCCCGCACCGGTTATATAACGCTGGACTGGAAATCAATTGATCCCTGTCACATTAAAAATTATATCGCTGTACATTTTTGTGTCTTCGCAACCACACAATTATTGTACTAAATAATAATAAATAATTATGAAATATATTAATGCGAAAAAACGTATAAATAATAAATAAATAAATAAATAAGCGACGAATCTTGGAATATCAGGAGTAAACGTGAAACATGTAGTCAGCGATATTAACGCGACGGGAGGGAAACGAGGAAACTCACCACGAGGGTTCGTATACTATACGAGAGCAATATATTTCGCAAGCGTAGAATCTACTCTCCGATTGTATCGAATTGAATCACCAAGGGGTTTCCCCTCCTATAGCTGTGGGGACTGGGCATCCTGCGCTGTTAGGCTCCCCTGCTCTCGCTGTTCTTTCTCTCTCGTACTTTGCTCAAGCCGTTTCATTTTCAACGTTGGGACTCCCCCACACATTCAAGCACTGTGAACACTTAACGCCCTGCCTCCTTTGAAAATTTGTCGATTCTTGCGTAAAGTAAAAGCCAGTAATGACGCGGCCTTGTCGCGGCTAAACCTTCCGAACGACGCTAGTGCATATTTCATTGACAATAGGCAAGGGAAAATGGTAAATCGTACCGATCGTTTCTTTCCATCTAAAGCATTATCCATCGAACTGATAACAACGTAAGTATAATATATCAATAATACGTTCTCAAAAATGGACATGAAAATCTGGGGACGATATACATTTTTACAGTTTGCTCTTTATTTATAGTTAGTCATTGAAATTTGGTAACTATACTGGAGAATTTCGTGATTTAGAAATATTTTAATCCATAAAGACACACGTTGTTGCTTTTTTCCGTGAGAAATTTTGATTTTCCAATCACGGTTTTAGCATAGGATGTACGAAAAAAATCAGCTGACAAGCTCATTTGAAAAATGAGAACAGCCCCTTCTTTTACTGCAATTTTTTCCAAAATTTCTGGAAAATTAGAAATTTTATGGCATCTTGAAATTTCCAAAAAATTTCCGTGCGGTCGCTCTAACTTCCGCAAATTTTGAAATATCGCGCTAATTTTTTTTTTGCACAAATAGTTCAGGAGATTAGGATGTTTACTATTGAATTTTAATGAGAATCGCTGAAGGGATTGAAATAGTAAACATTTTTGAAATTTTCGAAAATTTTCTGTCAACTCCCTGATTTATCGTAAATTTATAGATATCAAGAAAATTTTTTTTTAAACAAATAAGCTAGAGGATAAAGATGTTCGGCACTAAATTTCGTAAGAATCGCTTAAGGAGTGGTCGAGATTTAAAAAAAATGTTGATATTATCGTGAAATTGCTGTGATCGCTCTAACGTTCGTAAATTTGATATTATATTTAGCTAAAACTTATATAAATGCACTATCGGACAAGGATGTTTAATTATGAATTTGGCAAGAATCGTTTAAAAAGCGTTCAGATTTCATAAAATTTTAAAATTTTTGAAAAATATTTATTATCGCTCTAACTGTCGCAAATTTGAGATTATGAACGCAAAAAAAAAAAATTACGTAAGTATAAAAATCGAATTTAGAAAATCAGCGTGCAAATTGGAAACTTGCACATTGCTTCCTCGTTACAAAGCTTTCTCTATATGAGTAGGCCAAAATTACATAAGCCATCTCCACACTTACGAAACTGCAAAAACCATCTCCTCATAGAGGTAACTTTGTAATGAGGCGAAGCAATGTGCATGATTCCAATTTGCACGCTTATTTTTTCTATTTTCCGTTTAACTTGAAATAGTACCTTATATGAACGTAATACCTAGTAATTCAGCTGCTAAAATGGAAAATGACCGTGCTTGCTGCCCCCGCAGTAACGATGGCAATGGATCAGAAAGAAGAAGAAATAGACGGAATTTTAAGTATAACGTGAGCCAGATAAGCCTCGTGAGTGTCGATCCAGGTCTCCACTTTCAGGAACCGCGAGCAATAGAGGGTGGATGGGGGGGGGGGGGGCTCTCTGTGACGTTTGTAACAAAACGAAGATCCTGAAAACCGAAACTCATCCATTTCGAATGTATACGCGTGTCACGCGCGCCGTTTCCACTCTCGCAGTGAGGCGGGGGAGACTCTCTTTTGGTCCTTTGCGTTCTCTTCCTCTTTTATCTTTGTACTATACTCTGCCCCGTTGCCGCTGCTTATCCCTCGTGGGAGTCGTTTAATTCTCCACGTGCTGTCGGGATTTCAATTTTGTACGAGAAAAAAAAAAAAAGAAGAAGAAGAAGCGAATTGCGTTAGGCGGGCATGATCCCGGAGCCCGAAGGGCGACGGCGATGCGCATTCTTCGAGCGCGTGATTAAATTGAAAGTGTTTTTAGTTTCTTTTATACCGAATTCAGGAGCTCACAGAAATACCGTGTCTCGTTCAATGGATCTGGAGAAATGTAATTTTTCATTCCAGTGATGAAATAAAAATTTATAGGAACGTGTTAAAATCTCCATCCATTGTGTCCATAAGATCCATAAATCCATTGTGTCAATATGGCAGCTGAAAGTCTTCGAATTATTTAGTCGCCTTTTAATTTTCATTTGCTGCATCCTCCACTCGCGGTTGGTTTTTCACGAAGGAAACTTCGTGACAGCGAATAAGATGAAAAAAATTATCAGCCAAAATTAGAGCACCGGAAATTGATCGAGGAATTCGAAAAATCGCCTTCTGAAGGGGAAAAAATTCTGTTGAGATCTGTCCTTTTAAATTTGAAACTTCGAAACGTAAAAAAAAAAAAATTCAGACATCGAGCTAAAATATCATACACAATACCAAAAGACCCACATGTTAAAAACGCGAAGCGGGCCAGTCGACACGTGAGTATTCAACGTGACTGGGGAACCCTTACTAAAATTCAAGTCACATATATCCTCGATAACATCGAGCCAGCAAGAGCAACCATACCATCTTCCTGAATTGATGACTATACGAAAGAGATGAAGCATTTCGAGATAGCGATGAAAATTAATTCAGCTGTTTTAATTTTGTCTCACGAAGACTCCTCCCGAGTTCTCGAACCCTTATTTTTCCCGAGTGGGTCATTACACCAGACATAATAAGCCCATGCACCCTGTGGCTACAATTTCTGTTCATTCGAGGCATATTGCCTTTTGCTCATCTGCATAACTCGGTGCTTAAAATTAGTCTAAAAATTGTCGCAATTTGGCAAATTCCTCATAGTTAGCCTTTGGGGTATCTGGCAAAAGGCAGGAAGAAAAATAGTCATGGATGCCTGGTAAGGCGTTCCAATTATGGCAGCACCTGTAGCTAGATTCGAAGAAACTCCATCAGACCAGTGCTGGAGTACTAGGAACCCTCAATTCATATTCCTGCCACGCCAAGTGGCTGGCACCAACGACAACAGGAGCAACAACATCGAAGGATGTTTTTTTGAAATCAATCTCTTCGTTTTCCTCAAGTATGCCTGTTCCCACTGTCTCCGCTATCATGCAGAAGGATTCGTTACCACGTGCGTTTACTCGTATCATTGACAGACTCACCCGTATAGGCTGGTGAAAGACTCCAGAATCGTAAATTAATGCTGGACGACTGCTGCCTTGTCCTATTAAGAACTCGAAGTATGCAAAACCCTTGTAGCAAGCAAGTTAACGTTTATCGGGCTTAATAAATTTACACCCACTACTCTTGTACCAACTTTCTTTTGAAAGAGCATTATGATTCTGATTCGTGATTGCTGGAATACCCATCCAGCAAGTGTGTGTTTTGAATTTTCTAACAGAAATTCCATGCATTTCGAGGCGTTGTGTACTTAGAGTGCAGTGAAAGAAGCAGGAGGTAAAGGGAGAGATAAAAAAAACTTTCGCAAAATGCTCACCACTCTCTCTACGAACCTTCGTAAATTTTGACTTCCTCATAGAGGGAGCTTTGAGCATTGTGCGACATTTGGAGTAAGCAATTTTTAAGTTTCAACTTGTAGCTTTTTCCCCTCCTCACACTCATAGGCAGCTTCATTTTTTGACACTCAAGTTACTATAATAGTTTTCTAGATATTCAATACTCCATAAGAGAAACGCATTTTTGTGCATTTAAAAATAGCCCGTGTTCTCAATATTTCGGAAATCAGAGCTGTCAACGACATTTTTTTTTTGAAAATTAATAAGTTCACAAAATCTAAATCTTTTGACCGATTCTTGCGAAATTTTCTTTCATTAATGATACTTTATTCATGAAAAAAAAATTACACCAATTTCTTAAAATTTGGGGAGCTTAGAGCTGTCCGATACTTTTTTGAAAAATTCAAAATTTCATAAAACTTGAAACCTCCAAGCGATTTCTATTATTCAATATCAAGCATCCTTTGATGGTAATCTATTCATGTAAAGAAATTTAGCACCATAGCTCCAATTTGACGAAAGGTAGATCCGATTACAGATATTTTTCGAAAATTTCAAAGTCCCGTAAAATGTAGATCCCTTCAGCAATTTTAACGAAAATTTCAGGAAACAAAGGTAGTTAAAGTGTGTGTGTGTGTGGAGTTTCAGTGAGATCGGTTAAGCTGTTCTTGAGATGCACACACCCACACACACCCGCACATGTCTAGAGATTTTTTCTAAACGCGATTTCTAGACACGTTTTGGCACATTTCGAACACATTGGCATTGAAAACTAGAAATTTTTTTTTCACCATCATAAAGTTTCCCGTATGAAGAAGCAAAAAAGATTCGAGATGGAGGAATCTTTAACCGCGCCGAGGTACAAGCCTCGTGTGGAATTTCGTGTTCCCGTCCACCGGGGACTAGATTGTGATCGACCTGTCAGCCGGCAAAGCCTCAAGAGATTTTTAGTTTTAGGAATATACATGGCCAACTATATGTCTCCTTTTCTGGCCGAGTACGTGACAATGATTTTCGTTCAGATTTGTTTGCTTACCACGCAAGAAGCTCGTGACACCGAAGCGAAATGATCTCAACTCGACCGATGTTAATTTTGTTTCCTCATGGAAGAAGCTTTGTGATTGTCAAAATTATTTTTTCCCATTTTCAATGCCAATGTGTTCAAAATGTGCCAAAATATTGAGAAATTACATTTTTAAAAAATTATCAGGACGCGCGTGCATGTGTGTGTGTGTTCTGGACCTGGAAAAGTCGAACCGCTATATCTCAAGAACGACTTGACCGATCTCGCTGAAATTTCGCACATATACTAGGAGCATTAGATCTCTCTCGCTTACTGAAATTATCATTCAAATTTCTTCAAAAATAAAATTGAGATTTTTCGAGATTTTTAATTTTTCGAAAAATATCTGAGGGATCGCGCTTCAACTTTCGTAAATTTTGAGATATCGGGCACATTTTTTTCATTAATAGAATATCATCGAAGGACGATTGATATTGAATTCAGCGCGAATCGATTGCAGGGTTCATATATTTTATGAAATTTGGAATATACTTAAAAAAATGTTTCTGACAGCTCTGATTTTCAAAAATTTAAAGATATCCAGGCTAATTTTTTTAACTAATGAATAAAGTATCATTAAAGAAAGATTGGAATCAAGTTTGGCGAGACGGTGAAACGGTTTTACAATTTAACGAACTTTTACATTTTCCAAAAAAAAGTTTTTTACAGTTCTAATTTTCCCCAAATTGTGAATATCTGACTAATGCATAAAGATGTATGTATCTCTTGTTGAATATTGAATATCTGGAAAAGTTTTGGTAACTCCGAACTTCGCATCATGCCTAAAACTTCCTCTATGAAGAAGCCAAAATTGGCAAAGGTCAATTTTGTTCCTCAAATTTTTTTTCAATCAAAGGCTCCTTGCAGAGCAATTTGCAAGTTTCAACTTTTGCAGCTTTTTTCGAAGGATCACACACTGGTTCGCTATGCGTGCACACTATGGACTATTGAAACGAGGCTGCTAGCGTTTCTAGAGGGACATCCCGATGAAAATTATTCGCATTTCGTATCTGAGAGTATTCGATCTTGGCTCTCGGCCACGAGGAATCGTGGGCTCCTTTTACCGTCCCATTAACGCGGTTCTCCCGTCCTGCGGATTTCCCTTTAGTTCTCCCCTGGAATAATGAGATTCGCCTAATGCCCGAAATAACCCTGAAAGCTCCGCAGTCCAGTATCTTCTCTCGGGTCGCGAAGTAGGATTTCATTAGCCTAATCACCCTACTGCGACTGGATAACGTAGCTCGTGGAAGTAACATTAGCGCGTTACGAAATTGGATGAGAGCGGTGTTTACGATTGACGCACGATGAGAGGAGAAGCGTCCAGGGGAGATAAGGCTCCTCGTTGGAGCAGGCTCGTGGAAAGACTATCAATGGCTATTCGAATGAAGTGAGAGGGTGAAGGAATCCTGAAATCGATTTTCACATTGGGCTTCAATGAGTAATCAAAAAATGTAAATTAGTGTTAATTGATTAGAGAAAATGTTGATTGTCTTAGTTTCCGGTTTCCTGGCAATTATCCTTTTGTGGTAAGACTGAATCTTTTGCCGTTTCAATGTCTCCAGACGTGTGTCATTATTGTGGAAAGTAATACACAAACGCTCGTGTCAATGAGTTCGATAATATGTGATTCAGATAAACGTATTGGTTGAGAGGAATCGATGACGTTAACAGCTACCATAATAACGCGTAAGTAGCAATAGTACAGGAGTTCAGAGCACGCACGGAATGCATAACGATTATTTTGTCTCAAAGCGCACTTTCTTTACCCCCCCCCCCCCCCCCCCCCCCCGAGGATTTATGTTCTTATCGCGGTACCTCAAAGCAACATATAATTCACTTGAGTAACGGTGGTATGGTAATATCCGAGCTAAGCACGATATCGAGTATCAAGGTTGTTTTGGCGTGTTTATTCAATTACCGGCTGTGACGTTCCACCTCGCCCAGCAGCATGAGGACTCGCATATTTATGTTTTATCGATGGCCCTAGCGAAAAAAAAAAAATATTCCTTCATATACTTATTCAATGTAAATCATTTTTACAATATTTTATCCATTCTTTATTTATAAGCCGGGAATTCAGCTGGGCAAACGTACTCCAAGATCGCGACGATGTTAAGTCGGCTGCGATGGACCAATCTGTTACGTTTAACTCGGCAATCTAAGCACGCAAGGTATCGTTGATGATGAAAATCAACCAATCTGAGCTTCTACAATCAAATCTACTTTGTTAGGCTTGGAGCTCTTTGTCGAATGTTTTGATTCAATCATGCTCTTGATACTTTTTGAATAAAAGAACGTGATTTTTGAGAGAGAGCGAGATTCCCGAAATATATGGCTCAAAAATGATTGAAGAAGTAACCCGCATTTGTTTATAATTTGACGAGAATTGAATGCTCATCTTTAGTGTATTCGAAAATTGTAAATACAGTAATCAATAATTAATATATTATCAGGAGAATTGGCATAGAGTGTCGAGTCCTCGTTGTTCACATCAAACTTCAAGAATCGGTAGAAAATATCGGTTCATTCAAATACCAAGGCCGATGTATTTACAATAATACATCGGCCCTGACGCCCTGATCAGTTCCGGATTCGAATTTATACTTGGGCCCACATCCGGAACTAAAATTCCGTGATTTCGGTTAGTCGGTTTCTGGTAAATTTATTCAGCGCTTCACGATACATTATGTGCCTCGTTAACCATCGTATTTGCGTAATCTGGCTTCGTGTTGGGTGCTCTGCTTTGCCACTACGTTGTTCCATAGTCAAAAAGCTCTCTTTTTCGTCAGAGGGCTCTCCTTTCGTTCTCTTAATTGGAAACCGTCGGAGGCTCGGGAGTCTACATGGATAAGGAAGAAACCGAGGAGAGGTGATCGAGGGTGAAAGAGTGGAATGTGGCAGAAAGAAAGAAAAAAAAATGCTTCTCAACCCTCCAACAGGCGGATAATCGAAGAAGCAAGAATTTCTAATTACCGCGCATCTCTCGTGTTCGCTATTCTCCGTGAATTCACGGACGACGAGCACGGTAAAAGAGCCGATCGCGGCGGATGGCTGAGAAGGAAATGAAAGGAAAGCCCCTGCCTTTGATGGGATTAACGGAAGGGACCGTGTCATGTTGGTGGGAAAATTCACGACCTGGAAAACCATTTGACGGACGAAAGGAAACGTGGACATCCATCGGTGTGAGGAAGTGAAGTACACAAATATTTTGGAACAAAATATATGTCACGAGAATATAACTTTTACGTCAAATTTCCGTTTAAATTGAACTTTGCCAGGTATATGCAACCTTTCGAGTCAGTATACAGCATTTTTGTTTTTCTAGTAGCTACACCCGGGATAAAAAAAAATTCACACTGGGTATGATTGCATTTTTCGTACAGGCCTATTATACATTTCGCTTCCACTGAAAATCCTTCCAGACTTCTGAATTTCCCAAAACTGCAGCCCAGAAGCTAAAGCCCTCAGCAAACTGACTCTAGCTAAATCGTGTCACGATAGCAATCATGATGCCATTGAAGCGATTGCTATATTGAGTAGTATAGAAGCAACTGGGCTCATTCGCCACGCTATATACACCCATGTACATTTCCGGTAACCACTGTTAGATTCAGGGAACGAGGGTTGGCGTGGCACCCTACTGCCTATTATGGCCATTGCTACGATCTTTCCCCGTTGCTACGTGCATCCATTCCAGACCGTAACTGCGTGGCACAACGACGCATGACATTTACTGTTTGGAAAGTGCCTAGTTATGTATCCCGCCATCCTGGACCCCATTGCTTTAAATCATGACGAAAAAATTACGATGGTACGTGGAGAATGCAATGTTTTCCCTTCTCCTCGATAAGAGCTGTCTTCATTCATAATTTTACAGATCGAGTCTTCACTACCGATGGAGAAAAAAAAACATCTTTCTCTTGGTATACAAACAAAATGGAAATGTCCAAAATTGATGCAACTCGGTGACACTGTTGGTCTGTTGGACCGGTCTGTTGGACTGGCCCAACTTAGATAGGTCAATTTGAGTGCACAAATGAACTATATTTGATTGGATTTGTGGTTTCTTGCAAAAAAATCATGCTAAAAGTGTCGCAAAAAAATGGTTCACCGGTTCCAAGAAACTATATATAGATCGTCAATTCTCGCAGTCTGCCAGTGGGAACGTTCCTGTTCGTGTATTGTTGGTTTTTATTGTTGTAGAGCACTTACTGCAGTGCAGGCCACAAATCCTCACTGTTCATGGATCAATACAAATTTCTCGTTGGATTGAACGAAAATTGACCACACATCTGACTAGCGCGTAGCACACCGCGTTGACCTTAATTCTTGATACCCTGGAAATTCCATAAACGACAGATGTCATGTACACGCACTTTGGACACGCGTCTCGCGTCATTTGGGTCATCGAAGACATCTGTTTTTCCCCTATCTATTTCGCGTCATTTAATCAAGTCCTCGTGGAGCAGGGCGAGAATAAAAATTGTGTCTGTTAAGGAACTAGATTGCTCCAATGACTGAAGCAAGAGTCAACGGCAATTAATGAAGTTCGGAGCTATATCTTAAGTCAGAGTCATCATAAAGTTCTATGTTGAACCTCACCTTAGAGTTTCTATGTTGATCAAAGCTGAATTTTAATTTTGGTCTATGATGGCAAGCGCTCGGGTTGAATTCGTATCTTAAGGAGGCTGTATCATGTCATCGAGGTCAAATGAGCGTCTCATCATCACCCACCAATAAAAATGAATTGATATAAACGCTTCTAACATCATAAAAATAAATTTATATTTTAAGGTATACTTCCACATACAAAAAATAGTTGAAGTATACATAAATTGTATGATGAATTTATTTTTGATTGCTGATTCGATCTGACATCACCGGGGTCACCCTTATGAAAAAAAGCACCAAAAATTACACTCAAATGAACCCTCAATTTGGTGATCATTTCGTACTCCTCACTTGAGAGTGAACCGTCAACGTATATGAAAAAAAAATTATCTCCTAAAACGAAGTAAGTATTTCTTGCGCTAAATCAGAACTTTGGGAATATATATTATTTAAATATATACTTCCTTTATATTATATGTTATAAATAAAATAATAGGATATATAAGAATAACTTTTTTCGAGGTAGTCAATACATTTTTTGTATTCGAAATTTTATTTAATAAAATATTTTTTGCAATAAAAAAATACTCTGTGATTTGAAAAAAAATAATTTCAAATTTCTCCAGCTTTGTAAAATTAGCGAAATAATTATAAACGGTTCAATTATGAATTATCCAGCACTTGAAGATTGAGGGGTATATATATACGCGATAGTCGATGAGCGCTATAACTCTTAATGTTGAAAATTAATACTTAATGTCGAGAGAAAATTCGCAATATTCGTTGTTGATTTCCAACTTTGAGTGTTGACACTAAATAACCGAGTATCGAAAGCCAATAAATTTATAAAAGTGGCACTCACAAATATATTTTTGTGATAGCTTTCTTAACATTTCTTGGCTAAATATCTGGTGGCACGAGGTTTTTTTTGGACTCGTTGAAAATTTTAAAACTTGATGCACAAATAGGAACTTTGTTTATCGGAGCCTCTTCTAATCTTTTAATGCATCTTAATCTAAAGGAGAGTTTGAAAAGCTGAGCAAGTAGCTCTCCCATACGAGCGTATGCTAAATTCTCAGTTTTTAGCATTGAACTTTTTGCTAAAAGAATTCGTTAAAAGGTCCTAAGATTTAATATTACTAAAGTGGAATATTTAATTAAAAAAATATTTCAAATGAGTAACTAAATTTAAAATCTCGAGTAACGAGACAAGCGTCTTAATCAAGGGACGTGGCATCGTCTTGACGCCAAGTAATTAAAAATTGTCAAGTTTTTCAGCTTACTGTAATGTTTTAGCTTGAGGCTTACTGCTCATTTACGTTCACAATTTACGTTCTAATTTCAGTCTTAACTCGTGGATGCTATTTTGACTCTCGGGTTTCACTAATTTCTCCCAAAAATTATTTTATCACATCCTCAACTTTGGTAAACTCCTAAAATTCACGATTGCTCTAATTTTCCATCTAAGGTCCATACGGAATCATATCAAAATGTCAATTCAACGGCAAAAATATTGGCAACTCTCTGATAATGCTATTGTCATTAACTAAACATTTTGATACGCTCCCACTTGATGACGAGTTTCGAAACAGAATGAAAGACCGCAGTAGATTCTCCGGGTTTCTGTTTTTTGGGCAACCGCCCCAAGTAAATTGTTCGTCATGAAGACTGAAATGGAAAATCGACGAAAAAAAAAAAATAAGACAATACTCGAAAACGAAGGATAAAACTAAATTCTAGCGGCAGTGAAGTTTGAGATTAATTCGAGTCGTATCGCGACATACTGAATACCGGGGAGTGGCGGCGTCATGTAAAAAGTCATCTGACCCCTATCCGGGGTTGGAATGCAGCGCAGAACACTTTCGGGGTGGCAGCAGGGGCGGGAAGGCTTAATTAACGACGAACATAGCGAGAAGCTGACGCAAGGCAGTCTTCTATAGCGAACCATTTAAAAATATATTTCAGCGAGGGGAGTAAAAAAAAAAGAAAAGGAAAACCTAACAACCGAGCTCCGTTCATTCGTCTCCCACGATGTTTCGCGTCATCTCCATACTCTTCGGCTGTTTCTGTTTTAAAAAAAAAATCTTCTCTTTTTTCCTTCATTTATTTCTATTTTGCGCAAATTTACTCTTTCACGATGAAATACAACGGGCGTAAAAGAACGTTGGAGTCGTCATCCGTTTTCTTCGGTCGTTTCGTTCCGGCAAGACGGCAGGCAAGAACATTTCGCGTTTCAGCTAAACTCATTCACGCCTCGCGGCTAATCTCACTGATTTATATATATGCTCGCCAATGTGAGCCTCGGCGCTTTGCAACTGACAATTTTCCCGCAACATTCACGGAGCTCTAATGAAGCTATTGAGGATAATCGTTACGCATGGATTCACCGATTCCCAGTTATTTCGTCGCACACATCGGAAACTTTTAATGTTTCTTTCACACGATCATCGAATCTCACCCTCCTGACTTGAGAGTCCACACATTTCAACATCCTCTTTCGCTATTGACACACCGATCTTCATGTATTCCCCCTTTAGTCTTGTTTCTTTCGACAGCTTTGACTTTGACTTCCCGCGCGCCCTCGAATTGAAGACGCATATGTGCTGGTGCAATTGCAAAGCCGCGTGATAATTCAATTTTTGCCGACAAAAATTATTTTCATTGTTCTTTAGTTTATATTCCGTAAGATTGGGATAATTTTTTTTATTCTTTCTATACAGATCTGCGATAATTATTATATTTTTGTGTCAGATGTTCTGCTCCTTTCAAGGCGATGAATATATAGTACGCCCGGATTGAGTTGGTTTGATCTTAATACACTACGACCTCGATTTAACGGCCTGTGGCGGGACCGGCTCCGCATCGCACCTTGTTAAATCGAGGTAGCGTATGCCCGCCCATGCTGCATCTGCGCATCGGCACTCCGTGCTACGGGCCTGATCGCGGAGACTTTAAGCGTCCCCCACCATCTCCCACCACGCGAAAAACCGATCGATAAATGCGACATGGTGGGGACTGTCTATTAAATCGAGGGCCATTAAATCGAGGTCCTAGTGTATTATCTTAATTTTGGATTGAGTTAATCTTAATTTTAATCATCCGCGCTATCACTGATGACATCTTCGCGTATCGGAAATCGCCTGCTTCATCGTATTCTCTCGCTTTCTTCGTGCAAGTCATAATTTTTTTCACCGAATCTCATACGATCCAAACAAAAGGGCTCCCCGTAATGAGAATTTCGGTTTATCTGAGTAAGTTCTCTATGGGCTAATAGGAGAGTAACGAAGAACAAGTTTAAGCCAGAGACAACGAGAGAGTTCCCATGAACTGAACTATGCAAGAAAAAAGGAACGCGAAGGAAGCCAAGAAATTGTAGTAGTGAAGGTCTTGATGCTGTATATATATATATATCGGAGGGCACAAAGCGTAGCTGGAAGCAAGCGACGTGGAAATTCTTGGTCCTCTTCCTTCGAATGGACAGGATATATATTTATATGTATCCTGGCAACGATTCACATCGGCGTTACCATAATATTCCTCGTTTAACTCGCCGTACAGAGATTGCCGTCTCTATATACCGCCGGGGTAGCGAAGGTCGTGGCGTTACCAAGGTGATAAGCCATGCGAACTGGGGTAGGATAACTCTTGGTCGAATTCTAGAGCGGGAACGAAACATGCCCACCATGATTTCTCCCGTGGGTATGGCCGAAATTATTCCGACAAATCACATCAATCACGAATTACTCGAAATAATTTATTGAAAAAGGTATTTCAATCGAACAATAACAATGACTTTGAGTAATTTTGTCATTGTAACATTTTGACGAGCTTTGAATTCTGTAATTTTGATTTTTAAAATAGTCCTGATGGCAAGCTGGTCATGTGATTGGCTATTTTAGTAAAAAAAAATTGTTTTAAATAACCGCAGAATCTAATAGTACGTAAAACTAGTTGTCAGAACTTATAATAACTGTGGTGATGACATTAGCACTTGAATTGTTATTTATTTTTTTTTTTTTCAAGTAATTTCGTTTTTCGTCACTTGTTTGACTAGTCAGTAGAATCTTTTCACCTCGACTAACCTCAAAACTTTCAGAAGTTTTCCAACAAATATATTTTATGATTACGTAATTCTTGATTGGTTTTAATAATTACTATAATTTCATCACATACGGAAATAATAAAGGTGGACAGCTTGATATTGATAAATACTTGAAATTCGTGTAGGTAACTAAAACTCTCGTAACAGATGGCTATCAGCTGATCACTTACATCGTAAACTGACTGAGTTTTTCTCATAATTAATTCGAACTTTCTTTGCCAAAAATTCCATATAACTCTACTTTTTTTCTGCAATCTATCGAAACCTCATAATTTTATGAAAGAATTTACTATTCAATGAATCACCTCTGCAGTATTTAAGTAGGTTCATTTTACAATTAAATTTATAGCGAGATGATTTTTTTTCGTATATCTTCTTTTCAAACGGCCATTATTGAAATCGAAATTTTTTGCGGGAAAAAGACGGCAACGCGATCTGAGACTTTGAAGTTTTAAAAAACATGTTTCAGACCCAAAATATTTTTCCTCCCATGCACGAGATTCATCAATGAATGCCAATGTGCAAAGACTTAATCAAAGAATACCAATTTTATTTCGAGTAGGTTCGTCATTATGACACCTTTGGAGTTCATTTAAAATTCGGAAATTTGGATTTTTAATTTTAACTAGATGCATATTTCGTCCCCCGGTCAATGTCCATCACGAACGAAGATTGCATCCGCACCATTGAGGACTTGTACAGCCCCATCAAAGTCCATTCGTGCTCGGTGAAAGCATTCACGAATCTTTGGAAAAGTGTAAGGTACGGTCTCCTCGAGATCGACAGGAAAAAGGGATCACGTGGGAGATAAGACGATTCAGAGGGTGAGCGATGAGGTGGGTTGGGTTCGTAAATTTCGAAGATTTCGGGGACGAGCCCTTTTGTATATTCTCGTTCAATTCAGATTTCGTTGATGTTCCACACGTGCGCGGATCTTTCGTGAAACAGGACGCTACGAGAGGACGAATCAGTGAGAATTCTGGCCTCGCTGGTCTTCTCTCGATGTGCTTTAAATTCCATAAAATTGACGGGACATCTCTATATATATGAGGTTGGGTCATAGTGTGTGCGTGGTGTGTTTGAAGTAGGTGCCGGGGTGCGAAGCTGGCAAAGCGACGCTAAGTTTTGTAGGCCGTCATTGCCAATGCATGGCTTGTTGTGATCGCCTCCCATAACGCATCAATCTCGCTGGCAGATCCCTCGGGGATCACCGGTATAGGGGTCCTGTCCAAAGCTTACTCGCTCTCATCCGTCACGAGAGCGGCACACTCTCACTCGAGTGCGTGCTCACGAGAGAGCCTCCTGTCTTTTATTTATCTCTCTCTCTCTCTCTTTCTCTCTCTTTCTCTCTCTTTCTCTCTATTATGTTTGAGGTAGCTTGTGTGTTGTGTAGTAATGGTGGCATCTCGTTCGTTGTAGTGTTCTGTCTCTCTGTCTCTTTCTCTCGAATTCCTCTCTTTTTTTCACCCCTGCCCTTCGGGAACAACAGGTTTTTCGCTGGTCGCTACGATCCGATTGGGTCTTATGATTTTTTTAACAAGAATGTCAGACCAAATTGTAAGTGCAATATTACATGTGTCTGATAAATTGCAATAACTTTGCTTCCAAAATATTGATTTGTTCATTAAAGGAGAGCCTTCCAGGTGTAGATAAATAAATGAGAGATACATCAGGCTCCCACGTTGAGTGAGCCCGTTCATTTTTTATACGGCCAAACTTTCATATTGCATATCTTTTAGGGAATGTTTTTTTTTTCTTAAGGTAGACCTCGTGCTACAATAGTGCGAGAAAGTTTTCTATGTACCACATGATAAAATATACACGGCGCTAGTGGTCATATGCAGCGAACTTCTGATTCAGTCTGTACAGAAATGGCTGTTACACATGGAACCGTGCATATTCAGATATATTCACACTATATAGATCATGCAGCTTACGCGTCAAATTTTCATTCATATTGCATTATTTTTGTGATCGTCGTTCGTAAATGAAACGGTTGATAATTTTTTTTTTTTTTCCTAACATGTGAATAATAGTCTTCTCACGTCTACAATTTTTTTAAATCAAAATCTGGTTACGCGTTTAGTTGCGATATTTGAAATAACCGTGCTAGTACAGCAGTGCTTGCTGTATGCTCTACACAACGTAATGGTTGTTAACTTTGACATTGAATATCTCGAGTTGGGAACGGTCAATCTGCTTCAAATTTAATGAGAAGTTGGGTACTAGTATTCTCTTCGTCCACTATAAATTTCAACAAATTCTTATTATAAACGCATTTGCACGAGGACTGACCTAACGCGCCTCCTATGTAATAGGAATCCAATGCTCATCGTACTAATTTTCATTACAGACTGCACGAATACGAGGAAAAATTCGGTAAAAATCACGGACACGGAAAAATGGCTAATTTTGAGATTATAAATGTATTTAAGGATTTCTTTTTATTCGAGAAGTGTATATAAAGATGTTTGACGACTTTTAAATTTTATTTATTGCAAAGTACATTAAAAAATCCAAAGCTTATTTGAATACCGTTTTTTTTTCATTATGAAAAGTTTTTGTGAAAAAAAAAACAAATATGCATCTTGTAGGTGTAACAACTTTAATTGACGTTTTTCTTTAATTAGAAATAATTGAGAAATATTTATGACCGATTTTTATCAAGAGCTATACTTTTTTTGTGTTATGAGGCTGGCTCACAGCCTCATTAGACGTACCAGGACGGAGTTGAGCCAAATTGTGAAAACGTTTTACTTCTCCCACGACGCTTGAGGATCGTGTCCCATTTTGGAAATTTTCCGATTTAGCAAGGCTAGGTTCGAAGTATGGTTTGTTTGAAGATCTCCTTCAAACGCTCCATACCTAGGATTCGACGCTAATCGTCTAAAACCCTCGTTTCGACTCTCAAAACTATTTATAGACATCGATGGGAGGATATATTAAATTATGATCAACAGATAAGAACATAATTCTTAATATTGCGTTTACATAAATTCAATATTATGAATTATTTCCAATCTGTTCTTTATAGTTAAATATTCGATCAGAAAATTGCTGTAATGAATTTTTAATTATATAGTGCTTTTAGTTATTCGTACAACAAGAAGATCGACTTTTTCGAAAAAAAAAAAACTATGGGAATCCCCTCTTAAATAAATACGATACGAATACAATAATTCATTTTCAATGATCATTAAAAATACACATAGAAATTACGTAAAATTTCTTGCATTATAAATTCTGGATCGATATTTCGAGTAATTGGATCAGTACTTCGATCGCTGATTGAAAAGTCGAAATATTTAAATGTTCGAAATTTATATAGAGGATGAGTTACAGGGCTAAGTGAGGAGCTGAAAGTTGAATAGCGTCACAATAGGTTGAATTATATCTGTTCAAAGCGTCAAAAGGGTCTTGAATTTTTAGGAACTTGCGGTTCAATCTAGCCGTTCAAGGTTCAGTTTCTGTCAATTTGATACTCCGAATTTTAATTTAAATTTGTGTAACATCGCAAGGGAAAAAAACCTTTCTTTTTTTTTTTCTCGTCCACTTGTAAACAGAAATGACGAAGAATCTAAAAAAAAAAAAGCAACGACTCATGCCTACGTGCTTAATATAGATTTATGATCTCGATCACAAGATCCCTCGACCGCTTTCATTCTTCAACCCTGCATATCGTCCCTTTCTTTAACTTTCAAATGCGTCAAATCCTCGGTAATACACGAGCTCGAACGATACAGGAATAACGTATACGCTCTGTAGCACAGTATCAGAAATTGAGAATACGACCAAGGCTGGTTGTGAATGAGCCAACTCAACGGGTGGTTCGTTGATCCTTGGATCGATTTACGGTGTGTGTCCATCGAACGTCGAGGGTCGTTGTCATCCTCTCGTCCGCGGGTGCGTCAACAGCACGACGGGGTCCCTTTTCCATAAACCTCGCAACCACGATCACGCGACAACGACGTGCGGTATCTCCTTCGAAACTATTGTAAACCCATTCGCTTATCTCCATAAGCATGTTTACATCGAGATCGAAGAAGCGGCTTGGTTTCAGCTGTTACGTCTCAGGCCTCGGTGACATACAATGGGGGTAAAGGGGACGTGGTGAAAAGCTCCAATGTCTACCACCAACCACCGTGGATCATTCGAGAAGTTGCACTTATTTCCACGTACCAGTGGAATGAGCAAGACTCTGATCCAATAGTCCAAGGGTTCTTAACCGAGGCAACTCAAGAGTCCACGTGGAGAATCTCGTGGACCACCTGGCTTAAGAACCACCGGAACACGCGGACTTTTCTTTTTTTTTGCTTTCTCGAAAGGGCAAGAGTGTGATAGATAGAAAGAGAGAGATGAGTCCACTGATATATTTTCCCAAATCCTTCGAAAAATCCCTCTCCGGTCCTCCTAAGCGTGCGAGGATCACCGTTTTTGCTTCCTTATTCCCCGGCTAAAAACGTTTCTTTCTTTTCTTCTTGTTCACATCGCGTATTTTTTTTACATTACCTCGACCTATATAGCGATCGGATATCTCGGACCGCAGCCGCTCATGTCTCCGGGATTTTCCCTTAAATCGTCTCAAGTGCCAGGAGTGAGTGAAAGGTTGAAAAAAAAAAAAAAAAAATACCGCCGAGGCTCGGACCCCAACAGCCTGGTCCGGAAGCTCTGGCCTCGAGAAACGTGGCAGGTTTTTTCTCGGACCAATGGGTTTTTTTAACATGGAAAATCGGAGCGGTGTCCTTAAGATTACCGGGTTTGTATATAGTTATATACACGGACTCGAGGTTGAATCTCGTCCCTTAAATCTCCGGATATGTAGACGCGTGCCGACAAAATACGTTTTGGAGGGGTTGACGAAAATTTCGTCAAGATTAGTGCGGACACTTTCACCGAATGTACATTCGTCATATCCTATCATTCGGACGTGGGTTGGACATTGTCCAACGCTGATACGACGGATTTAACGCGACATGGGTCATGACGTGTTATATTAGCACATAACACTTCACATTTCACGATCGCTATACACCACGAGTGATGTCATTCGATCATTTTGGGGAATTTTTCATCATTTCTCATCTACGCTGGCATTGACCGTGCCATGGATGCCTTACATCCATGAATAGATATTCGATTAAGGCGTCAGTGAAACATCTCACGCTTGAGCTTTCATTTTTTTCCCCTCCTATATATATATATATATATATATATATATATATATATACACCAAGAATGGATTTCTCCCCATGGAATGGGTAAATAATACGACAGCATAGAAAGTAATAATTCTCATTCCTTGAATACGCTTATTTGGGTATAAATAAGTAAATAGCATGTATGTATTGGAAAAATACAATTGGCATACAAATTTGTTATTGCTGGGAAGAAAAAGCTTGAAATCATATCGTCATTATTGTGTGCTGGAATAAATTGAGACGCACCGTTCGATCTGACTCCTCGAGTAACCAGGTGATACAGGTGTGTGAAACACACGATGAGCGGTAAATATCTTGTATAATCTCGCTCGAGACTCTCGCAGTCGTTATTCCCCTTTGCAATACACATTTGTTCAACCATCTCGACCGATTGATCTTCTTACGAGATCAGCTTTCACACCAACGCGCTCGGGCGCACTCACCAGGCGTAGAAGATCTCCTGACATTTCGATGTCGACAACTCGTTCTGGCACGTTCTATGGTGAAAGGCGAGTGCAATATCGTTTGGACTAATGCTGACGATACAACGGATGGATTCAAATGGAATGAGAATGGGAAATTGAACGACGAGATTCACGTACTCGCTTGTCGCTCGTTGATTACGCTCGTGTCTCCTTCGAACGTTGACCAAAACGAACAATTAATTATTCAAGGCTATCGGGGAAATTTACATCTCAACCCGTTTCACTCTTTCAAGTGTCATAGACACAGAATTATTTAGATTGTACTCCGATTTTCGAATTTATTGCAGCCCCATCCGCTTGGACAATTAGATAAAACGTTGATGATGTCAAACGTGTATCCCAATAAGCACGCAGCAATCTAATGCTAAAATAATTTAAAGTAACAGGTAGTATTACTCAAAAATTGCATGTAAGTAACATGTAAGCAGTTAATTCCCTCTCACCAGTAATATAGCATACGTTATGCAATATGTGATATAACCATTACATTTCAGTTATGCTGCATGCTCGTTGTGTGATGTAACTGTAATGTAACAAGTAGCATAAAAATTATGCATCCACAACTTCAAAATTTAATGTAACAGTGAACTGAAAGGTTAGACCACAATGATGTTGAAATTATACAGCAGTTCGTATAATTGTCATATTACATTAGCATGAACGGTTGCAGTACAGCTGACGTAACTGGTAATGTTAATATGTCACTGAGCGATTAGGTAATAGCAGATGAAAATGTTGACTCGATGAATTAATGTTTGAATTTGATTAATTTCTCAAAATTTCAAACTCCGACATAAAAAAAGAACACTATACTGTCTTTTCTTATTTCAAAAACTCTCTTTGGATTGAAAAACTCTTTTACAGTTTCAGTTTTCACCAATTATTTAAAATTGCTCATCATTCAGGTATTCCTCGCAAATGGCAAGTAATCATTTTTGAAGGAATTACCAAAGATAGCCGTTGGCATAGCGAGGCAGTCGATTATACCGTCGATCATGATGAATTCAGGCTTTACGTTGGGGCTCTTCCTACAGCCTCGATCATTTTTGCTCTTCAGCTTCATCCGCTCTCGTTTCTAACCACTGTCAAGATCACTCGCACCTTCCTTGAAATAAAATGTGAAAATTCCTTGTGTGCGATTGATGTCCCAAGACTACACGAGATCGGATAACCGACACTCTTCCAAGCTGTTATGCTCGGTAGTAGAGACAGTTTATTTTATTTTTTCGTGGTGTAATAACGCTTTTTTGAATTGATAGGCGTGAGAATCAGACACGATGGCTCAGCCAAGTTTACGATGGATACATTATGATATAGTCTTTGCAGGGTGACATAGATCGGAGGCCGAGCGCGCGTCTTGATTGCTATCGGCGTGATCGGTAATCGTTACCTTGCCTTTACTAACCGTTGTCCATGTATATGTCATGCATTTGCCTGTAGCTGCTAACTATATGACATATGATTGCTCGGGGTAAAGACGTTAATCCGAGACGTGCATTAAAGTCTCGATCGATAAACCGGCTACGAGTTATTACATCGATCGGTATACTTCGGTCGAGACGTGTGTTTACTGTTGCAAAGTGGAGAGCAAGCGCAAAGTGGAGAGCTCATTACTCGCTTGCTAACGGTGGAACACATTCGCGAGTGACAGTGTTGTAATAGTTGTGATTTCTGGAAAATCCACGAGAGAAATCCGAAACAGAATAGTCGTTAAGACCCTAGAATCCGGCTGCTGTTATGTGATATGATCGCTGATGATTCAATTCATTCATCGATCTAATCTTGGATCAAAGTGTCACTTAACGAATTATGCTCGAAGTAATTCTTAATATTTCTTTGCCAAGTATCCGATGATACGAGACTTTTCTAAGCTCGTTGGAATCTTTAAAATATAATGCATAAATAGCAATCTAATCATCCAATTTATGAAAGATGAGTTTGAACAGATGAACAAGTATAGTTCTCCCATACGACCGTATACTAAATTTTCGATTTTTATTGGCATAAAATTTTTCGCCTGAAAATTCGGTAAGAGGTCCTAAGATTTCACATTACTGTGATGGAAAAAAAAATTTAATTTCGAAAAAATCAAATTAGTTATCAGATCTAGTGCCTCTAGCAGTCCAAGCCAGCAGTGATTCGATCTCCTATGATATGAAATGCTGCTGTTCGAAAATATAGTCTGATTTTCATGATTGTTCACTCAACCAAGTATAAGGTCTACCTGAGTACCTAACTTAAGGATGCAGTCCAAGTAAAATGACATGGACCCTCAAGTAAGCATGACATTGAGGTAATGTAAAATTTGATTCGTTCAAGGATGACAATGATTCGTACATTAATCAGCCGAATTATGGATCCTGTCAACGCTCATTCCTGGATCACGAGTAATCACGTGACGATGAGGCATTGAGTAGTAACGTTTCAAGATATCGGAGCTGCGCCTTGGAACTGATAACAGAACGTGACGAGCATGAATGTCCAAAGAGAGATACGAATGGCTCAACTTGAGTACCAATGTGCAGAAAGCAGACGCAAGTTTCGACTGTAACAAATGAATTGCATGATCAACGATGACTGTAAAGCATAGTTGGAGATGAACAATTCCGATAATCTTCCATTTATCGAGAGACTGGATGAGTATTGTATACTCGGTTGAATGTATGCGATGGCACGAGCCATTCATCATCGTTAGGAGGCGGTTTAACGAGTGGCAGATTGAATTGATCTGCCTATTATTCAACGATCGCGCATGCACACTGATTTAGTATGTGGCTGGTGGAGCCGCTGTAACTGCACTTGGATTACAGACAGCGAGCCAACCCACGAAACTCATACACGCTTGTTGTGCAAGCATCAGAGATACTTGTCGAGGATAGTCAGGGATGATTCGATGAAATTTTAGTTCCGACAGTAGTCTTGTCGTCTAACGAGAATTATGCACCCTATTATTGATATAATTACAGTTTATCGCATCGATTGTACATGAATTTCAAACAAATAATTTCTCGCTGGAATTTTGGCCAAATCTCTTATTGATTCGGAAGATTCACGAATGTTGCGGGACGGCGGCCACGAAATGCCATAATCCTAGACGTATAAATTACGTAATGTTCTACATTAAAATTTATTTTGTTATATTTATTATATTTCTATCCAAAGATGTAGCGTAAAAAATGTAGGGAACAGCGTTAAATATTTCATCAATGTACTATACATTGATCGCGAGCTGTGGTCAAGTGACATAAGACTGGACTATCCTAAAATTCATAGCATTACTCATAATTTCGGTAATGGATAATAAAATTTAATCCATTATCCATTACAAGTAACGGGCATTGGAATTTATCCATTACCCAATATTTTGATAATGGGTACTGAAATTTTATACATAACCCTATCATTAAATTATTTCGTCAACGGGTATTGAAATTTCGTCTCTTATCCTTTACTTTGTATTCGGGATAATAATGAAACTATGAAAATTCGTTATGGAGAAAAAGGTGTAAAATATTTGTGGAATTTTGTCTCCGGGGATTTTTTCGATCGCTAAATATGGATTTGAGATTAAAAAATGACAATTAAAAATGGCAGATCCAATGGAGCATATTCAAATTCATAAAATTCGTTGGACTTGATAAAATTCTGTAGATAGGGATTTTTTGTTTTGCCAAAGATAAATTTCAGTTTGAAATTATAAAATTCAAAATGGTGGATTGAAAATTCTCAGTATGTCAGCTAGCAATCCGATTTTTATGGCACTTTGATGTAAAGAATTTTAGCCAATATTTTGGCATTGGACAAAGGAATTTAATTCATTATCGATTATTGAGGTAATGACTAATGGGATTTTATCCATTATTGAGGTTATAGTTAATGGGTAATCGAACGTCCATCCGTTATTATTATTGTTTTTTTTTTTAATGATGAATCCATTCTTTTTACATTGAAATTTTTTCGAGGCCTGGTTTAGGTTCGAGTTTGGGTTGTCGTTGGCTTAGCTGTAACTCGACGGTTTTTACGCAAAATTGCACCTCCTTTTTCCATTATTTTTCGCAATAACGTCAAAATCGCTGGTTCGATGATATAAATTACTGTACTATATAGCGTTGTTTGCCGAACACCCAAGATTCCACGTGGCTTATGTTCACGATATCGCGAGAGCTCGAAGAGATGCAATGCCATCGTGTATGTGAACGCGGTATGAGACGCGGAGAATATCGAGCCAGAATGGTTGCCTCAGGGTTAAGATTTGTGACGTTAGGGCTCAACACTATACTTATCGTAATATTACAGCCTAATGGCGTGCACGAAAAAAGCCCAGGCATCCAGAGCGTTCGGCGTCTATATATGAGAGACTCCCCCGCTTGCTTGCGTAAGTCAACGTACCGACCCGTGCTCCTAGGATTATGAGCTCGCATACCACACACACACACACACATACACACACACACACACACACGCGCACACACACACACACACACACACACACACACACACACACACACACACACATATGCGCGCGAACACCCATATGCGCATTATGGTGACGCGATATAGATAAGAAAGAAATGTGGAAAAAGTCAATCTCAGCGAGACCTTCTCTTCGCCTCGTCTTTGTTAACTTCGGAAATACCACGGTCCATCTCGATGGAGGTTAATGTTACAAACTGAAATAACATTTCCCAAAGTGATATATCGGTTCAGAAGGATGAATCGAAAAATATAGGAAATATAGATATACAGTATCGCAGGTTTACGAATAAAACGATTGGAGCTAAAGAAATAATGACATGAGGAACGGAATATTAATAGTGTGACGTCGTGTAATAAGAGATAAGTTTGCTCGATTGAGTTTTGTTGATCGTTATGATCGAGGCGATGATGGGCACGTTTATATATCATATATATGTATATGTGCTCGTTCGCATGGAACGAGATTAATTTAATTTATATATCTGGCACATATAATTAAGATGGGGTGAGACTCTGGCTGCAATAACAGGGGAGACAGGCAAACGCCTCGATGTTAGGATAATGGCTCGTGGGGCTATCTCTTCTGCAAATCATATATAAATATCCGTTATGCGGGTCTATATGAGGTTGGCAATGGCCATCTTAGGATATAATCCTATGGAGCCGCTTCTATCTTATCAACGTCCTATTTTTTGCTTATTTTCATAATACGCGGTTGAGTACAGGTCCTCTGTTTCATAAATATTGTCAGCTATAGGATCGGCTTATCGCTGGTTAGTAATGGCACTTGAATTGTCCCTCACCGTGGAACCATTTTCAGCTTTCTCATCCATTGAAGTTTTAGGTGTGCAATGTGTGTGGTGAAGCGAAGAAGCCTGCTATATATGACCCGGACAGGGTGTCCGAGCCCTCTGACACATAGCATATTATAGGAAATTTCATTGACGTGCAGGCTGGAGAGCAGAATATGATACTGGACATCGTTAAGGTTACGATGGACGATTGTTGGTTTTATTCAATGATGAGAAAGTCAACAAGTGTATGTACAATTTTTTCAATCTTTTTGGAGTCACACTCTTTACTTCTGGGGGGTAAGAATCCAATGGAATAGTGACGAGCTTAGGTCTTATGCTGGGTATTTACCGAGCTCAAAAACTGCAGCATAGATGATTTGCCAGAGTCAGAAAACCAGGTAGAAGATGGATATTATTCTTCTGCTCATTCAATCGTGAATTGTTGATATATTTGAAGTTCGATACCACACCTATTGTATTGAGAAATATTATAATCCATGTTAGGAAATCGTTGTTTTGAAGTCTGTCCCTATAGTTTATCGTTCGGATGGAATAATACCTTCCCTTAAACTCTCGCTAGGCCAGAAACAGGGTCCTTGAGTCGCGGATAAGCAATTAGAAGAGTTTCTCAATAAAGTAAATGAAGTTATCCCAAGCCCAGGATCAAGGGACCTTCACTACGATCGCCCTGTTCATGCATGTGCCAAGATTTACTAATTATTGGAGCTTAAATGTGGGGTGCGAGGTCCCCCAGAAAGAACTATAAGTACGGATCGTGGAGAGATTGGGTAGAAGGCCTAGGTAGCTCAGTGGTCAGAGCACTCGACCGGCAATCGAGAGGGCCTGGGTTCGAATCCCAGTCTAGTCACCCGAAGCCTAAATTTTTCTGCGATCCTACATAAATGCTCCGTGTCTTAAGCAATCACAAATTTCAATGGTTACCATATGATTACGATGCTTTCGATTTTCATTATGATGATTATTCAATTCTTCGTGCACGTACTTAATTTACCGTAATCACGTAGAATATGAATTTGGAAATTATAAAAGTCTCAGAAGGTTCGTCTCCGCCATTGACTTGCAAAGGAGTACGATTAAGGGCGCAACGGCGTACATAATTTTTCCTTAAGTGGGTAACATGAATGTTATCGAGATTTTTCAATCGACGCGACCCTCAATCGGTGTCCTCATCTCGCTATCCTCATGAAATCACCCGAGACTGCGTCGCTAAAGAAATATAAAAGAGAAAGAGAGAGAAAAATAAGAATTAACATAAACGCGTGCAGCAATGCGGAGGGTCGTCAAGGCGCATCGATCACGTATTTTCACTCAGACCTAGCTATTCATTCCCCCCCCCATGGCGTCGAATTTCATCGAGATTTCGTATTATTATTTTTTTTTTCGTGTTCCTTATCGTCTCTAGCTTTTCATGGATTGTACAGACCGTAACTATGAAACGATATCTCCCCTATCTTCGGTCCTCTTATTTCTTTTATCTTCGTCGCGTTTCGCGTTCGCCTCTTCGTCATCTCTCACTCTCTACATCGCCGTACAAAACAAGATCTCCCGATCGTGCCGGGGAATTTGAATTTCCATACGTGAACAGGCGGCAGGCTCTTGAGAAAAAAAGGAAAAAAAAAATGAAGAGTCTGTACGATTGCACGCATAATACCGACCGAGTTAAAGAGCGTTGACGAATCAACTGGGGACAAGGACAGGCAGTTTCTCAGCGAGAGACAAAAATCGGCCACGTAGTGCCTCACTTTGAGAGCTGGTGTTGGATCTTTTTTTTCCCGAGCAATCGTTTATCATGGATTTATCATTGTACAGAGGGGAAGCAACGGTAAAGTCGATTTGATGTCTCTTAACCGTGGCGAATCGTACTGAAATTCTTTTTGAATTGTTCCCGAGTAGATCGTGTCCAACATTATTGGGTAAAAGCGGCACTCATATACGGACCCCGTGACACAATGTCAATGCTTTCAAAACGAATCGACTGTTTCAAGATGATGAAAAAAGAGAAGAGTTTATTTCTTTTTGAATCAAATAAATTCGTCCATTATTTTTAGTACGCGTGAATTTTTTTAGAATATATATTTTTTTGATGTGTAAACATCTTAGCGCTCGGTCTACGGTAGGGGCTAGCTGGGACTTCGAGCGTCATCGTAAGATCCGTGTCTATGTGAGCGCGTGAATGTGTGTGTGAGAGCGCCACACGGTGGGGGCTAACCAACACTTCTATGTATAGGACATCGGCGCCGCGCAGGCGTGAGCAGCGTACAGCGCGCACCGTGGTCCGTGTGAGAGCCCGTGAATGTGTGTGTTTCGACAGCTGATAGCTGATGGTACGGGCGGTACGGGCTAAGATTAAGGAGGTACGACTAGTATGAAGAATCCAACTGACGGACTTGAAATTTTTATGTTTTTGCTGAATACTTTATGCGCCTATTGCCAAAATTTGAGCTATATTGACCGTTTAGTTTATTCGTAATAAAATTGCAAAGTCGAGCAGTTTGAGTTACTAAAGCACGTCGTCTTATGGAGACGGTTAACCGGAAGTGCTGTGATCATGGTTTTGCTGCTCACGTATCCAACTACACCCGTTGAAAAACTGAAACTTGATAGATTAGATATAATAGATATTGTAAAAAATTGAAAAATTACTCTTCACCGTGTAGTTCTGGCACTACATCATAAAAAAGTTTCAATTTCCGGTTGTAAATGGTCAGAACGATCAAATAGCACCCACAGACTTAGCAACGTCGCGAGTAACAGCTGATGGGTTTCGGCAAACATAACCTAGCTTTGTTTTGATGTTAGCAACGAGGATAGAGTCATCTTCGTTGGTCACGTATACCAACTTATAGCATCGCCAATGCGACGTTGCCAAGTGTTTACTTCAAATTCCATCATGTTATTTATGGAGTTTTATTATTTATCACGTATCAATTATATGTATAATTATCATTCTGCCGATCGTATTAATTCCACTGAGGTAATTCAAGTCTATTTTAATAGGTTTTCGACTGATTTTTTAAAATGTTTTTTAGTCCGTTTTTGTGGTAGACATGTCATTATTATTATGATGGAGACTACTATCGAGTCGTTGACAATCTAATTTTTCAGTTTTTATTAGTTCATGCGCAATAAATTAATCATTTACCACAAAATTTTTCACATTATAATCGATAATATGAATAATCAATGCAAATAAACATAAATCAGAACAGCTGTGGGTAAAATGAATTTAGACTTTTTTTTGACTCCAAAGAACTAGTCGTACCTCCTTAACCAATGCACGACCTCAATTTTCCCACACCAAACTGACGCGAGCTCAAATGTTTACACATCAAATTTCGTGAGTTCCAACGCCAACTCACACGTTTTTTTTCGAATTTCCTGTTTTTTTATTTTTTCAAGGCTGAATGCATAAAACTATTCATTCAACGATCTGAAAACTTTTTGAGCGCGAAAAAAAAATGTTGACAATACGAATAAATCCTCCGCAACATTGTCTGGACGATTTTACACGATTTCCCATATATGGATATGGGTCATGGTTCAGTCCAAAGGCACCATATGAACCAGGAAGAGGGGCTTGGGACAATAGGGAGAGAGAGAGAGTCAGCGATCGAGAATTTTCGTTTCTACATGACGCTTGGTGTAGCTGTGGATGCTGCCGCGGCGATGGACCCTCGTCAAAGGAGCGTCTCACTTTTGCTCTCATGGGACACAATGACGGTGGTCACGTGTTAACATGTACCCCTCCGTGGCGCAGTGAGAACAGAGACGACCGACGTCGCGTGTGCCACCGGCAAACACGTGTCTCTTCGTCACACCTCTCGATTCCTGGGAACTCGGGACGGACAAAAAAAAGCGAGAACCAGAGAATGAGAGAGAAATTCGTGCAAGGGTTTTTTCGTCCGAGTAGGGAATTTTGAGAATCACAGGAAGCGGTGCTGGTGAGATTGTGCGGCTGTACTTGGCTCATCAGGTCTCTAACGTGATTTTATTAGCACATTCTTATCAGGACCTCAAACAGGCCTGTTTCGTTTGTGATACAGGATTTCCAGGGTCCCAGAACCGCGGTTCAACAGAGAGCCCGAGGTAATCCTTGGTAAAGCCTCATTAGAGCCTTATAGCACAGCCGTATATCAGATACACCGCATAATATATAAAGTTTGGGTTAGGCTTGAGTTTGGGTTCAGGTTTTAGGAGAGATTTATATTTTGCGGGGAACGTCGTGAGATGATGAGAAACGATCTGGTAGCTGTGCAAAAAGGACTTGCACAAAACACTATATAAGTATCTTTGTTAAAAAAAATAAAAATAAAAAAAAATTACTACATTCGTCTTCCATTACATAGGGGTGTTTTTATCCTCTTGAAATATAAGTGCCATGACTGTTAATTTTTCTCCCATCCCTCGTTGACTACTACCGTTTTTTTTTTATCCTGTTGCTCCTTCTCGACATTCGTCCGCGACCGCGAAGCATCAAAATAATTATTATTCGCTATTGCTTAGGGGCGAAGGGATGGGAGAAGAGTGAGGGAAATGGTGAACAAAGTTTCGAAGGGAGGCGCTCGTCACACGCTGACGGGAACTGTCATTAAAACGGAACGGTCGCGTATCTACTTATTTTTCAATTAAGTATTCGATTAATCACGCAACTGCTTTCTCTCTTTATCTCTCTCTCTCTCTCTCTCTCTCTCGTGCTTCATAATTTTCTTCGTCCATTATCTTTCTCTCTCTCTCTCTCTCTCTATCTCAGAGAGCATTTTGCTGCCGGCAGTGATGTCGAAAAATCTCGAGGGCATCAAGAAAATATAGCATGCCCAAGTATTTTAATAAAGATTAAAGAGTTTCTGTTGTCTGAACGAAAATAAGAGACGCACTGGCGGAAGCAGACAAGTTGGAGATGTTTGGATGCGTCGATTTAAAAAGTACTTTCACTCTCGATGTATATACATCTCCTGGATAGGGTGGACGGGGATCCGTGACACAATGGGACGTAACGCACGATGATGTTGAATAAAAATTCAACGTACCATCTGGGCGGGTATTTTGGTATAGAGATATATCGAGAGAAAATTTTATAATCGTACGGTAAATTAATCTAAATGGGACGTATATATAGACGTTAACGATCTGATTGAAATTTTTCCTCGTGCACGGTGAGCCTGTTTATTTATTATTTATGAAAGCTTCCTCTATACGAGTAAGCCAAAATTCAAAATCCCACCTTCGCATAGAGGGAGCTTTGTGGCCGTTTGTGGCCATGATAAAATAACGTGGGAGCAAAATGTGAAAATTTGTAATTCTCATCATTTTCGTAAATTAAACCTATCATCTATATCCTCTGTCAATTGTTGAATCAAAATCATCTTTCGCGGCTTTGTATTAGTTTTGAAAATCCCTCCACTTGTATCGATCTCTCGATCCTATATACATTTTCACTCCCCCAACACCATTGCATTGCACCGAAAACGTACAAAAAAAAAAATGACCCCTCGGCATTTGTCCACGCTACATACTTCTTTTACGACTATTGTCATCATTATTGTTATTATCATGATGATTATCATGATTACGAGTGTTATCACGTTTCCCCCGTAGTGAAAATCGTGCCGTCGATTCTCTGGATAGAACTGCCGGTAGTAACCCACAGCTTCGCGCATGTACGTGTTCCATTGGGCGACGTAAAGCTGAAACTACCAAACTTCCACACGCACACACACCCCCACAGGAACCATTGCTGCGTTTCTGTTTCGTCCTTCCTATCTCTTTCTCTCCCCTTAAGGTAAAAATTCTATATATATTGCTTTCGCACTCCACCCCTCCCCCCCCCCCCATCCCCGAGTGTATCATCGTAATAAGGGAACAGCTGACAGTGGCACATACCGGATAGCTAAACGCAATTACGAAGCTATGCCATCCCTTAGATTTCTATGGGGTCTGCTTTTGTGTGTGCTTTCTGTCGCTTCGACACTCGGTCCTGTCCCTTGTATAGTGTATCTCTCCCGAGCCCAACAATATCCAACATGCTGGGTCAGATGTGTGTTTGTTCGCTAACTTGCTTTCGAGCTCCCTGTGTATGTTAGTAGGACAGACCGGGGATGAGTGCAGCGTTTTACGGCACTTATGGTAAAATTACTACGCGATAACGCAGAATGAATTGTGATGAATGTGTGCACCGGATAACTTAGGATCTCATTGGATCTAAAATATTCGCAGATCACAATAATACACCAGGGATATTGGCTGCGTGATCTGATTTAATGGGAAGAAACATTAGTGGTATTGCTGAACATACTGACAGAAATTGTTGTACAATAAGAAAGAGGATTGGCACGTTCAAGAGAGTTTGCTATTGCTGATGGTGGCGAGTCAAGTGTCAACTAAGGCTTTCTCGAGTCTGAAAAAATGCTGATTGCATCCAGACCATATTCGTGCAGTTCGATAAAGCGCTAGTCAAGTTAGTCCTTCCCGCGTTAAAAAAAATCATCTTGATGAAAATCATATGAAAAATCGTGCAAAGCATCTTGTAACGAATCTTAGAAATAATTTTGTCAACCCTCACGGAAAAAATGCTCAATTTTTGAGTGTATAATCTCAAAATTGGTAGTTAACACTGAACTTTGGATGTGGACTCTCGATTTTGGCGTAGATTCTCCAAATTGAGTGTTAATTCTCAATTTTTCACTGTTATAACTCTTAACACTATAAGAGTACACCTTCAATCGTTGGATGACGACACTCGGTTATTATTGAGTGCGAACCCTCAAAGTTGGGAATTAAAACCAAATATTGTGAATGAACTCTCAACTTTAATGAGTATAGCACTCATTGACAATTGCGTATGCATCCCACAATCTTCGAGTGTTAATCAACACCACAATTAATCCGTTTACAATTATTTTTCTGATTTTAAGTAGAATGAACTGGATGAATTTGAAATTATTATTTTTTTTTTCCAAATCTCAGTGTATTCGTTTTTTGTAAAAAATTATTTATCAAATAAATTTGCAAATAGAAAAAATGTGTTTGCCATATACATGGCGAACGAGGTTCTTTATACATATCCTATTATTTAATCTATAGTATATAATATGAAGAAAATATATATTTAGATAATATACTATTATTCTGAAAGATCCGATTAGTGCAACAAAGACTTACGATCTTTGGAGATTTCTGAAATTTTTCTGACGTTGACGGTTAATGATTTCTTTAATGTTTTTCTGACGTTGACGGTTAATTCTCCAGTAAGGATTATCACTGAAGACGGAGATTGAATCTCAGCTGGAGGGTCAACTCTCAAGCTGAGAGTTCGCTCTTGAGTCAGAGGTTATTTTTCAGAGAGCATCATCCCTAAAATTGAGGACTGATCGTCAAGTTGAGGACCAAAACCCGCCTTTATTACAGCATTTACACCTGATTGCAGATCTGCAAGTGGACTCAACTTGATGCTCCCTGTGAAAACGGGTAAATTCGATTCTCCATCAAGGATTTTAACGTATGGAAAATGGAAAGTTGTTTCAAGGAGTAAAAGTAGCATGTTTAAGGAACCCTTTAAATGAGGGAGATTTTGTAAGGTGGTTATGACCCAGTAATCGACTGGATTTTTCGACTTGGTATGAGTCGGCCTTCCTATGCATTAGACCGGCATGGAAGATTGGAAACCTGGCAATATTGGAGCCAGAGTATTGATATTGTTTCAGTGGACTTTCGAAAGGGTATTACAGTTGGTCCAGCCAGTTATCCAAGAGCAAACGTCCACTTTTAACCCCGGAGTAACGTTCTACTCCACAGTCTCCCCTAAAACAACCAGCGTATGAGCGGGATCTCCCTATGGGGCTTGTACAAAAACGTTCGATTCATATATTTGTACGTTCGTTCGTACCCCTCCCCCCCTCACCCCCTTCCACCCTCGGGACGGATACAAGGATCCGTGGAAAAAAAAAAAACAGTAAAACGCCGAAGTGAAAAAGGCCAAGAGAGAATAAGAGAGATATGACCTTGAGCTTGCCGGAGAGAGAACTCGGTGTGGGTTCTTGGTAAACAAAAAAACCGGGCTACAGAATTTTGTGAGCGTTTCGCGTGTATTTCGACAGACACATGAGGGTGCGCGCCCACCCAACGCGCTTTGGTGAGGGGACTGAGCTTTATGAAGATTAGAGGCTTTTATTGTTATTAGGGCCAGCTAACGTGCTGCTGCCGCCGCCGCTCTCCGACTAGTTTCTCTCGTTTTTTTCCTTCTCGTGCCAACAGGGTGCTAGCGAGCAAGGTCCCGGGCATCCCGGCAGGATTTTCTATAGAATTTTCTATCCGACCTTCCAAAGCATCGTCCCACCTCCTTCTCTTCGTCCAAACTGACTGGCTTATTTAATTGGATCTAATTACGACGGTTTTTTTCTTACTCGACCCACTCGTGAAATTCACGAGACGACGCTGAAGGGAATTCGGTTTTTCACGTACCACGAAGAGAGAGAGAGAGAGAGAGAGAGAGAGAGAGAGAGAGAGAATGAAAAAATGGTAATGGATTTTGTTGAAATGAATTTCGTGAACAGAATTCAATGTAAGCACCCCAATGGTTAAAAATAAATAAATAAATATACCGATGAATATGATGTAATTTCTTTCGTATGAAAACGAAACGTTTTATATAAGAGAAGGAATAGTAATAGTTTTAATTCATATAATAATAAAAATAGTAACAGTAAACAATATCATATAAAAATAAAATAACAAAAAGGCGTGCAAATTGGAAACTTGGCACATTGCTTTCATATCACAGAAGTTGCCTCTATCAGGAGATGGTTTTCGCAATTTTGGCTTCCTCATAAAGAAAGCTTTGTAATTAGAAAGCAATGAGCAAGTTTCCAATTTGGAACGCTTTTGTTTTCTAAAATCGATGTGTTCTTGCGAAATTTAATATTTTGTCTCCTGGCGTACTTTCGTGCATTTTTTTCTGTTGGTAATCTCAAATTTGTGACAGTTAAAGCAATTCAAGACAATTTTCGAAAATTCCAAAATTTTATGAATCCTGAACTCTGAGTGATCTTTGCCAATTTTCATACCAAACATCCTTATAACTTTTGTAAGTAATTTTTCAAATTGAATGAAATAAATTCAATTTTTAACCAGCTAAAGAATAAGTCCGGGATGAGCAATCGAGATGTTCTTTGAGAAATTTAATGTGAAATAAATCTATCTTAGCAGACCGTACAGACGATTAAAAAAAACTATCTGTAAACAAAATTATATCAATGTGAAATTTTTACTTATTTTTTTCTTTATATTCTCATTTGTCCGCTTAATAATCACGAGTATGGCACAAAATTACTGAACCAAAACTTGGCACCCTGACTCTGTGCATCATGCCCTAGGTTTGTCGCTATAAATAGGTATATGATCAAATGTGAATCGAGTGTATGGTGACTGAGCGGTGACTACTTCATGCGATAGTCCGCAACTCACTTTACATAGCGAGGGGTCATGCAGTGTTTACGTTTTTTTTTTTTTTCCATTTCGTAAATGTGCGGCTATGTTTTTCATCATTGAAACTTCAAGGGTTACGTTGTTCTTTATACGATGGTGTTAGAATGAAATTGGCAACAAGGCGTATAACTGAGACTTCAGATCATACGAAAGGTGACCCGGGAAAAAAGTTTAAATCTACGTGGATCAAAATGAGATTTACGCAATTATGTCTTGGTTCTATGTAGATCTAAATTTTTGAAAATCGTAGATTTATCTAGATCTCAATTAGATCCACCTCGATCTCTTTAAGATTTACCTAATAGATCTCCGTTAGCTCGACTCAGACGATCTAAATAAATCTATTGAGATTCAAGTAGTTAAACGGATATCTAATAAGCAATAGTGTTTGAACATAATATTAGGTCGACTCGGATGTACGTGAATCTACGGTTATACACGGAGATCTAGGGAGATCCACGTAGATCTGAACGATTTTATAAATGTTTCTTTGGGCATTAGGCTCCCAATTTAACAGATAGCAAGTCTAAAACTCATGAAAATCGTTTGAAAGCTGAAAACTCGACGAAAGAAAGTCACGTATGCTCGGGTCTGAAAGTGGCGCCAGTGAATATTTGTAAAAACTGTCTGCACGGTAAATGATTGAACCAGATATCATCTAAATTTCGGAATCAATGCCATTTTATAATTTTTCACGTACAAGAACAAAAAAATTCTCGTTGGTTAAGGTCTATCTAGAGCGTAATGGCCAGATTTTTGGGAATTAAGCTATACGAGAATTATTACATCCATTTCTGTACTAGACCTCTCAGATTTGAACCGAAAATGTACATTTATAGATCGAATTTTTACATTTACTGGCCCTTAGGCTTCGGATAGAGATTTC